>KV751381.1:3330857-3345526 GCA_001698575.1 Mola mola | reverse complement strand
TGAGTGTCCAATGGTGTCTTTCATCTGCTCTGGAGGATTTGTACATTTACCGGGGAGACACAGCAGGATTGGTCTCTTCTGACAGCAGTGTGGTTGCATTCTTCATTAACTTTTAATGCACTAACAGCATCTGCATATGACACATTACATTCAGAGAGCAGATGTCTGACTCCTTTCTTCACCTTTGGAGATGACTTGGTAGCCAAGATAGCAGGTTCTTGTTCAAAGACACTTTCAACCATATCATATAAATCAAATCAAATCAAATTTTATTTGTATAGCCCGAAATCACAATTTACACATTATCTCACTGGGCTTTGACAAACTGTACAGATGTGACATCCTCTGCCCTAGACCCTCGAACCGGGAAAAACTTAAAAAACCCTAAACAGGGAAAATAAGAAACCTCAGGAAGAGCCACAGAGGAGGGATCCTTCTTCCTAGGACGGACAGACGTGCAATAAATGTCACTTGTACAGAACACAAAAACATGATAACAACAGTTCATTTAGAATGTATAAAACATCCATGAGTCCCAGAGTCTGTGGATTCTATGAGTCCGGATGTATGGAAAGTCTAGTGATCCAGACGCAGGTGGACTCTGTTGGTCCAGGAGTCATTGTACTCCATGTAGGAAGATCTGGGTGTTGCTGAGTCCAAGAGTATGTAGAATCTGTAAATCCAGGGATATGTGAAGTGTAGTGGTCCAGAAGCAGGTGTAGTCTATTGATCCGGAAGCCATTGTGATCTGTGGGTCCCGATTTGCACTTGGAAATCCAGCCTAGGATCCAAGTCACAGGATCCAAGTCACAGGATCTCCTTTCCTAATGTGGCCAGGGGGCATCAGGCAGGACCACAGTAGCACCTCCCACCGCGACCTAGAAAAACCTGCAGGATGGTAAAGCACAACGACTCCGGGGAAGAAGTAAAGTTAGTGTAAGGATATGGACATTTACAGGAGCAGAGAAGGAGTCGGAGTCAGAGGGGGGAGAGAAGAAAGCTCAGTGAATCATGGAGTGTTCCCCCAGCAACCTAAGCCTATAGCAGCATAACTAAGGGCTAGATAGGCCAGCCTTAACTATAAGCTTTATCAAAAAGGAAGGTTTTAAGCCTACTCTTAAAATCAGAGAGTGTGTCTGCCTCCCGTACCAAGACTGGAAGATAGTTCCACAGGAGAGGAGCTTGATAGCTGAAAGCTCTGCCTCCCATTCTACTTTTGGAAATTCTTGGGATCACCAATAACCCTGCATCCTGGGAGCGTAAGGTTCTGGATGGGCGATAGGGTACTATGAGCTGTTCAAGATAAGATGGTGACTGACCATGAATAGCTTTGTAGGTGAGAACAAGGATTTTAAATTCTATTCTGAATTTAACTGGGAGCCAGTGCAGAGAAGCCAGTATGGGGGAAATATGGTCTCTGATATTAGTTCTAGTCAGTACACGCGCTGCTGCATTTTGGATTAACTGAAGAGTTTTTAAAATTTTGTTAGGGCAACCTGAAAATAAAGAATTACAGTAGTCCAGCCTGGAAGTAACAAACGCATGAACTAGTTTTTCTGCATCTTGTTGAGACAGGATGTGCCGGATTTTAGCAATGTTACGGAGGTGAAAGAAGGCGGTCCTTGAAATCTGTTTAACATGTGATTTAAAAGACAGCTCCTGGTCAAAGATAACACCCAGGTTTCTGACAGTGGTGCTGGAGGCCAAGGCAATGCCATCCAGATTAACTATGTTGCTGGATAATGAGTCTCTAATGTGTTTGGGGCCCAGCACAATGACTTCAGTTTTGTCAGAGTTTAACATTAAAAAGTTATGAAACATCCAGTTTTTAATGTCCTTAAGACATGACTGTAGATTAGCTAACTGATGGGTTTCATCTGGCTTCATTGATAAGTATAGTTGTGTGTCATCTGCATAACAGTGAAAATGTATGGAGTGCTTTCTAATAATTTTACCTACAGGAAGCATATATAGAGTAAATAGTAATGGTCCAAGCACAGAACCTTGTGGGACTCCATGACTAACCTTGTCATATCTTGATGATTCATCATTAACATGAACAAAATTATATCTATCAGATAGGTAGGACTTAAACCATCTTAGAGCAGATCCTTTAATGCCAATTTGGTGTTCCATCCTCTGTAGTAAGATGTGATGATCGATAGTGTCAAAAGCTGCACTAAGATCTAATAAGACTAGTATAGAGATAAGTCCTGCATCAGATGCAGTGAGGAGGTCATTTGTAACTTTTACCAATGCCGTTTCTGTGCTGTGATGCTTTCTAAAACCTGACTGAAACTCTTCAAATAGACTATTATACTGAAGAAAGCCACATAGTTGTTTCGCTACTGCTTTCTCTAGAATCTTTGAAAGAAAGGGGAGGTTGGATATTGGTCTATAGTTGGCTAAAACTTCTGGGTCTAGGGTAGGTTTTTTTAGGAGCGGTTTAATTACAGCTACTTTAAATGACTGGGGCACATAACCTGTTACAAGGGATAGATTGATAATGTTTAGTAGTGGATTTCTAATTAGGGGTAAAACCTCTTTGAGCAACCTAGTAGGTATGGGGTCTAGTATACAGGTTGATGATTTAGATGAAGATAATGTTGTCGTTAGTTCCTTAAGGTCAATTGGATGGAAGCTTTCCAAACACACATCAGGACTAATAACAGCCTCTATAATTCCTGTTGCTGAACTGGAATCTGTGGAGTGTAGGATATTTTCTCTGATAAGTCTAATTTTATTATTGAAGAAGTTCATAAAATCATTACAGGTGAGGGCTCTAGGAATGCATGGTTCAATAGAATGATGGCTCTCAGTCAGCCTGGCTACAGTGCTGAAAAGGATCCTGGGCTTATTCTTGTTTTCTTCTATCAACGCTGAATAGTAGTCTTTTCTTGCTCGGCGAAGGGCCTTCCTGTATACTTTAAGGCTATCCTGCCAGGCCATGTGTGGCTCTTCCAGTTTAGTGGAACGCCATTTCTTTTCAAGTTTATGAGTTTTCTGTTTTAACTTGCGAGTGTTAAGATTATACCACGGAGCTAGTCTCTTTACTGGTTTTGTTTTCTTTTTAACTGGGGCAATGGAATCGAGTGAAGCACGTAGAGAGCCGGCAGTGAAATCGGCAAGGTGATCAAGCTGGGAGGGGCTAAATTTAAGATATGACTCCTCTGTTATTTTGGGATATGGCACTGAAATTAATGCAGAGGGAATAATTTCTTTAAAATTTTCAACAGTGTCCTCAGATATGCATCTGCTATAATAACTAGTGACTCTTGGTTTATAGTTGATGAGCAGAAATTCAAATGTTAGAAGATAATGATCTGATAAAAGCAGATTTTGCGCAGAGACATTTAAATGCTCAATTTCAATGCCATATGTCAGAACAAGATCAAGGGTGTGATTAAAAGTGTGTGTTGATTCTTGTACACACTGACAGAAGCCGAATGAATCTAATAGTGAGAGAAATGCCGTACCAAGGCTGTCGTTTTCAATGTCTACATGGATATTAAAGTCACCTACAATAATGACTTTATCTGTTTTGAGGACCAAAGCTGAGAGAAACTCTGAAAATTCAGATAAAAATTCAGTGTAGGGTCCAGGTGCTCGATACACTATAACAAACATAATTGGAGTTTTCATGGTTGGATCGGAAATGCTAAGAATGAGATTTTCAAATGAACTAAATTTTTGTTTGGGCTTAGGGTTTATTAATAGGGCAGAATTGAAAATGGCTGCAACTCCACCACCTCTGCCAGTGTCTCTGGGAATGTGTGTGTTAATGTGACTGGGAGGAGTGGATTCATTAAGACTTACATATTCGTCTTGGCACAGCCAAGTTTCAGTAAGGCAGAATAAATCAATATTGTTATCTGATATAAGCTCATTTATTAATACACCTTTAGATGATAGGGATCTGATATTCAAGAGTCCACATTTAAGTCTCTTTACTTTGTAAACTGCCTCATTAGTGGTGTTGATTTTTATTAAGTTCCTATGTGAACTCTTATTTGATTTAGTGAATTTAGTGAATTTATGTGGACGGGGGACAGTCACAGTCTCTATGGGGTTGTAGGTGGATGACTCTAAAGGAAGCGCGGAGAAGCGTGTAAGACTGCAACTCTGCTTCCTGGCCTCAACTCTGAATTGTCAATTTGGCTGACTAATAAATCTGGCCATGTTTCTAGAAATGAGAGCAGCTCCATCCCAAGTAGGATGGATGCCGTCTCTCCTCATTAGACCAGGTCTTCCCCAGAAAGTTTGCCAATTATCAATGAAACCCACGTCGTTTGCTGGACACCACCTCGACAGCCAGCGGTTGAACGACGACATGCGGCTAAACATATCGCCACTGGTCAGATTAGGCAGGGGACCAGAGAAAACTACGGAGTCCGACAGTGTTTTGGCAAATACACACACCGACTCAACATTAACTTTAGTGACTTCCAACTAGCGTAGCCGAACGTCATTACCGCCGACATGAATTACAATCTTACTGTATTTACGTTTACTTTTTGCCAGCAGCTTAATAACTAAACATGTGACACACCGAGCAAGAGAGAGGAGAACGAGAGGGAGAAGCCATTGCTGTGCGCCAAGTACAATACCTGAGTTGGTTAGCGCGACACAGAACGGTTGGAAGAGTAGCGATAAATTCACTAAAATGAGAGCGGGCTAAAGGGTGCTTAAGTACAGGGTTTACACTTTCAATACACAGCAGTTAAACAATTAATGTCGTTAAAACCCTCAGATAGTTAGCAAGGTACAGCAAGACAACCAGACACAAACAAACAACAGGAAGTGACGCAATACGCTTACCACAGTACTATAAACTGTTCCATCTTGTGGCAACATTAGTTATCAACTTATGGTTTTATCAGGCCTAGAATTACTGTTTCTCTGACAGAGGGCAGTTCGCTATAGTGCAGCAGAAGAATGTTGATATCCTTTACTTGTTTTAACCACTTTTTCTTGACTTTTGCCTCCCTCTCCCATTTTGCGGTAGCTCCATTCACCCAAAATGCAATGTAACGCTGCTAGTGTATGGCGTTGACTACTAGGTTCTTCTCCTTTGCTGGTGTTTTACCGCAGCTGGAGGTTGCTAAGTTCCTTTCAGGAAGTTATTTTGAACTGTAGAAATTTATTATGAAGTCTTTCGTTTCGTTTCGTTTTCTGCCGCTTATCCGGGTCCGGGTTGCAGGGGCAACAGCCTGAGCAGGGACATCCAGATGCTCCTCTCCCCAGCCACTTCCACCAACTCCTCTGGGGGGACACCAAGACGCTCCCAAGCCAGCCGAGAGATATAATCTCTCCAGCGTGTCTTTGGTCTGCCCCGGGGTCTCCTCCCGGATGGGCATGCCCGAAGCACCTCCCCAGGGAGACGTCCAGGAGGCATCCTGACCAGATGCCCGAACCACCTCAACTGGCTCCTCTCAACGCGGAGGAGCAGCGGCTCTACTCTGAGCTCCTCCCGGATGTCCGTGCTCCTCACCCTATCTCTAAGGCTGAGCCCAGCCACCCTGCGAAGGAAGCTCATTTCGGCCGCTTGTATTCGCGATCTCATTCTTTCACTACCCAGAGCTCATGACCATAGGTGAGAGTTGGGACGTAGATTGACCTGTAAATTGAAAGCTTTGCCTTCTGGCTCAGCTCTCTCTTCACCACAACGGACCGCTTCAGCGTCCGCATCACTGCCGACGCTGCTCCAATCCGTCTGTCAATCTCCCGCTCCATTTTCCCCTCACTCGTGAACAAGACCCCGAGATACTTGAACTCCTCCACTTGGGGAAGCGACTCTCCCCCGACCCAGAGTGGGCAATCCACCCTTTTCCGGCTAAGAACCATGGCCTCAGATTTAGAGGTGCTGATTCTCATCCCCGCCGCTTGACACTCTGCTGCAAACCGTCCCAGTGAGAGCTGGAGGTCACTGTTCGCTGAGGCCAACAGGACCACCTCATCTCAAATAGCAGAGACAGAATCCGGAGGCCACCGAACCCGACTCCCTCCGCCGCTTGGCTGCGCCTAGAAATTCGGTCCATAAAAATTATGAACAGAACCGGTGACAAAGGACAGCCTTGGCGGAGACCAACCCTGACTGGGAACGGGTCTGACTTACTGCCGGCAATGCGAACCAAGCTCTGACTCTGACAATACAGAGATTGAATAGCCCGTAACAAAAGGCCATCTACCCCATACTCCCGGAGCACCCCCCACAGGACACCTTGAGGGACACGGTCATAAGCCTTCTCCAGATCCACAAAACACATGTGGACTGGTTGGGCAAACTCCCATGCCCCCTCCAGTACCCTCGCGAGGGTATAGAGCTGGTCCAGTGTTCCATGGCCAGGACGAAAACCACATTGCTCCTCTTGAATCTGAGGTTCAACTAGCAGCCGCACTCTCCTTTCCAGCACCCTGGAATAGACCTTCTCAGGGAGGCTGAGGAGTGTGATCCCCTTATTATGAAGTCGCAGTAGGAAAATCAATAAGCAATACGTTCTCCGTATTTCGATGTTGAATCGACCACATCCGCATCACAATGCATGTTAGAAACAATTCATCTCAACAACCCCTAGTCCCATACTGTTGTTGGTGCCAATGCTAACTCCACAGTAACTGTACTATATGCTTATCATACTTCATGGTCACTGTCATTATCATTAGAAATGTTTGAAAATGGCTGTATTACACTTACCTCCATTAGTAGACAGTGACATAAATTGTGTTACTTTGCCTCTTTACACCCCAACAATGGATGTGGATTTGGTATTTGTAGCACATATCAAATAGTAGACACTTTTGTACATACCCTGTACCTGTCTCCATAGAAATCAAGCAACATAATTTTTACAGGTCAGGTTCATATGTTCATGGTTTACAAAGGGTGGAGACATGCTAATGCTCATTTACACAAATAACAAAGTTAGATAAACACTACTCAATTTATCAAACAAAGAGCTACATCTTAATGTACCCAAAGACTGACACTTAAATATATGGCTTATTATATCAAACAAAGATCATAACATCAGGCCTGAATCACATCCTCCTGCTGCAGCATTTTCATCCACTACCATACTAAAGAGGCTAATGTCCTCTCTGTAAGATTATGGTTTAATGAAAGCTTTAAAATCTTTCTTGAATACACTGTAAAAGCAAGTCTTTGTTTTAACTATAAAAGTTACTATTCACTGAACTTGAAAAGACAGTTTATACAGACATTTTGTGGAAAAACGGCATCGTTTATTTTTTTCATTTTCAATCAAGGTACCACACTGGAAAATAAAAATGTTAAATACATTGATCTATATTATACTTTGGTTTATTAACATAGTGGATGGATGGATATTTGGTTTATTATAAATACACCAACGTAATGCTCTGGTGTCCCCTCAAAATGATAAATTGTCTGATGGAATTTAAATTTACATGTTTGAAGTAATTGGATTGATAACTAATTAGAAATTAGTGTAAAGCAGTTGGTGACGTGGCAGGGATGTGATGTAATATGGGTATTTTTCTCAAACAATCAACATTAACCTACATTTTAAGTTTATATTTACAGTTTTACTTTGAGTTTGTCTAGAAAATGCCATTAATGTGTCGTAATATCACAGATCACAAATGTACCTCAAGGGACTTGACGATCTATACAGCATGCAATTTGTTAACATCTTATTTTCAGTATTTCTTTATTTTCCTAGTAAGTCTACGCAAAAAAACAACAAAATTCATATTGTTGAAATGAACAATTGGAAACTGAATAAAAATGACAATCGAATCACATCTCATGCTCCACATAAGAAGTTCAACTTGATATATTTAAGAAAATTTTAGCTTTATTGGAAAAAATTTGCTTATACTTCTCAGAGTAAAGTATTAAAAAAGAAAACATTCAATTGTTAGAATTGAGATATCTGGTATATAACTGACATCATTATCGATTTTTAACAATACCAGTGTTCCAAATCACCATAAAAACAAGATTGACTTCATGGAGACTGGAGACTAAACAACAACTCCATAGACGCATGGCACAACAAAGAAGAGCCAGCTCATCGGGACAAAATTCAGCCGTGCATTCACATCAGAAGGCCAAGGGACCCTCATTTGAAGACAATAACGTAATCATTCTTGACAGAGAAGACAGATGGTGTGAGAGAGGAGTGAAGGAGGCCATCTATGTCGAAATGGAAAAACCCTGATTAAACAGGGGTGGTGCTCTAAGACACCAATTATCATCCATTTACAATGCAGTCCTGACATCCTTTCCCAAATGTTTTAAACCTCCTTCAAAACTTGCCTTATATGACCCTAACGACGCACATGATGGTAGAGCAGGACAAAAACTCATTAATGAGGCACACCTGAAGTCTTGTGACCATAACAACTCACATGAATGTGAGGGGGATCATCAATGAGTCACACATCAAAATGACTCATTAGTGAACTACACTTTATTGTGACCCTCATGTGCATACAAAGATAGGGTCAACGACTCAGATGACCACCTCCAAGGTGTAACGACCCTACCAGAGGTTAAATACTGTGGATTCCCCACCAACGTTTGGAGCTGAAGAAGCCTTTCGGAAGAGAGGTGAAACGTCTTAAAAAAAAACAAAAGGAATTCCAGATGCCTTCAACTGAAACCCTTAAGACAACTTCATACAAATTTTAAATATAGATAGAAAACACAAAATCCAAGGCTAATGTTCGCTTCTTGCTTGCTTCAAGCATGAAAGCTGATCTGAGAAAGTTGCTGATTAAGATACTTAAAGTAGGCTGCAATGGAAACAAATCAAAGCAATAAAGGTTTTGTTATATGTCTGTCTTCCTTGCAAACAGATAAGAAGTTCTCGATTTCTTTCCCCTCTTTTGCCACTTCAACCAATATGGACAAACTAAGCTTCAGATAAACAGCTATTTACATGGTTGGATATCATCTGTGTGTGAGTGAGTGTTTTTGTATACCTCAACACGGGACGCTGCTTTATGTGCTGTTCAGCTCAGTCAACAACCTGACCTTATTTCCCATATCACATAGGTTAAACATTGACAAATTTCAGACTGTTAACCTGAAATGTGTCAATGTTTAACAGTACAATATTTAACAGGACTCTTGTTCATTCATATGTGAAAGGTGCAATTAATTTTGGTTATTGTGTGAATAGGGGTGGTGTGTTTGGACATAAAAAAGGGGTGTGTAATTTTCACACGTATTATCTTGATATCAGAGAGTTAAAGTATGTCCATACGGGTTACTAAACTTAAGAGATGATTAAATAATAGGATAGGATCATAGCGTTAGCTAATTTGTGTCCATGTGAGTGATTTGTAAAGGACTTCTTCCAGCTGTGAAGGTCATGTGACCAACAGAGACATCACTAATAATAATAAATAGCCAAAGTTAGTATCAAGTTTGGCACATACCAAGGAGATGACCTACCTCCCCTGCTGTTCTGCAGGGGGCTGAACCCCCTCAGCCAGATCACCACAAAGAGTGGCTTGGGATACCAGTTCTGAAATGGAACAACGATCAGCCACCTCCTCCTTCCAAGCCCCAATAAGAATGTGGAAGACATTAGCACAAGGGCAGCTGACCTGTGAGGTAAGATAATGGCTAAAATGGATATCTAGAAAATTCCCGAAACGGTTACCAAGGCTTAGGGCCAGAATACCCTCAGTAGTTCTGCTAGTGGATGTGAATGCGGCACTATCCCTACTGTGACCATCACTGAGACCAACAAGCTGATATATGCAACAGCAACAGTAATCCTAGACGTGCTTGGCTACAAGTTGAATGTGAGCCATAAGGGGCAGTACCCTGCATGGAGAAGACGGTTGGAGGCTAAGATCAAGGCAACACGGAGTAGGGGTTGGCCACCTGTCAGAGCATAGAAGAGCAAGACCACCAAAGTACTAAAGAAGTACAGCAAGCTGTCCGAGACTGCCAAACACAGTCATGTCCTGGCTGCCCGCCTGAAGAAGTACGTTTGAGACGTGGAGGCCTGGAGAATTAAGAGGATGTTCACCACTGAACCATCCAAAGTGTACTCTCAGTGGGAGGATAATAAGATGAGGATGGACCCACGCAGGGGTGAGACTGAACTGTACTGGAAGGGCATATGGGAGAAAGAGGCATCACATAACACCCATGATCAGTGGCTGGTCTGAGAGAGGACAATAGCCATCTCCCAGAACAAAACCCAGTAAACTGGGGCAGCTGTGGCTCAGATGGTAGAGCGGTCATCCAGTGATCGGTAGGTTCCTGGTTCAATCCCAGACCCTGCAGTTAACATGTCAAGGTATCTTCGAGCAAGACATTGAACCCCAAATTACTCCTGATGCTGCGCCATCAGTGTATAAGTGAGTGAATGGTTAATGCTCTTGATGAGCAGGTGGCGCCTTGCAAGGTAGTCACTGCCACCAGTGTATGAATGTGTGCAAATGGGAGAATACAGTGTAGTGTTAAAGCGCTTTGGGTGTTCAACAATGACTAGAAAAGCGCTATATAAATACAGGAGATTTACATTTACATTTAAATATCACAATAGCAGACATCCAAGAAAGAGTCTCAAGGACGAGGAGCTGGACAGCGCCAGCCTTTTAGCCAGTAGCTGTGGAGGGCTACTGGCTAAAGAACCTAATTGCATTCCATGCACACCTGGCAGCTCAGATGAACCAGCTGCTGAAAGATGGAACACACCCAGAGTGGTTGACCTAATGTCGAATAGTCCTGATAAAGAACCCCCAGAAGGGAACAATTCGATCCAACTACCGGCCAATAACGTGCCTCTGCATGACATGGAAGCTCCTGTCAGGCATCATTGGGGCCAAAATGAGTAGTGCACTGTGTACTGCCTGGATTGACTACAAGAAAACAAGAAAGCAGTCAATGCCACATACATGGATAATGGGAGTGCTTGAAGCTATACAAGATCAACAGGACACTAAGAGCCTTCATCAAGAACTCGATGGGGATGTGGGAGACTACTCTGGAAGCCACTTCAATGCCAACTACCCACGTTAGCATCAAGTGCGGCATATACCAAGGAGATCCCCCTGCTGTCCTGCATTGGCCTGAACCCCCTCGGCCAGATCAACACAAAGAGTGGCCTCAGATACCGGTTCAGAAATGGAACAACGATCAGCCACCTCCTCTACATGGATGACATCAAGCTGCATACGAAGAGTGAGCGAGACATCGACTCACTGATCCACATCACCGGGATCTACAGCAATGACATCGACATGTCATTTGGGCTAGACAAGTGTAGCCGAATGATATCAAAGAGAGGCAAGATGATCACAATTGAAGGGGTTGAACTACCAGAAGGTAACATAGCCGTGGTTCAGGACAGCTACAAATACCTAGGGATCCCACAGGCAAATGGGAATCATGAAGAAGCCGCAAGGAAGTCAGCCACAGCCAAATACCTATGTAGAGTAAGGCAGTTCCTGAGAAGTCAGCTGAATGATCAGAACAAGATCCGAGCCATCAACACCTATGCCCTGCCCGTCATCAGATACCCTGCTGGTATAATAACCTGGCCAAAGGAGGAGATAGAAGCCAGAGACATCAATACAAGGAAGCTCCACACCATGCATGGAGGGTTTCACCCAAAGTCCAGCACCCTGAGGTTGTACACTAAGTGGAAAGAGGGAGCCACTATCCAAGATGAATCAAGCAAGATCCAGGAATACATCAGGAAGATGGCCCCCAATAATGACCTGCTAAGTGAATGTCTCAGGCAGTAGAAACCCAGTGAGGCGAAGGAAGAAGAAGAGAGACCATTATGGAGGGACAAGTCCCTGGACGGAATGTACCACCGACAGATAGAGGAAGTGGCTGATATCGAGAAGACATACCAGTGGCTGGAGAAGGCTGGCCTCAGGGACAGCTCAGAGGCACTGATAATGGCAGCACAAGAACAGGCATTGAACACAAGATCAATGGAGGCCGGGGTCTACCACACTAGACAGGACCCAAGGTGCAGACTGTGCAAAGATGCCCCTGAGACACTGCAGCACATAACAGCAGGGTGCAAGATGCTGGCAGTGAATGCATACTTGGAGCATCACAACCCAGTGGCCGGCATAGTATACAGAAACATCTGTGCCGTGTATGGGCTGGATGTTCCAGGATCAAAGTGGGCAACACCTCCTAAGGTGAACAACCGATCTAAGATCCTGTGGGACTTCCAGATCCAGACCAATAAGATGGTGGTGGCTAACCAACCAGATATCGTGGTGGTCAACAAGTGGGATAAGAAGGTGATAGTGGTAGATGTTGCAATCCCAAGTGATAGCAACATCAGGAAGAAGGAACACGAGAAGCTCGAGAAATACCGAGGGCTGAAAGAGGAGCTGGAAAGGATGTGGAGAGTAAACCCCAGTAAACCCCAACCTATCATCACTGGTGGTACCAGTGATGATAGGAGCACTCAGGGCTGTAACCCCCAAGCTGGGAGAGTGGCTCGAACAAATCCCAGGAATAACACCTGAGACCTCACTCCAGAAGAGCGCAATCCTAGGAACAGCTAAGATACCGCGCAGGCCTCTTAACCTCCCAGGCTTCCTGTGGAGGACCCGAGCTTGAAGGAAACAAAGACCGCCCACAGATGGTGAGTGGGGATTTTCATTTATGTATATATATACACACAGTATATCAACAGTACGTATATTTAGTATACATGTAGATATTTATATCTGAAAGCACAACAGATGACACTTACCCTCATACCGAGAACCAGAAAACCAATCTCCTCCATCAGAGGGTATTTTCTGATCTGTTGTTCCCGTTTCTCCTGTGAGGCGAATGGATTATAGCTCTGCTGGCCCAGCTTCACATCCATGATGCATGGTTTAATGAAGCGCCGAGTTACATCCTCCATCTTCAGGTAAAGGTCTGAGAGTAAAAACCGTAAGAGAGACTGACTAGCTTCTTCTTCAAAGTTAACTCAATACACAGATTATTGTTCATAACAGAAATCTGGAACAATGGAGTTTCTACCTCACTGCATCAATTTGCCAAAATCTTCAAGTGAAATGTTTAAAGTGCAATGAAGCTGGAATTTGCAGTTTACTGAGCCTCCAGTAAGCATTCCATATCACAGAAACATTTAGAAGACTAAGGAAATAAGAGCAGCTCAGAGTATTTAGCATGTTTAGTTGCTCTGAAACTGATGGGGTTTATCAGCCAATATTTTCAAACAGTAGGAACACCTGTAGAACAAGAAGTTGCAGGACAAAAATGCAAGAAAAAAATTGCCACATAGCAGTTATATGCCTCTATGCAAGGAATAAAAAAGTTGACAATGAAACTACAGTGGTGAGTCATGAAGAGGGGGTTAGGAAGGGGGTTTTGTGGTAGTTTTATGATAGAAATCTTGTTATTTTCAAACATTTAGGTGAATTTTTTGCAATAAACTTTGGATTATAGATCTAGTTAAGAGTATGGGGGTCAAATTGGAAAAGATAGTGAAGAGTGACACATGGTTCTTGGATGGGTCGGTTTTTAGTTAGTTTAGCGCATAAATACTGGTAAAACCAATGATGTTGGGGCATATCAAAAAGAGGTCTTCTCGTTTTATTTATGCATTCTGGAAGAATTAAACTCACAAGATTTCAGGTCACAGTGACTCTGACATTTGACCTCCAAAGATCAAGGTCTTCTGATTAAAGCTAACTGTTTGTGTCGTTGATTTGAGTTTTACTTTCACAAGTGAAGCCCACATGAGGTTTCAGTGACCTTGACCTTTGATTTATGACCTCCAAAACATAATCAGCTCATTTTTGATTCAGAGTGAACATCTCTGCAAAGTTACAAGGAAAATCCTTAAAGCATTCTTGAGATATCATGTTCACAAGAATGGCCCAGGAAGAGGGCCAACCCGAAAAAAAAATATTGCCTCCAGCCTTGGCTGTCCCCAGTAGAGGGTCATAAAATTAAAATTACATTTATTAAACCCAACACGGAGATGGGCACACATTTACAATTTAGTCTCTTACCGTGGGGGTTGTCAGGCGAGGACCAGATGCCATAGTACTTGGGCACATGGTTCTTGAGCTCCAGAAAACATGGATCACAGCAGTCCTCTGCATACACCTTGGGTGGACACACACACAAAATCAAGGACCAACGATGTAGCTAGTTAGTACAGGGTTAATACAGGGTATTATATACCATGTGTAGTACGTATGTAAAGATTTACTGCAATTTGAATAAAATTCAAGATATTAATGTAATTCATCCATTAAATTCAAATGTTAGATGAATCGATTCCCATTTTATCCAGCAGGGAATTCTCACACTATATGCTGAAGCCTTGCTTTACATGAGTGTAGTAGCAAGCAAGTGTAAACAAAAGCAGTGAGTACGCATGGTGATAACTAGTGATATGTACACCTTGAGAATGCCCCTTTGTCAACTTTCAAGTCAATGGCATGGCAGCATTTTTTTCTTCCAAAATCTTAAACTCAAAGACAGCACAGAGAGTACAACCAACGAGACAAAGACTGTCTAAAAATACTGCAAGAAGGCAATGACCTACATGAATAGCAAAACAAGTACGAGGCAGCATGTTGAGTGGCACCACAGTAAAAAAAATTTCAGTCATTTCTATGTGAGCCACAAAAGCTGTTATGAATCCAAATGAGATGATTGGCAG
>KV751381.1:3307282-3330707 GCA_001698575.1 Mola mola | reverse complement strand
TGGCAACCTTTGTAAGTTTATTTGAAGAGATTTCCCTTGATTTATATTATTGATTAATTTCTATTTTTATTTTCCTTTTCTTTTACATTTATGTTTAGATTTGTGTATTTAATAGGACCCACACTGAGCAAATATCAAACACGTGAATCACAAAAACGAATTTCATACCGAATCGGTCAGGGCCCGGGATAACAATAGCCGCCAACGGTTCTGTTGACAAACAGGGTACCACCGGAAATTGGGCTACTGTTAGTCGACAAACAAGAAGAGGGACATGCGTTAGAAGACAGAGAGAGAAGAAGAAAGTCAAGAGTGTAGGATTGAGAGTAAATATTGACAGGATGACAGGCAAAGATAGAGATGGTTGAAATGATGCAGAGGAGAAAGGTAGAGGCTTTGTGTGTCCAAGAGACCAAGTGGAAGGGCAGCAAGATTATAAGCAATGGAGCAGGGTTCCAACGCAATCATTTTGTGGATAGGAAGAGAAAGGGAGTAGGCATGATCCTGAAGGAGGAGTATTCAGGTGAAATGAGTGTCGGACATGGTCATAAGTTTTAAGCTGGAAATTGAAGGTGTGTTGATGGATGTTGTCGGTGATTATGCCCCACAAGTTGGCTGTGAGATGGAAGAGAAAGAGAAATTGTGGAGTGAGTGGGATGAAATTGTAGAGAGTATACCCAGGGAGGACAGAGTGGTGATTGGAGTGGAAGGGGAACAGATGCGATAAGGAGGTGATGGGTAGGTTTGGTGTCAAGGAAAGGAACCTGGAAGGACAGATGGTAGTGGATTTTGCCAAAAGAATGGAAATGGCAGTGATGAATACCTACTTCCAAAAAAGAGAAGACATATGTTTACAGATTCTACATACTCTTGGACTCAGCAACACCCAGATCTTGCTACATGGAGTACAATGACTCTTGGACCAACAGAGTCCACCTGCGTCTGGATCACTAGACTTTCCATACATCCAGACTCACAGAATCCACCAACTCTGGGACTCATGAATGTTTTGTGCATTCTGGGTGAACTGTTGTTGTCATGTTTTTGTGTTCTGTACAAGTGACATCTAATGCACGTCTGTCCGTCCTAGGAAGAAGGATCCCTCCTCTGTGGCTCTTCCTGAGCTTTCTTATTTTCCCTGTTTAGGGTTTTTGAAGTTTTTCCTCACCCAGTTCAAGGGTCTAAGGGCAGAGGATGTCATATCTGTACAGTTTGTCAAAGCCCAGTGAGATAATATGTAAATTGTGATTTTGGGCTATACAAATAAAATTTGATTTGATTTGATTTGATATAAGACATATAAGAGTGGAGGCAGGAGCACACAGGTGTACTAAATTCTGTGTAGACTATGCAATCTGAAAGTGATTGGAGACTGCACAATAGTCACAGGAGACAGTGTAGCCAGACAGCATCACATAGTGTGTAGGATAACTCTGATGGTGAGGAAGAAGAAAGGAAGAGAGCAAAGATTGCTAAAGCTGGCTATTGGGACATGGAATATTAGCTCTCTAATAGGGAAGGAATCTGAGCTTGTGCGGGAGGTTGAGACATACCAGCTAGATATGTTCAGGTTCACTTCAACAGAAAGCTCGGTTTCTGAAACCAGTCTTCTTGAAAAGGGTTGGACTCTTTTCTTGGCTGAAGTTGTTCTGGGTGAGAGGCGGACAGCATGTGTGGGCTTACTAATAGCTTCCCGGTTCTCAGCCACTGTATTGGAGTTTACCTCGCTGGAGGGTTGCTTCCCTGCGCCTTCAGGTCAGGGAACAAGTCCTGACTGTGGTTTACGCCTATGCACCAAACAGCAGCTCAGAGTACCCACCTTTATTGGAATCGTTGGAACGGGTGCTGGAAAGTGCTCCTACTGGGGACTTCATTGTTCGACTGAGACCTCACATGGGCAATGACAGCAAGACCTGGAAGGGTTTGACTGGGAGGAACGGTCTGCCCAATCTGAACCCGAGAGGTGTTCAGTTATTGGAATTCTGTGCTAGCCACAGTTTGTCCATAACTAAAACCATGTTCAGCAATCAGTGTGTCTATAAGTGGACCTGGCACCAGGACACCCTTAGTCACCAGTCAATGACTGACTTTGTAGTCCTATCATCTGATCTGTGGCCATATGTGCTCTGCTCAACTGATCACCACGTGGTGGTGAGTTGGATCAGGTTGTGGGGAAGGATGCCTGATAGACCAGGCAGGCCCAAGGGTATAGTGAGGGTCTGCTAGGAACGTCTGACTGAGGCCCTTGTCAAAATGGTCTTAAACTCCCACCTCTGGCAGTGCTTCTACCACATCATGGAGGTGGTGGGGGACTTGGAATCGGCCATGTTCCATGCTGCCATTGCAAAGTTGTTGACGTTTGAAGCTGTGGTAGCAAGGTTGCTGGTGCTAGTCGTGGCAGTCACCCCAGAACACACTAGTGGACACTAGAGGTGAAAAGGGTGAGGAAGAGGAAAGGAAGAGAGCAAAGGCCAGAGAATGAAATGGTAGAAGCTTAAAAAGGAAGACTGCTGAAAGGACTTCAGGGAGAGGTTGAGAGACTGGGTAACTACAGCAACAGTGATCAGGAAGACAGGTAGGAAGGTGTTTGGTGTATCATCTGGACAGAGGAAGGATGATGGGGGTGGAATGAGGAAGTACAGGAGAGTATTCACAGGAAAAGTTTGGTGAGGAAGAACTGGATAGTGAGAGAAAGCAAAAGAGATGACAGGAATGAAAGGAGATGTAACGTAATTGTGGCAAAAACTAAACAGAAGGCATATGATGAGCTGTGTGGGAGGTTGAAGGAGGGAGAAAAGACGGAGGAATCGAATTGGGAAGGTGTGCAGCAAGTTAGGGTGATTAAGGACAGGAATGGAAATGTACCAGCAAGTGAGGAGAGTGTGCTGAGAAGATGGAAGGAGTATGCTGAGGAGCTGATGAATGAAAAAAACAAGAGGGAACGAAGGGTGGAAGAGATGGAAACTGTGGAACAGGAAGTTGGAAAGATTAGTAAAGATGAAGTGAGAAAAGCTTTGAAGATGATAAAGAATGGAAAGGCAGTTGGTCCTGATGGTATGATGGTAAAGCTATGGAAGTTTCTAGGAGAGAGGACAGTGGAGTGTTCGACAAAACTGTTCAACATGATCTTGGACAGTGAGACGATTCCTGAAGAATGGAAGAAAAGTATAGTGGGGCCAACTTTTAAGAACAAGGATGATGTGCAACTACAGAGGGATGAAGCTGAGTACGGAGAAAGATAAAACTGATGAGCCACACAATGAAGATTTGAGAAAGAGTAGTGGAAGCAAAGCTAAGAGAAGAAGTGATGATTTGTGAGTTGTGGTATGGTTTCATGTTAAGAAAGAGCCCTAGAGTTTGCTTACAGAATGCATGTTGATGGAGAAATATAGAGAAGGTCAAAAAGAGGTGCATTGTGTCTTTGATCATGTTCACACCTTATAGTTTGCTTCCTTGGTATGGACCTGATGCAAATTGGATATATTTTTTCCTTTCTGAGCTGGTTCAGTTTGCTTTCACAAAGGAAAATCTCGTGGACTATAAAATGGTAGACAAAAGTCCCTTGCAAGGAATTCTGTTCAATTATTGGTCCGACAATTTCTAATGCAGCCTACAACATGCTGCATTGATTGTTATTTTCCTGCTGGTCTGGATCTGGAGTTGGGTGGGGCAAAAATGACTTGACCACACCCCATAAAATGAAGACCATCACTTTAACACTTGCTACTTTCACCAACATGTACAACATATATAACATGTACATTAACTAAATACTGTATGTTGAACAGACCTAGGCAAACAGAAAAATCTCTTTCTACCATGACCTAAATCAAACAGGAAATCACACTTAACCACATGAAAGTACAGGTGTAAATACACTCAAAACATTTTGAAGATGGATAGAGATCCGATCTGCTAAACCAGTTTTGAAGGTGTTCACAGACACATTGTAAACACATTCAACACAGGTAAAAATGCAAATGTATCTCCAATCTGCATAAGACGTGTAAGTGTCACGATGCTGCTGTCTGCCTGCTTCAAAAATGAGACAGGAGTCTACAAAACAGGAAAACTTCACAAGAGTTCTGCCTGCCAGTGGAAAAAGTGTGTTGTGTGTGTCCGTCGTGGGAATGCCCATAACGCCATTGTAATGATTAACGTAAATAATGACTTGGGAACAATGGCCATGCAGTTCTTGGCAAGCTTGGCTATTGTGTTGTTGATTTCTTTAAGTGGTACACAGAGAAGAAGAGGATGAGACATTGTAGACTGCTGCACTGCATTTTCAGCGGAGTAGTATGATCAGATAGAGATCAGATCTCGATGTGGACACCTAAGATGGAGGTTATTACCAAGTGTATGTGCTTAAACACAATGCAATTGCACTCCGATTACAGAAAATGCATTTTAATGCCAGGTGTTAAGGAGCTAATATCAACACTAGCTAGCCTTAGTTAGTATCTTACCTTGAAACAAACAAAGGTGTTTTTATTTGTCTGTGATGGATTCATGTGGTTTTCCACACTGTTTCATCAATATCCAACATCTCTCTTCCTGGGTTTTTCAGCTTTGGGATGGCAAAAAAATTCGACACCCCTTTCTAATCTTTTCAAAGCAAGATTAATGTTTTAGCGAGGTATGTTGAGCAGAAAGCCAGGGTTGTCACAAAGGTGGCCTGGCTACATCACTGAGGTAACTCAGGGTCCAAACATGACCTGGTTGGAATTTTTCTCGAAATACAGCCTCCAAAGTTTGCTGTTGAGTTTTGTCTTCCTTCCCCCTCCTTGTATCAGTGAAGTGGTGATTTTCATGTGACGCATCTTCAAAAGCTTTAGAAGGTTGCTTGTCTTAAAAGTGGCAACACTGACATGAACAACCGACATGTTGTGCATCAGTTCTTCTTTGCTGCTCTAAAACAGTACTTCTGGTGTTGGCTTTTAGAGTGGCAAAGAATTGATTGTGCCAGAGTAGTAGATGGCTGAATGCCGGCCGCCCCTAAACAGCAAAAAGTGTTTACTGGTATCAGACAGTGCATAGCCTCAGTAGCTGCTAATTCAAATACAAGTTGTTTTGGTATCAAGAGTTTTTCCAATACTGGTATTGGAATCATAACAACTGTACTTTTGATTGTGTTTGACACCTGGTTTATACAGGCACAAGAATTGTCAATATTTTGTTTCTTGAGGTGATTGATAATGACGGACATACTTTAAAAACATCTTTTCATACATTTGTCTTGTTGGAAGCTAGCAGGGATGCTGTGTGTATGTGTGAGCATGTGTGTGTGAGTGTGTGTTGAAATAAGCCATTAGATGACTGAATTCAATCATAAATGGAAATTTATTTTGATATGTAAGGAAATGTATTTTTATTTATAAATACTTATTTATAAAATTGTAATATAACCTACCCAAACCTTCTTTTGAGTGGTTTTTCAATTGAAATAAATATGAGCAACTGATAAATCTTTTGTTCTTGGCTAGTTCATTAATGAACCCATCCATCACATGCCATGCTGTGCTACCCACCACCACAAGTAAATTATCAACCTGTGGGAAACACTGCTATACAGTATTTACAAAACTATAAATGCATTTGGATTTATTAAAATATATCACTGCTTGTTTGAAACAGCTCAACCTTTTTTTTTCTCCTAACTGTGACTAGATTTTCCACTGCGCATGATGCTGGGTCAGTGTAAAATGTATTCATTGTTGAGATTAGGTCTGATGAGGTGCAAACATATGCACACATGTTGCCATGACTCAGTCCTGTTGGTTTAAGAGTAGCTATGTTTACATTAACACAAATATTCGGAATAAAGGGCTGATCAGAATGCTTCATGTAAACATGTCAATTGGAAGATTCTGATCTGATCCAGCTCATTTGGAAAGAAATTATATTCTGATCGAGAAGGGTGGTTTATGCTGATCATTATTCCGAACCCCGTCTATGTACACATTTATTCCGATCTCGACTTCCTGTTTAGGGTAAAATTACCCTCACTGCGCAGGTGTGCCCTATGCCAACGTGTCGTGATAGCAGCACTAAACTTGGAGGGATGCTCATGTCCTCCCGCTCTCTTCTCCTATAACGCAGGAGCATTATGCATTGCTGAGCCCGTAGTTTAATCTTGGAGAATAATAGAAACAAAAGTAGGGCTCACAGAAGCTGCCGCAGGTCCATTCTTTAAGAGTGCAGAGTTTAAATTGCAGGGAAAAGCGTGAAAGTGCAAAGTGCAGCCACATTGGCGTTTCTTTACAGCACAGGCGGATTATTTTAGAGAAATTAGACAAATCTGTACATGTTAAAAAGCTGCTACTCTGATTAAAGCTTGGTGCATGGATACGCATGTCATGACTGGATTATTTGATTTGGCGTCCATAAAAACAGTGGATTCGGAATTTCCAATCCCCTCAAATTTTTAATCGGATTAAGAAATTTTTCGCTTGTAAACAATAGCTATTTACTGAGCCTGACAGTAGTGCTGCTAAGCTCTAACGCAAACACTTACGCCATGAAGCAGCAGTTACATGTGCCACCATGTGACCACACAGACCAATATAGAATTTGTGACTGATATTGATACTAATTATTAACAATTTACAGTTCTCCACTCATCCATCCTGTATTGAAAATGCTGCTTAACAGGCCGATATGAATGTCAATATAGAAGTAAGCACAGATACATTGTTAGAGCTCTACATAGATAGAAGACACCATACACGTCAATTTCATTACTAAATTTAGTGTACAAATGTGTAATGTATCAAAAGAACTATGTGACATAATACAAAACTCGGCAATGTGATGCTGATAAATGAAACATGAATGATATGAATGACGTATAATACATTCACCAATTTTTTTTAATCTATTTTGACTGTTACTCAAAAAGAAATAATAAAGCTAATAAAAAATATATAAACACTTGTTCTAATATTCTGAAGATATAGACATGTTTCTAATTAACTAAAATTTTAAAGTGAATGCATAGGCATTACCATGCTGTAAAACTGCATCTCTCGTGGACCTCTAGGGGGAGGCTGTAGCTGTTTCAGGACTGTTCCATCTGGATGCTGTAAAATACCTGTCACAAATACAAAGATAGCATTGAAAGCAACGAAAGGCATTGGAAAGATTTCGCTGGTTGAATGAATCAATCAATCAATTAATAAATATATCATGTCTTTTCTTCTTTATTTGACTGATAGGATTGTGAAAGGCCAATATAATACAATTAGGTAGGAGAGACAGATCGGAAAGGGCTGAATAATCACGCCAATATTACCCTCACTATTACAGAAAAATGTAACACTGTTCAACAGCTATTAATAAATATTTAATATTGCTAATTATAAATTATATTAATCTATTTACCCCTGACTAATACTGTGTTAAAGTACATTAAAATTATTTTAAAATGAGTGTCAGGTCAAGGTCAAGTCTGAGGGACAAGAGAGTTAATGTTTGCTTACCTATCAAATGAATTTTTATCTTACACATGAAACAGTTATCAGGTGTTAGACCTCATTTGGCATTAATTTATTTAGTCAATCACCGTTGTTTTAAAATGCAGGCTATCTGCTCTACCAGCACTATTTGTAGCTCTTACCATTTATTCATCATGTAGAGATTACCAAAATGTCTCATATGAACATGAAAAGATTGAAAATGACGACCTATATCCACACTTAGTTTTATCGTACCTACATTACATCAGAATTTAGTTCTATTCTAAGTTCCCCATGTAACACACTTTAATTCTCATGCCATATTAAAAATTCTGTCATAATTCTTAAGATGTTGCATCTATTACTCATTTGTTCTCATCGCTAACACTCACACTTAAAGACATACGATTGTGAGGTAGCTGAAAAAGAGCAGTGGGAGGAACAGTAAGCAGGATCATTTTCAGTCAGCAGAGGTACGTGTGGAACAGGTTTCCAGAGCTTGTTCTAAAACTATAGTGTAAACTGCTGACTAAGAATCAAGATTTCCCTCTCTGTTAGGTTTAGTTTCTGCGGAGTTTGTTAATGACTGCTCATTACTAAGTCCAGGAAGGGACCACAGATACTAGGCCCGGTCCGCATTACTTTAAAATGTACTGTACCACTGCTTCACTTCCAGCCTCCTTATTCCCTGGGAGTGGGCAATTCAGATAAGAAGACATTCAGACACTACTACATAATATAGAAGTTGTTAGCAGACTCAAACAACCTCCCCACCATTGCAAATAGATATTTCACATGATTTAGAAATTTGATTCCCAGGATTGCTTTAACATGGACTTAAGGTCTGTGTTGACACCAAGTTCAGTTTACACTTTCTATTAGTAAAAAAATGTTTCCATCTAGACACAATTAATGAGGAAACTGACCATGGTGTTTCCACATAAATCTTGGATATGAATCACAGGTTTGGTGGACCACCCACTCCCACTGGCTGTTTTAGGTTGACCAGTAAAAGACCAGCAAGCATCAAGGTGGCTACTGTTAAAAGGAAACAAGGGAGAGATCGTTGTCGTGTCGTTTGGTTGTGTTGCTTTTTAGCAACATAACTGGCTGTGTAAGAGGTTATGAAACATATAATATCTGCAACAACGTGTGCTCATGTGATAGACAACAAATTTTGCCTATAAAGCGTTAGTGGACATAAGTAGTATTCAAGGTCGCAGCTTTGAGTTGCATAGCGATAAGAACATAAATTAAACATCTGGATTTATAGATTCCAAAAACTGTGGGACTCATGGATGTTTTATATATTCTTACTAAACTGTTGTTATCATGTTGTTGTGTTCAGTACATGTGACATCTATTGCACATCTGTCCATCCTAGGAAGAAGGATCCCTCCTCTGTGGTTCTTCCTGAGGTTTCTTATTTTCCCTGTTTAGGGTGTTTTAAGTTTTTCCTCACCCAGTTCGAGGGTCTAAGGGCAGAGAATGTCACATCTGTACAGTTTGTCAAAGCCCAGTGAGATAATGTGTAAATTTTGATTTCGGGCTATTTTGGGCTAAACAAATAAAATTTGATTTGACTTGATTTGATTCAAAAAGACTCATATAATGATGAATACCAAGGACTTGTGCACCCTGTCCGAAACCTTACCGGGATCCCACCCTTGAGCCTTGCCCGGGGAAAGGGTCCTTAGACAAGCTCTTGGTTGCCCAGCCTTTGCCTATGGGGTCCTGTTGGGCTCTATCATCCAGTGGGCCCACCAACCACAGGAGGAGCCTTAGGAGTCTGTTGCTATGTGGATCGAGTGGAAGTCAAAGGCAGGGGCCCCGGCGGTCTGATTCTCGATTGCTAAAGCTGGCTATTGGGACATGGAATATTAGCTCTCTAATAGGGAAGGAATCTGAGCTTGTGCGGGAGGTTGAGACATACCAGCTAGATATGTTCAGGTTCACTTCAACAGAAAGCTCGGTTTCTGAAACCAGTCTTCTTGAAAAGGGTTGGACTCTTTTCTTGGCTGAAGTTGTTCTGGGTGAGAGGCGGACAGCATGTGTGGGCTTACTAATAGCTTCCCGGTTCTCAGCCACTGTATTGGAGTTTACCTCGCTGGAGGGTTGCTTCCCTGCGCCTTCAGGTCAGGGAACAAGTCCTGACTGTGGTTTATGCCTATGCGCCAAACGGCAGCTCAGAGTATCCACCTTTATTGGAGTCGTTGGAACGGGTGCTGGAAAGTGCTCCTACTGGGGACTTCATTGTTCGACTGAGACCTCACATGGGCAATGACAGCAAGACCTGGAAGGGTTTGACTGGGAGGAACGGTCTGCCCAATCTGAACCCGAGAGGTGTTCAGTTATTGGAATTCTGTGCTAGCCACAGTTTGTCCATAACTAAAGCCATGTTCAGCAATCAGTGTGTCCATAAGTGGACCTGGCACCAGGACACCCTTAGTCACTAGTCAATGACTGACTTTGTAGTCCTATCATCTGATCTATGGCCATATGTGCTCTGCTCAACTGATCACCACGTGGTGGTGAGTTGGATCAGGTTGTGGGGAAGGATGCCTGATAGACCAGGCAGGCCCAAGGGTATAGTGAGGGTCTGCTAGGAACGTCTGACTGAGGCCCTTGTCAAAATGGTCTTAAACTCCCACCTCTGGCAGTGCTTCTACCACATCATGGAGGTGGTGGGGGACCTGGAATCGGCCATGTTCCATGCTGCCATTGCAAAGTTGTTGACGTTTGAAGCTGTGGTAGCAAGGTTGCTGGTGCTAGTCGTGGCAGTCACCCCAGAACATACTAGTGGACACTAGAGGTAAAAAGGGCCGTCAAACTGAAGAAGGAGGCCTATAGGGCATGGCTGGCTTGCGGCACCCCGTCCATGCAGTCTTCAGTGCTGGAGGGGAGCTGCTGACCTTAAGTGAGTGTGTAGTTGGGCGGTGGAAGGAATACTTCAAAGATGTCCTCAATTCCACCAACATGCATCCGTGAAGCAGGCAGAACCAGAAGACCCTCGTGTGGGCTCTCTCATCACTGGGGTTGAGGTCCCTGAGGCTGTTTAACAACCCCACAGCGGCGGCAATCCAGGGATGGATGAGATTCGCCCTTAGTTCCTCAAGGCTCTGGATGTTGTAGTGCTGTCCTGGCTGGCTATGTTTTGTGGATTTGCTGAAGGCTTATGACCGTGTCCCTCGAAGTGTCCTGTGGTTGTGGACGTCTTGGCGTCCCGCCGGAGGAGTTGGTGGAAGTGTCTGGGAAGAGGACCATCTGGATCTCCCTTCTCAGACTGTTGCCCATGCAAACCGGACGCAGATAAGTGGCAGAAAACAAGAAGAGGTTCATTTTTGGCTTGACTCAGTTACAGTTAATGGATTAGCTTTCTTATATTGTCTGCAGAGGATCTACTCTTCATAAAATCCACCTGGTCAAAATGTAATACTAGGTAGCACCTGTTGTAATCGCAAAACTAGCACTTTTGTCAATATTTTGCAGTCCAGATTAAGGAGATTGATGGTGTAGACGGGTCTACAGTTAGATCGGTCCGTCAAATTTCTGTCCTTCTTGGGAATTAATGATATTAAGGCTTCATTAAATGTGGGTGGCAACATCTGTTTTAAACACTTCCTGATAAACCCTCTGAAAAACTGGGGCAAGAATGTCTAGAAACTCTTTATAATGTTCAACCGACAGTCCATCATTATCTGGCGATTTACCATGAACCACTGAACCATTGAACCATTGACCAATGATATAGCTCTCCTTATTTCACCCTCTGTTATTAGAGATTCCAGTTCCCCTACCTGGTCAGGGTGTAATTTGGGCATATCCATGCTCAAAGAATAACAGCCCTTGCCCTTTTCAATTAATTTTGCAAGGTATTGTTGATGTATATAATTTCTCATAAAATTGCTGAAATTGTGTTAGAAAGGTCCTTTTCCTTAAATTGTGTGGACAATATTTTCCCAATTTTCTTGCCACTTTCAAAAAAAATGTTTTTCAAGCTAAACAAGGCACTTTGTACGTTTTAGAATAAGCAAAATTATTCAACTGAAATTTGAGATAGCAAAGTTGTCTATATTCCGATTCACAAAAAGATTCTGATCATTTGTTTTCTTTAAATTTCTTTCTCCAATTCTTTGATTTGGTTTAAATGTCTTTTTTCTTTTTAGCTGTATATGCTATCAACTTGCCCCTTAAATAGGCTTTAGATGCCTCCCAAACTCTTGAAATTTTTCATACTGCCAATATTAATTTCAAAAAATAATTTCAGATCTTCTCCCAGTAATGATTCAAAAGATTTGTCCTGTAACAGAGAAACATTCATTCTCCATCTAGTCCTCCAGCCAGTCTCTAAATCTACCTTTACGCACAATTCTACTGCTGCATGATCTGTTATGGTAGTGGTACTTATATCTCATTTTATGTGAGAAGGCACAAATTCCTTCACTGTTTTCCTGTTCTGGATACAGATGTTTCACATAAAATTCTGCTTATACATTTAACCATTATTTTAGTAGCGGTAAATAAAACCTTAAAATAATGTTTAGTCTATCCATTAAATTTATTGAAGATAATCTCTTTAATATCAATGAGATATTCTTGGGTGGTGAGTCCTTTGTGGCAGCCATCCTTATTCAGTTTAAAAGGGAGGCACATCTCAACAATGGGACTTTAATGCTGCGTTTGAGTAGGCGGGTACAGAGGTTCCATTGGCTTGAGAAAAAAATTATAAAATGGCAAAGAATTACGGTAAATAATGTTGGATGTACAATCAGTTTTGTAACTGTGAATGCATTTTGAAAATAGTATTTTTATACTGAATCTGATTTCAGCTTGTAGGTTTGGCGAGTTAAAAAATCTGAGGGTATAAAATTTTTTGTATTGTCACTTACATTGTCCTCCAACCTGATTGGCCAATTTAAACCAACAAGACAGGTCGTTATGTTATATAAGTGGGTGAGAAAGGCTGGTTTGAGGGCTGTTCTAAATTTGGACGCTTCCCCTACATATAAGTGAGTTTCCAGAATAAATACAATATCTGCTTGATTTGACTTCAGGTATGCTATTATTTTATTCCTTTTGACCAGTTTTCCACCTCCATTAACATCCAAAGACATATATTTAATACATTTCCCAGGCATACTTATCCCAACTTCTCTCATTATATATGCCTGTAGTTCTGTTATTACTTTAATAAATCTGTTTACAATGCACATCTCCCTGGATTACTTTTTAAAGGATACAATGTACCTTTCTGAAACATGAACACAAACTTTGGAAAAATAAAATTTCCAAGACAAGAAACAAAAGTGAAAAAACAACAAAATACAACTTGAACCAATGTTCAAGCAAATCTCTATCTAACAGTACCCCTGAATAAGACATACCAGTCCATGAAAAAAAAACAAAAAAAAACAAACCATCTGGTCCATAGGTTACTGCTGTAACTCCTTGTGATCCTCCCTCAACAGCAGCTGAGTCCAGCACACACCCCTGTGACCAAATCTGCTCAGATAACTGTCGCTCTTCAAAACAAACATTTTAGTCAGCTCACTTCTTCATCTTATGTTTAGGTTTTTCCATCGTCATTGGCGTTGTTATTGATGAATATTTCTGCAGGGAGTGCTGTGGTAAAATTAACATACTTTCCCTTCCACTGAAAACACGGCCTGGCAGGCCAACGTGAATCTCACACTGTGTTCCCAGAGGTTCTGTTTCACAGACATGAAAGCCCTCTGTTTCTCCACCAGCTCTTTTTTCATGTCAGGGAACACGAAGTCTACAACCCTCATACTCAATCCTCATTTTTCTTTTGCCAGAGTTACCACTTTATCCCTCGCTGACTGTCTCAGAAATCTTATGAGCCGGCTTGGGCTTTTTACCTAGATCCGGCATTGGTGCGACCTGTGTGCCATTTAAATCTCAAACTCTGCATCAATACAGATCTGAGAACCTCAACTAAGATCTTCCGAACGCAGCTCAGTAATCTCCCATTAACACCAAAAGTCTCTTTAAGGGCTGTCAGTAGCACATTATTCCTTTTGCCGGGATGTTCAAGGGCTTACAGGCGATTCCACATTGCCTCCTTTTGTTTACATCTCTCTCCCCCATCAGTGTGTTGCCTCTCGGAGGTAGCTGATACCATTCTTTTCAACTCTGCATTTGTATACTTAATAGTAGAGACATGCGTTGCACATTCTGCACCACTCATTTTGGTGATTTGGTGATGTTTCAATTTTCAAAAGGCCTCCTTAAGCATCTGTTATGGTACCGGACAATTCCCTAGGGTTTTCCTTGTGTTTCCGGTGCTCCCATGTCTATGTCTGTGTTTGTTTTCTTTGTGTGGGTGTGTGTGTAGGCCTGGGCGTGGCTCTCCTAGCTCCTGGCTCTACACTCCTGTCTGCAATCAGCTCATCACCTGTCCCAGTCTGCTCACCTGCCTCATCAATTCATCAGCCTGCAGTATATCTACCCCGGCTCTTCACCCACTCATCGCCAGATCGTTGAATCCACTTAAGTGGTAGCTTACGTTCAGGCCTTGTCGAGATTTTTCCTAGTTGGTTGTGTATTAACTGTCGTCTCTCTCTCCAGTACTCCTGGACCACTACTCGCCTGCCTGCTTGCCAGCTCTCCAACCCACTCCCGCCTGCTTCTTCCTGCCAGCCCTCGCCCCTCTCCCTCACTCATCTCAGCCCTCCAGTCTTCTGCCTGCCTCATTCCCGCGTCATCCACCTCCATTCCCCCCACTTTCCTCGCAATAAAGCCTGCTTCATCCATACCCACGTTGGTCCGTGTCTGCGTTTGGGTCCACCTTGCTACACACAAGAGAACGATCTAGCCAACATGGACCCAGCAGACTCGGATAATCCTCAGGCTCTTGCCACCCAAGGGAACCTCGTGGGTCACCATGACCAAATTTTCAGGGAGGTTGTGGAGACATTAAGGGGCCTCACCACCACTGTGTCTCGGATCGAGAATCAGCTCAACCCTGTCGACGCCCACCATTCCCCTTCTGCCTGAGGACCTTCAGCTCCTACTCCACCTTCCGGAGAGTCTGCTTACCTGACAAGAGAGCCTCATGTTCCGGCGCGCTACGACGGAGATCTGGGAACATGCCATTCCTTATTGCTCCAGTGCTCCCTCATGTTCAAGCTGCAGCCTCAGACATACTCCACAGATAGGTCCAAGGTAGCTTATGTCGTGGGATTGCTTACAGGGAGGGCTAAAGCTTGGGGAGCAGCAGTGTGGGAAAGCTCACCATCCATTACTTCTTCGTATAATAATTTTGTCGCAGAAATGAGGAAGGTATTTGATCATCCAGTCAGGGGTAGAGATGCCAGTAAGCATCTGTTGTCCCTTTGTCGGGGCTCCCACAGTGTAGCTGAGTTTTTGGTCGAGTTCAGGACGTTAGCAGCAGAGTCTGGGTGGAATGATCAGGCACTTCAGGGGGTTTTCTTAAGCTGGCTCAGCGACCCGGTTAAAGATGAGCTAGCGGCTAGGGACGAGTCTACTAGCTTAGACGAATTAATTTCGCTAGCCATTAAGCTAGATAATCGGCTGCGTGAGCGTCGTAGGGAGAGAGCCAGCCGTCCTCCATCCTCCTGTCCTCGCCTAGCCCCGTCACCTCTTGTGAGAGTGAGTCCCCGTCCTCAGCCGGCTTCCCGTGCCGCGCCTAGCCCTCCAGCCTCACACTCCCCGGAGGAGGAGCCGATGTGGCCGAGCTGGTCACTTCCTGGCTTCATGTCCTCTCCAGCCAAAAGAAGGAGACTCACCAGTAACAGCTGGGATCCTGGTGAGTCAATCTACCCTTCCTTTGTATCCCTGGACCCCCTCACAATTGGACGCTAGGCTAATAGGTTCTCACCAACCTCTTCCACTGCTGGCTTTGGTGGACTCTGGAGCTGATGTCAACTTCCTGGACTCAAATCTTGTTTCTCAGGCGGATATTGCTGTGGAACCACTTTCCACCCCCCTAGATGTTAACGCACTGGATGGGAGATTCCTCGCTCGCATCACTCGCCGCACCAAACCTCTGCACCTTCTCCTTTCTGGTAATCATCATGAAAAGATCCAGTTTCATGTCTTTCCTTCCTCCCAGGCCCCCATGGTCCTGGGCCAGCCTTGGCTAAAGAGACACAATCCCCACATTGACTGGTCTACTGGCAAGGTTGTAAGTTGGAGCTCATTCTGCCATTCCTCCTGTCTTCAGTCTGCTCTTGCCCCTGTCCAGGCTGCGGGGCCTCCACCAGTCACTAAAACCCCAGATCTATCTTCTGTTCCACCCATCTATCATGACTTGGGAGAGGTCTTCAGTAAACAGCATGCGCTTTCTCTGCCCCCACATCGTCCCTATGACTGTGCCATAGACCTTCTCCCTGGAGCCCCACTGCCTTCTGGCCGCATTTACAACTTGTCCCGTCCTGAAAGAGAGACGATGGAGAATTACATCCATGACTCTTTAGCTGCTGGTATCATCAGGCCGTCCTCTTCTCCGGTTGGTGCAGGGTTCTTCTTTGTCTCAAAGAAAGATAAGGCCCTTCGCCCCTGTATTGATTATTGCGGCCTTAATCACATCACCATTAAAAATAAATACCCTCTGCCCCTTATCAGTTCTGCCTTCGAGCCCCTCCAGGGAGCCACTATTTCTTCCAAACTGGACCTCAGAAATGCCTACCTTCTGGTCAGGATCAAGGAGGGAGATGAATGGAAGACCGCGTTCAACACTCCCCTTGGCCATTTCGAATACTTGGTCATGCCCTTCCGTCTCACCAACGCCCCCGCAGTCTTCCAGGCCCTGGTGAATGATGTCCTTCGGGACTTTCTCAATCGTTCTGTGTTTGTTTACCTTGATGATATCCTCATCTTTTCCCGGGACTTGAAGGAACACACATTGCACGTCAGACAAGTGCTCCAAAGTTACATCTTCAAGAGTGGGCAAGTAAGGACTGATCCGGTGAAGATTCAGGCAGTGGCAGAGTGGCCCAAACCTGCGTCACTAAACAGCTTCAGCGGTTTCTGGGGTTTGCTAATTTTTACCACAGGTTTATCCGGGGCTATAGTCGGGTGGCCTCCCCTCTCACCAAACTCACCTCTTCTGCATCCCCCTTTACCTGGACCCCTGAGATTGATGCGGCCTTCATGGACCTGAAGAGGCGTTTCACATCAGCACCAGTCCTCATCCAGCCAGACCCGTCTCGTCAGTTTATTGTGGAGGCTCAGACACGGGGGGTCGGAGCCGTTCTTTCTCAGCACTTCTCGTCAGAGCAAAACTCCACCCTTGTGCTTTCTTCTCTCGCCGGCTGTCCCCCGCCAACCACAATTATGACATAGGGAATCGGGAACTGCTTGCAGTTAAGCTCGCCTTGGAGGAATGGAGACATTGGCTGGAGGGGGCTGAGCATCCCTTTATAGCTTGGACGGATCACAAGAACCTGTCCTAAATTCAAGCTGCCAAATGCCTAAACTACCGTCAAGCCCCGTGGGCACTGTTCTTTGGTCGATTCGACTTCACCCTCACCTACCACCCAGGTTCCAGGAACATTAAGCCGGATGCTCTTTCATGACAATACGTCCCAGATGAGGTCACTACCAGTCCTGACACCATCCTACCTTCCTCCTCTGTGGTGGCGGCTGTTACCTGGGAGATCAAGTCGCTTGTGAAGCAGGCTCAACGGACTCAACCAGACCCAGGTACTGGCCCACCAGATCACCTGTTTCTACCAGATTCTGTCCGTTCTCAAGTCCTGGTTTGCCTGTCACCCTGGAATTACCCGGACCATGTCCCTCCTGAAGCGGCAGTTCTGGTGGCCTACCATGGATGCAGACACCAGAGTCTTTGTGTCCACCTGCACTGTGTACACTCGCAGTAAGGCCACCAGCTCACCAGCCGGTGTGCTCCATCCCCTGCCCATTCCAGGTCAACCATGGTCTCACATTGCCTTAGACTTTGTTACCTGGTTGCCACCCTCACAAGGTAATTCCATTATACTCAACGCTGTAGATAGATTTTCTAAGGCTGTGCATTTCGTGGCTCTTCCCAAACTCCCCACAGCATTGGAGACGGCGGACCTTCTGGTATACCACGTGTTCCGTCCCCATGGCATCGCTTTGGACATCGTCTCAGACAGGGGTCCCCAATTTATCTCACAAGTCTGGAAAGCTTTCTGTCGGGCCCTCGGAGCCTCTGTGACTTTAACCTCTGGTTACCACCCTCAAACAAATGGGCAGGCGGAACGGGCTGTGTCACAGCTCAGAATCCATCTTCCTGGAGCAGCCACCTCCTGTGGATTGAATATGCACACAACTCAGTCCAGCGCTGCCACAGGTATGTCGCCATTTGAATGCTCCTTGGGGTACCTAACACCCCTGTTCCCTGCTCAGGAGGAGGAGATCGCTGTTCCTTCAGTTCAGGTCCATCTCCGCCGCTGCCGCAAGATTTGGAAGGATGCCTGCTCCGCCCTGCTCCGTCCAGTGGACCGCACCAAGCGCTTGGCCAACCACCGCTGGATCCCTGCACCCGACTACCAGCCTGGCCAGAAAGTTTGGCTTAGTACCAAAGATATCCCACTGAAGACGGACTATAAGAAACTTTTCACTAGCTATATTGGTCCCTATGACATCATCAGCATCGTTAATCCTTCGGTGGTTAAGCTCAAGCTCCCTGGTTCCCTGAGACTTAACCTCACCTTCCATGTTTCCCACCTAAAGCTGGTCTCCGTCAGTCCTCTGTGAAGGGGGTGGGGGGGTCCTGTTATGATACCGGACAATTCCCTAGGGTTTTCCTTGTGTTTCCAGTGCTCCCTTGTCTCTTATCTTATCTCTTTGTGTTTGTTTGGTTTGTGTGGGGTTGTGTGTGTGTGTGTCGGCCTGGGCGTGGCTTTCCTGGCTCCTGGCTCTACACTCCTGCAGTATATCTACCCCGGCTCTTCACCCACTCATCGCCAGATCGTTGAATCCACGTAAGTGGTAGCTTACGCTCAGGCCTTGTCTGGAGATTTTTCCTAGTTGGTTGTGTATTAACTGTCGTCTCTCTCTCCAGTACTCCTGGACCACTACTCGCCTGCCTGCCTGCCTGCTTGCCAGCTCTCCAACCCACTACCGCCTGCTTCCTCCTGCCAGCCCTTGCCCTTCTCCCTCACTCATCTCAGCCCTCCAGTCCTCTGCCTCAGCCCACTTCATCCCCATGTCATCCACCTCCATTTCCCACTTTCCTCGCAATAACACCTGCTTCATCCATACCCACGTTGGTCCGTGTCTGCGTTTGGGTCGACCTGGCTACACACAACAGCATCCTCCAGGTCGACATGCGGCCTGTACCCTTGAAATATTTCTACGCCAATATTCTGCGTTAATTGTTCTTTAAACTTCTCAGCACAATTATTGAGTTTTGCGCCCTAATGCGGCAATAACAATTACTAAAAAGTGAGCCACCACTTTCAGATAATTTATAACTTTAAATGTTGGAGATTGGAGTGTTTCTAACCAGCCACTATCCTCTCCGCTGCTCCCAAGTGACTCTTTTTTTTTTTTTTTTATGCTTTTACATTGTCATAGGTTGTGAATGGTAATTACTTTTTGATGTAATGTATACATTTTTTTCCAAATAAAATCAAAGAACATGTGATCAATATCCTTACCATTTTACTTTGAAGATTTAAAGAGAGTAGAATTTGTGAGCTGGGATATTCCTTCAGCCTTGGTAAGTAGGACTCTCCCTTTTAAGAATAAATTCATATCACACTGCTTACATAGCTGGCATAGCCATGCAGTCCATTCTGTACCCAGCTCACCAGGGAAAGGTACAGTCACCAATGAAAACACATGCCTTACTTACTGTTGCCAAATGTACCGTAACAAAATGAAATGGACCATGAAGCTCAGTGGAAAGGGGTGAGCACCAGAACACAGATTTCCATTAAAATTTGTACTTATGCAGTAAAAATCTGTTGAGTGTTGTACAGGTTTCTGGACTAATAAGTTATGTGGTGATTAGAGATGTAACAATTCACATTTTACTATGATTGGAATAAAATTGGAGACATTAAGGTCACACATCCATTCGAATCAGATGTTAAATGAATTGATTTTCGTATTAACTAGCAGGGAGTGCTGACACTATACACTGTGGCCTTGCGTTACATGCACATAGTTGCCAGGAAGTAAGCAGCAGTAGCAACATGGTGACAGCTTGTGAAAACAAAAAAATTGAGCATGCCTCTTCGTCATTCAAGTCAGAGGCGTGGCAGCACTTTGGCTTCCCAAAGACAGAAAATGAAAGCAGTGAAATGGTAACAGACAAGACAAAAACTGTGAGCAAATATTCCAAGTATGCAACAGCGTACGTAAACAGCACGACGAGCATAGTGCAGCATCTTTATCGACATGACATTGACAAGCTTTGTTCATCTCCATGTGAGTGGCAAAAGCTATTAAGAGGTGGGTGGCAGCCCCACACGCAGAAACAAGTGCGAAAGCCATGGACATCAGAAGGTAAAATGGTGTATTCATGACAGCCTTTTGTTTGTTTATTTGAGAGGATTTATTTAATTTGTATTATTCATTAATTTATTTGTTTAAGTTCAAAGAGAAATTTGCAGCATTCTTTTGCTTTGGTCGACAAAGTATAAAGAATTTTCTAAATCTACAGGGGACATAGTGTTTCTGTCCGAAAATGTCTTTTAAGACAGATGATATTTTTACTTATTTTTTTCTTTTGTGCTTTGTTTAGCAGTTTGTAACGTGTCTAACCTCCCTGGTCTCTACATGAATTAATAAAGAAAAGAGAAATGACAGTATTTTTTTCCTTTTTGTCTGAGATATAATTCACAGACACTTTAACATTTAGAATTTGTCTCATCTCATTTTGCAAAAAGTTGTTTGAATCATAATCTTGAGAAATGAATTTTGAATCAAATCCAAGGTTTAGTGAATCACACACTTGTGTACTTGTTGATATCCAATCCAGCAGTTTACGCAGTATCAGTATCATTTGTAATATTGGTATCAATAATTACTCTCTTACCAAACAGACAGCAATGACGATGATACGGGGAACACTTCCACTATAAAAGTGTTGAAGAAAAAATGCAAAGGTAACTAATGGGAAGGATCTCCTGTCTTTTCCACTACACAAAAATGGTGTACTTTAAGGTTATTACTATTCACCGAGATAACAGATGACCACTGATGGTGCGGCCATGGTTTCATGGGTAGAACAGGTCGTCCTATGATTGGTGGTTCTTGAGCCTCAACTAGATGTGAAAGATGTTTTACAAATTCACCATTTTTCTATTTATATAGCCATTTAGCAGCAATGATTAATCCATCTGAAAGGGTTACAGTTACACCTCATCCAATAACATGGCAGTAAAGTGGGGAGCCAAAGGCAATTCACAGGGTTAGGGATACAATCCTATAACTAACAGCAGGTACTGACTCTATCATACACAATCAATTCCACTCTACTCCTGATAACAAAGTACGCTTTGATAATATCAGGTGTTCTGATATTATCACAACCACCACAAAAAGAGGGGGAACACTCAGATGTCATGGTCACAAATCTACAGGTTTGCAAACAAAATTTAACGTAGATAAGACCTCATTTATTTTCGAATTATGAGTTATTTAATCTTACAAATAAATCATTATAATAAACTGCTTGATGGATTATTTGAGGGATGCATTATTCACTGCACCCTTGATTACACATACAGATGACAGATAATGCTTAGTTGCCAGGTCCTCTTATAAAATGCAGGAAAATAAGAAAAAAAACAAAAAACTGTTGTTGTACTTACCTACTTTATCCACTCCATATTTGTGACCCGCCACTTGGTGTGAAAGCGGAACACAGCCGTTCAGGTGAGCCTGGCCTTGTGGCCGTTGACCGTACTTTTCTATAGCCGAGGGCCCACCGGAGAGTTGTGGGGTCAGGCTTACCCCAACAGCGGCTGAACTATTGGTCAGTTCCAGTCTGCCGAGAGCTAGAGAGGATTCCATCATTACGTGACGCTGAGTTGACATTTTCAGTAATAAAAAAAGGTCTAGAAAATAAATTTTTTAAAAAGTCAAAGATGTGACAGCATCAATTCATAAAATTATTATACAACCAACACGGCACATGAAATGTTTGGCTGTGAGGTTGCGAAGCAATCATAGAAATTGCCCAGTCCAAAGGTAACCAGCACAACAGCTTCGGTGCTGATCGCCAAATTCGAACAACAATTACTACATTTACAGAGAGCAACACTGTCGTGACCCCGCTGTGCTCCCTGGTGAAGAAGGGCTTCAGAAATAGTGCCAATTTAGTGATTTTCATATCTTGCAAAGCAGCAGAAATACATCCTAGCCACATCCCTCTTCAAACCGGTGTAAAATACAGCAGTTACGTGTAATTTCCGTTTGATGCTTACAAAATAAAATAAATGAAGTCGCGTAAATACGCCAAAGCGCCACGACAATAAAAAGATCGAAGACTCTGTTGTTAACACAACACCGTTTAACGTTTTCTCAAGCGTTAGTTTGTTACATTCTATGCGTAATTTATTTTTTTCACTCAAAAAAATGTATGTAGCGCCTTTATTGTGAAGGAAAAGTCAGTCAATGTCCGATCTTATCTTAATCAAGTTGAGCAAGTCTGACGCCATTCCACTTCCTCGCTTCAGAAAAGGTTGTCTCTCAATAATGACGACGTTGCGACACACTCCAGAATGACACCTAGTTCAGCTAGTAAATGTAGACATGGGAGCGACAACAGAGACATAAGTCCCAAAAATGTTTCATGGGGCTATTTAGTCGAGCTTTTAATTACTAACATTAATTTAGCTATTTGTGCGTCACAAGTCATCAGAGGGACATTGCACTTGCCATGCGACCACCTTTGCCAGAAGGGCCTTTTGAACATAAGCACATAACTGATGAATTTGTAACAGTAAAATCCATGATATTAAATGAATGAGGTGGATTTTACGGACATATATACCAATTTTACTACAATAATTGAATAAATATAGATTGAACAGTATAGATATACAGCAAATATATCACCTAAGTGTACAGTTACAAATATCAAACATGCCGGGAGACAGTTGGATGCAATAATTTAAAAAAAAAAACAACGAAAGGAGGGGAAAATTTTTCAAGTGATTATTTTTTTTAAAGCTTACAAAGATTGTACGTTTTAACACATTTTCAGTCTGTACAGTTTGTACCATCTATACTGTACAGTTCTTCAAATGTACTTTTTGAATTATGAAAATAATCTTAAAAACATAGACTTTTTATTCATAAATTTAGATTTGTGAATGTATCATTTTGTTAAAATAGCAAGTAAATTGATCATATTAATTTTTGGACACTGATTCCTGTCATAGACTGTGAATCAAAACAGTACATTTTTCCAAAGAAATGAACAGGATGGGTAATGGGATATGATTAGAGATGAATCTTGACAATTTTTCCAAAGATACAAGTAAAACCAAAACAAATATATATGCATTATTGTTTATCGGTCCACAGAAGGGACAACTTTCATCAATGTCCTTTTTCAGTTTCTGCAAATAATAGTTAGTTGATTAAACCAGTGGGGCATCTTAAAGGAGATCTCACAGACCTTATTACTTACGAAATATTTATGTGGCAAATGCCAAACCTCTTCCCATCAGATCTCGCCAATCAATGAGGGCAAGAATGATTAAGCAGTTGGTGAAACTTTGATTTCTTGGTGAAAAAGTAAGCAAAAGTGACTGGGATACCTTGTTTTATACAATATTAATTTTTAATGATTGTAAGCTGTATTTTCTGTTGTACTTTTAAAAATATTAGCAAATTTTAAATAGAATTAATAATGTGTAACAAAGTAACAATATTTATTCAGTGTTATGAATACTTTCCTGCTATATACAATCAAAGCTAGTGTAGTTTACAATGTACATAAGAATAATGATAATAGATTAACAATATATGTAACAAAT
>KV751381.1:3296311-3307237 GCA_001698575.1 Mola mola | reverse complement strand
ATAATAAAAGAAGAAATCAATCATGTCAACAGCAGTAAAACCTTTCAGTGAAGTGATTATTAACTTGCATGGGTAGGAAATATATCATTTAAATTCCAAATCAAATTTCCTTACATTGTAATTTGAAAAATTGTCCCACTTCTCTTCCGCCTTCAGGGGACAGATGTTCTCTTGCAAGCAAAGGCATTTTCTCCAGGATTTTCGTAAACACAGAGAAAAAAAGGGAAACACTAAATAAATCACTTTAACAAAGGGATGCAAAGATTGGGAAAGGTTGCAGTAGGAAACAATTGCTGCAACAAATTACTTGGATGCTGTTTTGTCATTTTATTTTGGGCCTTTAATATGATTTGAGCTAATTGAACAGCCTTTTTTAATACAATATGACTTTTTTGCCCTATCTCCATGTGACAATGGTGGACGTCTCAGCCCCGGTGAACGGATGTTCATTTCCCCCTCTGTCTTATAAGGGTCTATGTGTGCTATTTGCTCCCTAAAACAAAATGTAGTCCACATTTTGTTTTATTATCAAGTTGTCAACAAACAACGGGTTCTTCAGTAACAAAATAAAATTAATAATCCTCAGGTTAGCCATGTAATAGTCAATCCACAAAATTTAACGGGACTTTGAAAGAGATGTTCAACAGTCTGAAACTCAAGCAGGGCTCGTAACAATCTATATTTATTCACTTTTGATTATGTATATTATTTTAGTATATATTTTATGTAGTGTTAGGTATAAATTGTTTATAAAATCCTCATTTACAGTAAAATATATATCAGCCTCTGAACCAGATTTGAAAGGCTTCGATCAGATAGCCGTACTGCTGTGCACTTGTGCAAAACACCGGTGTTGTGCCGAGTTCTGCCTGCCTTCCGAAAATAGCATGCACCCCGCGGGAGCGTGCACTACTGCTGCCAAATTGCACATACGTCCTGATGATTTTTACGGTAATATAATGTTTGAAAATGTTATCACTTTTCCTTTTCGGTGACAAAGCATTTGGTGCCTATATCTAGACATTATTACATGACATTATATGTAATGCTCCACAGCCAGTTAGCATCATTAACGTCTGTATATATTTTAACATTTTTAGGTTTAGTTGCAACGCAATAACAATCCTTTCATTTCAAAATTTGATCCTAGCGCTGGTTAACTGCTGCGCAATGAATGTTGGGATATGGTAGGCCGTGAAGGATACGCCCGATGGATCCTCCAGAGAGGGAAACAGAGGCTGCATTTGGAGGCGCCTCCGAATTGGGACGTTTTCGTCGCGACGCTGTGACGTAATCGGCCTTCTAACACAGCCTGCAGTGAAAATTCGGAATTCAACTACTTAAAAACGGACTGAAAAGCCTGCTTATAACAAGAAACATAACTATTCAGGGTTTTTTCTTCGTTCATCAATTCTTTACTTCTTACTTTTTTTTAAAGGAACAAATACCCTCACACCAGGATGTATTCTTACGCACGCAAAACTGTAGAGAACCAACTTTAAGTCTCGGACGGAATGCTCAGTCAAGAGAGCCCTTCCTTAGAGCCTCGAGTTAATGGTTAAACTCGTCGGCCGTCACGGAAATAGAAAACTCTGACCAGTGAAGAAGATGGTGATCAGCTTGTCTCGAACTCTTTGTTGTTAACAGTGATGGAGAGAATTGGGAAAAATGCAGAAATAATCTCTCAGACGTTTTGCAATATTTGGAATACAGTTAAAGGCAATAAACATGCAATAAAAACGGTTACTAACTGCCTGGAGTTCCTGGGAAAACAGGATGTGACCATTCCCTCCAGAACCAAGTAGAAATACTGGAAAAAGAAAATGCTGCGCTGTGACAAATGCATGCTTTTGGAAGCTTACCAACAAAGATGGAACCTTAAGAGTGGCTGGAAAATCATCACCGCCGTCCAGATATCGCCGACCAGTTACTGCGGTCAAGCAAGCCGTCATTACCGATTCCTTAGTCAATCAGCCGCAATAAAATTTTGACTGCACCCGTATACCGATCATTACGGTATATGCGAAGAGAAGGTTGACTCCATCCAGTTTTCAAAATAAGGTGAACACAGGCACTCCGATGCAATATGATTTATGATACATTTTGATGCGATATGAAAACCATTTCTCCAGTAACGAGTGGATGAACCAAATAGCTCTGGACGTAGTACTTGAGGAACTACCAGCACAACTTTTATGAAACATTTTTAGTGTTTACTTTTGGAGTAATCCACTGCTGACGTTCTTTCTAAATATAACAAAAAGGGCTCTTTGTCTCATTTTGGAAGGCAATAAAACCTTCATTTTCTATAAGTAGTTGATGGGCCTGATACTGTACTTAGTCCTTTATAGTCTACAACCATAGGTATTTTGAAGTACTTTTACCGTGTACTTTTTGAGTAATCCACTATCGAAGTTGCTTACACGCACAACAAAAAGGGCTTTTTTGTCTAATGTTGGTGGGGCATAATACCTAATTTTTCTACAAGTAGTTGATGGGCCTGACATGGCTGTGCTTAGTACTTCATTTTAGACGTAATTTTATTGAAATTTAAGATTTTTTTATTTTGAGATTATTGTATTTGCAGTGTGTTCAATAAAAAATTGACAAAAGTCAAGCAATGAGTGCTGTTAATAAATAATGGAAATAATACGTTTTATCCCAAAAAACACAAGACAAAAAAAATTGAATTCTTGGCAAAAGATTTTTGCTTTCACTGAAACATGAGTTACAGAAATTAAAATTGTGCATGTAGTGGAAAGACATCAGGCCCATCGACTACTTATTGAAAATGTAGGTTTTATTCCCCTAAAAACTAAGATAAAAAGCCCTTTTTGTTATGCATTGGCAGTGGATAAATGAAAAAGCATATAGTAAAAGAACTTAATAATACTTAGTACAGTAATATCAGGCCCATCAACTACTAGAAAAATTAGGTTTTATTCTCCTCCAAAAAAACAAAAAGCCTTATTCATCATTTTGAGGAGGAACTTTGACAGTGGATTGCAGAAAAAGTACACAGTAAAAGTACTTCTTAATACCTGTGCTGGTAGTTTAGGAAGTACTTAGTACAGTAATACCAGGCCCATCAACTACTTATAGAAAATTTTGGTTTTGGTTTTGGTTTAACATAAGACAAAAAGCCCTTTTCGTTATGCGTGTAAGCAAATTTGACAGTGGATTACTCAAAAAGTGCACAGTAAAAGTACTTCATAATACCTATGCTGGTAGACTTTGAAGTACTAAGTACAGTAATATCAACTACTTATAGAAAATGTAGGTTTTATTTTCACCTTTTTTTCAAAGTTTGACCTTCTGGAAAACCCAATGGGGAAATGACATATGGTTTTCATATGGCACAGAATGGTCAGCAGGAGTTACCTCCCTGAAAAATAAATTTGACGGAATTATATTACACTCAGATGGCTACCCTAATGGCAGTTTTCTTCTTTTAGTTATAAATGTTGATAATGTTATCATTCTGGTTAATTTATATGGTTATAACACCAAAACTGAAAATGACCTCTTATTTGATACTCTGGAATCCCACTTTCACCTGTACTTTTATGTCACGGAATTGATTACTAGTTAGTTTCTGATTGTTTAGATTAAAAAAATGTTGTGAAAATGTTATGACAATAATGTGTAGTGTTAATATTTTAACCACTTCTCTAACAGACCATAAAGCAATAACACTCCCAATCACTTTTAGATCCAGCACAATAATTACTAACAGGAATTCTTACTGGAAACTCAACATTTCTGGATTAACTGGTCCATAGAAATAAAAATATCTAAAATCATTTATTAGAGTGGAATGGAGACCCAAGACACAACAGTTGCAACTGTTTAAATTACAAATTGAATATTATATTATTTTATGGATTGAAAGATTAAATTAAAAAAAGCAAGAACATTGAAGAGCTGTGAAATTTTTTGTATATTACCTTGGTTTTTCTCTTGATACCCTGTGTGTGTGTGTGTGCGTGTGCGTGTAAATAATGGCGCTTGGTGTTTAAAAAAAAATCGATAAACTGTCAATTTAAAAGGACCGCTGAAGACCATAATCTGGGACACAGCTCATGAACAGGATTCGAAACGGAAACGGAAGTATGCGAATTACTTTAGCCCCTACCCACAATCCACCACGGGGGAGTGCTGGCGCCTTGTACAACTCCTGTTGCTGCATAGTAACAAGCAATAGGATAGAAGTTCTGCTTCAATTAAAACAACTAATTTCTGAACAATACGCTGGTTGTGTGGAATTCTACTCTCATTACTTTGTGTGGCGGTCTCTAACGTTTATTCACATCATCATGGCTCCGTTCAGCTTGATGGCAGCAAGAGTTAGCTGGTTGGCTAAGTCCTTCAGTGTGTTCTACTCAAGTACTCTAGCAAGGTAGCTAACCTTAAGTTACTTTAAAGTTCATAGTGAACTGTGTGGCAGAGTTACATTAGCAAACAACCTTGAACTTATTCTCTTGGTATTTCGCTTACTGCGGATTCACAGGTATATCTGAAATGAGAAATAATTTATGGTGAAACTAGAATAATTGCGATTCTTGGCCAAACTCGTGTGGATGCTGATCGCTGAAATAAAACTGCTGGAAGTATTTGCTGAATTGCAGTGAATATACAGTGTAAGTTGACATGTAACACGTAGCTGTTACTTAGGCTTAACACCAATATACTTAAAAGGTCAAATTCATATTGTGAAGATGTATTTATGTCACGAAAAAAGAGACTTGGATAGCATAAGAATGTAATAAAAGTCTGTTTGATGCATGAAATTGAACAACAGGACTATATAGGATGCAAAATGTATAGGTATAGACAAAGTAATATCTAGCGTGTCTATCTGGGCTCTGTAACTATCTTTTAATCTACCTAGATGTGGAGATGCAATGATAATTCCTTTCAAAGCTGCAGCACTTCCTAGCGCTTTCCTTCTGGCTATTTTCTAAGAGTATGATGAGGATTGACAGATAACCCTGTAAGCAATTTTACTACTTCACCTGAAGTAAACTGATAAAATGTTAAGAAATAGTCAAATAATTGTCCAGCACAATAAACCTTGATATGTTTTGAATGAGGGTTTACAGACATATATGAAATATGTAAAATGACAAAGAAAAGCAATAACATCTCCTTTTAGAAGCAGGAACCAGGCAATGTTGAACTTTCTTTTAGTCTATTAGTGAGGTATAGAAATAATCATAATTTACTCGGCTGGGCCACAGTGGTAAAAAATGGATTATTATATTGTGCATTTGCATATCTATGTTGTTGAATTATAGGAAATTCTATATTATATCAAAATCCCAAAAATGAATAAAGGCAACTCCAATTGCGAGATAAAGCTAAATTTGACCATAATGCTTTAACTTCAACAACCAGTCTAAACAACAATTCTATATTATGTTATACTATCAAAAAAGGCTACATTTAACACCAGTAAAATTAAAAAGTTAACATTACTTGTAATTAGTATATTTGTCAGTATGTTTTTTAATTAAATGCTCTTTCCCCACTAAGTGAATGTTGCAGTTTGGTGAACGCATCAGATCTCTGAGTGCTTCTTCCCGTGTTTTTTGAGCATTTTAAATATTGGCAAAATCTTACACAACAGCAATTTTAGGTATCTAGGTGTTCTTATCATCTGCTACTTTATAGTGCTATACTGTTGTGCTATTTTATTGTCCCCTGCATTTGTTTTTTTAACTTTACTTAGTAAATGCTGCTACTTACTTGCTTATTTACCAGTAAAAATACACTGACTATAATAATCAGAAAAATGCTGAATATTTGATCTGATAATGTCAGACTGATAATTCATCCATCCTTAGTCATAAACCTGTTCTTGAGTAGCTAGCACTAAATGGCCAGGTTTGTGTTATGACGATGAGAAATAATGCTGTCTGTGTAATATGCTTTTGCGTGCTCACACTGGTTGCAGATCTACCAGTGTTGTTCCAGCTACATTCATCAACCCAGTGAAATATCTGACCTCCCAGTCCAGTGGCCCTCCGAAGAGGCCTCTCAACGGATACATGAGATATGTCCTGCAACAGCAGCCAGTCATGGCCAGACAATTCCCAGGTAAATCTGCAAACACACAGTACTGTGGAAGGCAACTGAAGCTGTTGATTCAATAAACCTCTTATACAGGTTTGGCAAAAAACAACTTTTATACAACCATAAGCCATGCAAAAGATGCATAACAGAAACAAATTAAGTTTCAAAGAACATTTTATCTTATTCAGTGACGTTTTTCATCATCAAACCTCATGAACTTCATCGCAACTGTTATTAATATTGATTAAAAATTGTATTGTTAAAAATCATAACTGTTGCTGTCAGATATCAAATCAGTGGATATCATCAGGAAGATCGCCCAGGAGTGGAGAACAATGAGCCCTGAGCAGAAACAGGTATTTCACTTATTTTATAAATAGAAGTTTATAACAGTACTTCAGTTACCAAAGTAACTAAAGTTTTTGTCTTGAATGCATACAAAATAAACTGTAAGGCAGTCATACATGTCAAATCATCTATTATACTTAAGTATGATATATCCTTCTTCACCTCTGTTGTTCTTTCTCTTCCTTTTCAGCCATTTGAAGAAGCCTCTCTGTGGGCCAGGGAGCAATTTAAAATGGACTTCCAGAAGTACCAGGCCCAGCTGACGCCATTGCAGGTTCAGCAACAAGCCCTGGAGAAGAGAGAGAGGATGGCCAAGAGAAAGGCCATCCGCAGAAAAAGGGTAAAAAAGAATACAGGAAAAGTTTGCTGTGCTTAATTTTTGTGACCTTTGAGATTTCATTTTGGTGCATTTGATGTTAAATGTGCAGTATCTTGAAGTTTCAATTTGCTGACAGTAAAGACACTACTCTGCAGGGTGCACCTAACGAGAGGTGTCAGTTCAGCTTTCACTCTGCGAGTGAGACAATTATTAAAACCCCAGTGACTATTTATCCCTGTCACATCAGCTGTCACATTGTTTAACAAAAACATGCCTCCTTTCTGCATTTTTGTGTGGTCCAGGAGTTAACCACCCTTGGGAAGCCCAAGCGTCCCCGCTCTCCATTTAACATTTTTATGTCAGAGCAATTCATGGAAGCCAGAGGAACCACTACACAGGTCAGAAACCATAGCAGTACGACACAAAATTTCAAAAGATGTTTGAAACATTTCCTGTCTGTAAAGTTGTACATAAACTGGCATACCAGTTTTCATAACAAGATGTGGTGTGCATAGTGAACAACAACATGTAAGGGTGTAAAAAGACATCTCAAAAATGACTTGTATTATTAGATTGGTCCATAATGTAAGAGCTTCCTATGAGTTATTTCAGACCATGTATTTGTATTAATTTCTTCCAGTTGTTTTTGGGAGATAACTAAACCAGTCGTTTTAACAAATGTAAATGAGAGACACACATATTTATCCGCTGAATATTGGTATCAGGTGATATTGACGTAGTTGACTGGTATTTGTAAATTTGTTGTATCTCATTAATTTTGCACTTGCTACATCCACTGTTCTGCATCTGGCTGCGGCTTTAAAGATCCCCTCTGATGAAAATCATATTTTTGACCTTGTAAACATGTCCATATGGTGTTTTTTATGTACTATGACACACATCATTACTGAAAGAAGCAGTCGCTATCATGGCTGAGGATTTCATCATTGTTTGACTTAAAAGGGGAATAAATAACAAAAAAAGTAATTTAAGTTGATAGTTTTGAAAAATAAGTTGAAATATTGGCCCACAGTGTCAAACAAATGTTGAAAAATGATTTTCGTTGTAAATACGAGTTACACTCCAGCCTTTCAGTGTCAGTGAACTGCACGTTTTAAGAGGTGTTCAGGGCATCAGTTGATGGTTGTTGCAAAAGAGCCAGTGAGAAATTCTCTCCCTTCAAGTTAGATGGAATATTGCAAAAAGAGAATTTCCTTGGCTTGCACAGTAGACACTGATAGCTTCTACTGATGTTTTTCTTCAGGGAAAGATGAAGTCATTGTTGGAGGACTGGAGGAATCTGTTCAGTCACCAGAAGCAGGTTGGCCTCACAATAACTACATGTTACTTAATCTTATACGGTCTGTATACCACTAAACACATGAAAATCCATAACTGTAATGGGATTTTTTTCACATCCCAGGTGTACATGCAGCTGGCCCAGGATGACAAAATTCGTTACAAGAATGAGATGAAGTCATGGGAGGATCACATGATGGAGATTGGACGACAAGACTTGATCCGAGAGCAGATACTGTCGACTAAGAAAAAAGCTGCTACTAAAAAGCCAGCAGCCAAGAAAACAACAAAGAAGGCTAAAGCAGTGAACACTGCCACCGCAGGAAAGTCAAAAACAATCAGGAAGGAGACAAAAAAGTAGCTCCAAAAGGATTGTGTAGGATGTGTTTATCTGCTGACTGTGGAAGGAAACAACTGAGTGACAATAACCCAGGCCTGGAATCTACGTTCTTCAAACTTGAATGACACAAAGTTTACGTGAATGCAGCTTGAGTTTATGAAGGCGAAGGCTTTACAACATTCAGACAGATCATCATTTTACCACATTAATACCTCTGTCCAGGAAAAACATTAATGCTGAAAGGAGGATTTTTAAAGGTACACAGAGCTTCTGTACAAGTAGATGTACTGACCTTTATTTGGGGATTGAACGGTGTGGGAAAGTGAGTAACTTGATGGAATGGAATGAGTTCAGAAAATTTGACATTTCAGTTAGATGTTGCAGTGATTTAACACAATGGTTTTTTTTGGGGGGAGGGGGTTGCAGTGTCTAAAAGGTTTAATGTAGTCAAGGAGAATATAAAAAATGTTGTTACCTTCTAAAAAATAATTACACTTTTCCATTTTATGTAGTTCAGTAAGAATATAGAAAAAAAATCTGTGATTCTGGAACAGATTACATGTTAGAACGTCTCTCAATACTTCTCCACTTCTGGTCTAATCCCATTGGTTTAAGTAAAATCTAAAACACAATTTTGTTTTTAAAGACTTCTTCATTTTCTAAAAAAAAAAAAAAACAAAAGCTCATGTTTTGTAACTTTTAGGAAACTACTGAATAATAGCAATGTGTCCTTTACAGTGTTATCACTTGGAAGTGTGTGGTCAGCAGTGCACCCTCACTTAAGTTTCTGCTGAGTTGTAAATGTTGTAAATGTACAGATAGTACTTCCTCTGAAGGTACCATGGTTCCCTTTGTTTTAACCTTACTGAACTCTTTGTCTCCTCCTGGTTGCTTGCTATATCATAAGCATGTACAGTCACAACCTCAAACTGTGAAATCCCACTTTTTGTTTTCCTTACATTAATGATGTTAACAATTAATATTTTGATGATCCACATTATGCTTTGTTCCACTTAAGCTTTGTAAGAGCTTTTTGTTTTGAACAGTTTATTATAAACTTTATCTGGTTCATTTTAAAGTTGATGGCTTTTTTCAACCATGGTCATCCAGATGATTGTTTAATTGGCATAAAGAGTCCTTTATACTGCATTTAGTGAATAAACAAGTAGCTTTCTACAAAATCAGGTTTTTTGTTGCCTGAAATGTTCTGATACTGTTCACTGTGGTTGTCCCAAACTTAACTCGAAAGAGTTCATTTATATTGTGCAATGGAAGCAGCATTTTACAGAAGAGTAATACCAAACTTCAATAACTTATTCTTTGGGAAAGTTTAAATTGTTTTCAACATTATTTGCAATCAACAAAGATAATAGTGTTTGCTGAACAAGGCCTAGTTTATTTGTAAAGTATTTTTCAAAACCAATTTTTAAAAGTACTTCACATTTGAATATAACAAATTCAGAGGTTTAATAAGTAATTTAGGAAAAATGTAAAAAAAAAAAAAAAAACAACCCACAAATACTACAAAATACTGCATATGGAACACATAACAGGCAGAAGTTGTTGGTATATTGCTTAAAGAGTTTTAAAGGATAATGTTAGCTAAAGCTAGCCTCATCCTATCCTTCTCTCCCTCTGTTTTTAGTCAAACAGGTACATGTCTGAAGACCTAAGGATGCATACAAGATGGAAATATGATATAGAAGTCATTTACACCAATTTGTTTAACCTGTCCACACAAACGGAAGAGAGACTGCAGTTGTTTGTCTCGTCTCGTCTCGTCTTCTGCCGCTTATCCGGGTCCGGGTCAAGGGGGCAACAGCCTGAGCAGGGAGATCCAGACGCTCCTCTCCCCAGCCACTTCCACCAACTCCTCCGGGAGGATACCAAGACGTTCCCAAGCCAGCCGAGAGATATAATCTCTCCAGCGTGTCCTTGGTCTGCCCAGGGGTCTCCTCCGGGATGGGCACGCCCGAAACACCTCCCCAGGGAGACGTCCAGGAGGTATCCTGACCAGATGCCCGAACCACCTCAACTGGCTCCTCTCAACGTGGAGGAGCAGTGGCTCCTCCCGGATGTCCGTGCTCCTCACCCTATCTCTAAGGCTGAGGCCAGCCACCCTGCGAAGGAAGCTCATTTTGGCCGCTTGTATTTGCGATCTCATTCTTTCGGTCACTACCCAGAGCTCATGACCATAGGTGATAGTTGGGACGTAGATTGACCTGTAAATTGAAAGCTTTGCCTTCTGGCTCAGCTCTCTCTTCACCACAACGGACCGCTTCAGCGTCCGCATCACTGCCGACGCTGCTCCAATCCGTCTGTCAATCTCCCGCTCCATTTTCCCCTCACTCGTGAACAAGACCCCGAGATACTTGAACTCCTCCACTTGGGGAAGCGACTCTCCCCCGACCTGGAGTTTCTCCTCTATTCTCCATTGTTTCATTAGGAGTCTGCGGGACAGGGAATCCTTGCACTGGCTGAGTAGAAATTTTTTGCGATTTGAGAACCTCCTCTAACTCTTAAGCATTCCATTTATCTGTAAGAG
>KV751381.1:3278736-3296111 GCA_001698575.1 Mola mola | reverse complement strand
AGCCCGAAAAGGAGACATGGGTCTGTCCTCATGTGGGCCCACCACCCACAGGAGGAGCCACAGAGGTCCGATACTATGTGGATCGGTGGCAGTCAAAGGCAGGGGCCTTGGCAGTCTGATCCCCGGTTGTTGAAGCTGGTTATTGGAACATGGAATTTTACCTCTCTGGTAGGGAAGCAACCTGAGCTTGTGCGAGAGGTTGAGAGATACCGGCTAGATATAGTCAGCCTAACTTCAACACACAGTTCGGGTTCTGGAACCAGTCTTCTTGAGAGGGGTTGGACTTTTTTCTATGCTGGAGTTGTCCCAGGTGAGAGGCACATAGTAGTTCAGAGTACCCACCCTTTTTGGAGTCCTTGGAAAAGGTGCTGGAGAGTGCCCCTAATGGGGACTCCCAACGTCCTACTAGGAGACTTCAACGCTCATGTGGGCAATGACAGCGAGACCTGGAGGGGTGTGATTGGGAGGAACGGCCTGCCCGATCTAAATCCGAGTGCTGTTCAGTTATTGGATTTCTGTGCTAGTCACAGTTTGTCCATAACTAACACCATGTTCAGCCATAAGAGTGTCCATAAGTGCACTTGGCACCAAGACACTCTAGGTTGCCGGTCAATGATTGACTTTGTAGTCGTATCATCTGATCTGCGACCATATGTACTGGACACTCGGGTAAAGAGAGGAGCAGAGCTGTCAACTGATCACCAGCTGATCACCACCTGGTGGTGAGTTGGATCAGGTGGCGGGGGAGGAAGCCAGACAGACCAGGCAGGCCCAAGCGAATAGTGAGGGTCTGCTGGGAACATCTGGCTGAGGACCTGTGAAAATGGTCTTCAACACACACCTCCAGAGGAGCTTCAACCACATCCTGGAGGTGGTGGATGACATGGAATTTGAGTGAGCCAATTTCCGTGCCGCCAATGCCGAGGCGGCTGTTCGAAGCTGTGGTAGCAAGGTTGCTGATGCTAGACATGGCGGTAGCTCCAGAACCCTGGTAGACACAAGAGGTGAAAGAGGCTGTAAAATGTTAATTAATTGCTATTGTGGAAGACATGCAACTTACAAATGAAAAATGACAACAGAAGAATAAGTGAAACCCACTCCTATGGCTGAAAAGCAACAGTTGGGGAGGAATGCGTATCTCCATCCATCGGCTAAAAAGACTAATAATACATTTTTCCATCCCTCAACACGGCAGAGCCTATGCTAACTGAAGTTTAGAAAACCGACATAGACATCTTATATGAAAGATAAATGATAGAGCAGACCAACTTCAAGGCATGATCAAGAATAAGTCTGCTGGAAATGAGAATATGGATGTGCCTCTCAACTCAATCTATAATGATGTCTTGCAGTTAAGGGAGGAAAATTAAATTTTAAAAAAGAAAATATAGGGTTAGGAAAGAAAGTGAATGATCTGGAATAAGAGTTAAAGAGCAGGAGCAATACAGTAGAAAGTGGGGTCTAAGCCATTATACTGTAGTTGAAAACTCTGTGGAAAATACTGTATCTAAAATGAAAGAAGTGTGCAGAGCCATGGTCCCAGAGGGGGAGGAGGATGCTGTGGCAGCAGCTGTGGACATCGCGCACCGTCCAGGTGACGTAAAGCAGGGGAGCGGAACAATGAGAAGTCACGGTCGATAATTCTGAGGTTCGCCTCTAGAACGGTGAGGGACCTCGACAAGGCAGGAAAAGAGGGCAAGACCACTTACTTTAGCGGTGCTCGAGCTTTCATTGATAGTAAAGAGGTTCGCCCACAAAAGCTAAAGCGGAACTGACATCCTGATATACATACTTTTGACACTGTGTTCTAAAATAAATGCTTTTCCAGGGTCGTGTTATCTGTTGATTATTCTGTTTAAGGAAGACATTCCAAAACTTCTTACATTAGAGAATGCAGAAAAGGAGCGAATGTTACAATATTTTTATATGCTGTGCAACTCTTATTCAATTCAGTTTACGGTTTGCAAAAATTCTATAGCCTATAGGAAAAGGGTATCTTCAATCTGAGTTTTTCTTATCCTGTAACTTTTTAAAAAAAAAAAGCTATTTAACCTTTAAACTCATTATCTTTTGTTTCACTTAATGCCAGGGGTTTAAGGGGTAATGGAAAGCGTAAAGCTCTGTTCTCATTTGCAAGGAAATTCTGAACAGACTTTTTCTGTTTTCAAAAGATGCATTCCACTGTTTATGAGGTTACTTTCTGGAGATCAGCGTGGGGAAATTAAATCTGACTCTCACTTGTGTCTGAACGTTCTGCAGGTATGGGTAGTTTCATAAACAACTCCCCAGGTCATGTACTAGTGTACTAAAAGTTGATGAGTACGGTCACTATCTGTAACAAGTGATTGAAATTAACAAAATTATTTTCATTATCACCAATATTTATGGTTTTAATTCCAAAGTAGAATATGAAGAACCACTTGATTGCATAGAACAACTATTGATTTTATGGATAGATAAGTTCCCTTCGGCAATTTTTTTTTTTTTTTTTAATCGGCTGTGATTTTAATGTTACACTTATTAAGGCTGTGGAGGGATGGCCTCCAAAGCAAAGTTCCTGCTGCTTCAGTGAGCATAACCAGCGAGGTAACCCACATTAATGCCCCACTGTCAATTACTCACTGATTGACGGACACTTTTACTTTTGGTTCTATGTTTCGGGAGATCAGAGACCCTGTCCTGGAAGATCCAATGCCTATTGTCTTCACAGCAGCCCCACTTTTTACCAGTGTCCCCTCTGAAGACAGAGACTCAGCCTGTGAAAGATATAGGTCAGTTAGGTTGCCCATCTACAGTCCTTTAGACAGTCCTCATGATTAAAAACACACCAGGACACTTTAGTTGTAAATTAATGTCATAATCATATTCATATATAATCAGAAAGAAATAATTATTGATATAGTGAATGAAAGAGGGAAAACTTTTTCTCTCTAGAAAAGAAATAATCACAACATATTATAATTTTATCAAAACAGGATTCAATCTGAAATTGGTAACAAAGATTAAACAATAAGCATATGTTTCATTTTTTTAGAACTGCTTGGAACGTCACCCCTGCCCATGTCATCTTCTCCCTAGGCTGCCTGCGCTGGTCCCATTAAGATAGGAAGGTCTCCAAATATGTATAGCATCAGGTCAAGCTGAAGAACACCAGCTCCTCTCTTAATACCAGCCCAGAGAAAGTTTTGGGTTGGTATTGGTTGTTGTAGAGACTCACCAGCCAAACAGTCAGTGTTCCTGTCTTAACTCTTGCTCCAGCAGCTCTCAGCCCTCCATCTGTAGCTCCTACCCAGGATGAATCCCGGGCCCCTATTGAGAAGACTGCGACATGGATCTTTGAAAAACAACAACAGCAACAAAAAAAGAAGATGACCAGGAACTGTTTGGCCTGTGGTCACATTCCGATGTACAGGTATCTTGGTAATGGCTTTTCAATCCATTTTTTTCTATCAGTCACAAACACTTAAATACTTTTACTGCTCCATTAAGGTCTGTAAGACTTAAGCAGCTGAAGACTTCAAAAATCCCCGGATGCGGCGGATTTTATGCCTCTCCGTTTTTTGAGTGGGAACTGGAGACGTTTTTATCAGACTGACAGGGACAGATGGGTAGCAGAGAAGAAGTAATAGCTAAACCGAGGGCCCCCACACACATGAACACAGCACTTTGTCTGGACTGATCATCAAAGAACCAATTTTGTGAATTCAGCTGAAGACTTCAAAAATCCCCGGATGCGGCGGATTTTATGCCTCTCCGTTTTTTGAGTGGGAACTGGAGACGTTTTTATCAGACTGACAGGGACAGATGGGTAGCAGAGAAGAAGTAATAGCTAAACCGAGGGCCCCCACACACATGAACACAGCACTTTGTCTGGACTGATCATCAAAGAACCAATTTTGTGAATTTTCCAAATTTTGTATTTAATAGAATATTTAAAAAAGTTTACTGTGACTTCACTAAATTAACATTTAGATTCATAAGCAGAGCTGTATGTCCACAACTCTCTAGAATAAACTCTTACTGTGCATACTGCATAAGTCAATTTTAAGGGTTACTCACAATTGATAATTATAATAAAAATATTTATATCATTCATTTTTTGTTGAGATGGCTGCATGTAAAGTACCATTAGAGGAAGTAACATTATTATCTAAGGTTTAAAATAAGATTTCATCATCCCTACCATCAAAGATTAATTATGGACACGATACGACATGCAAACTTTCTGAAGAAAAATCACTATAAATGGTAACTATAAGCATTTTTTCATTATACAGTCAGACTGGGTAAAAAAGTGAGATTCAAATACACGATGGTTTGACTGGGGAGAGTGGGTCTCAAACCCACAGCCACTTGTGCTTCTGGAATTGTCCTCTACATATTTATGTATACAGTATATATATATATACACAGTATATGGCTGGCCCGACAACACCAAATAATGAAATGTTGTGAAGAAAGCTAAAAATAGAAAAAATTGATAAGATGACAAATTAAGATCTCATTATGCTTGCATGAAATATAGTGACTTCAAATCCAACACATAGAATATGAAAATGACAAAATCAGCAAAAATGGCTTAGGAAAGATTAGATGTTTTGCCTTATTTATATGTAATTCATTTTAGAAAATCATACAATTACTAGTTATATTGAATACTATAATAATGTTGCTGCAGTGACTAAAACACTGGAAATCATACAAACTAAAAGCTTACAACAACACCTCGTCGTTTTTAATTAGTTCCAATGTCTTTTTGTTTTCTTGCCTTTTTTTCTTGTTTCTGACCTTTTGATTTCATCAATTTATGTCTCTCCAATTTGAGTTTCATTTGCCATCTTACTTAAATCATCCCTCTTTTTTTAAGAGGTCTCTTTTCTTCTCCCTTCTCCTTTGTGTCCTGAATAATTTCCCTGTTTCGACGAGTGAACAGACAGATGCGCTCCATGCATGTTGTTAGTCAATGTTGCCAACATATAGGTCCCGATTGCCCCGCCTTTCCATTTGGTGGCGGTAAGCAGCTTGAGCCAATTGCCAACTGCCCTAAAATGAAGGAGGAAGAAGAAGAATTTAGTAAGAGAAGCGGAAAACAAAGAAGAAGCAGCAGAAGAAAAGAAGTAATAATAATAATAATAACAGTTGAAAAAAATATAAAGAGAAGCATGGCTGCCGACAGTGACGTAAGTTTAATTTTCCAGTTAATTGCAGGAGTTGTGTAGTTGTCTAGCCATGCACCTCAGAGCTTAATTTATGTTCAATTTAAATCTTTGTCTTCCAGCCCGAGTCCGAAGTGTTTGAGATCATCGACTTCACCACTGCGTCAGAGTGGGAAAGGTAGGCGACATTAATTATGTATACTGAAATGGATAGTAACTATAACACTTTATTTGTTTCCCTGCAGATTTAAGAGGGCCATTTAGATTAGCTCCACTGTCGGGCTTTCCCAAACATATTGTCGCCAACCGGGCCTGACTCGCTCTGACTCGGCTCTGTCGGCTGTACTAAGGATTTGCCTTATTTTGGTGTCAAATAGTCCCCTGCGTCGTTATGAGAATGTTAAGTCGCTACAAAGGTCATGCAAATATAAGTTTTCCTGGTGTTGTTGCTTCATTTTCAAACTTTTGCACCCACAAAGCGGCGGGTTTAAAAAAAAAAAAAAAATCGACAGAGGTGTTGTAGTAGGTGTTTGTCAATTTTTATTTATTTGTTTTAAAGCTATTTTGCATCTAAAATTAAAACAGTTATATTCAATATTCACAAATAGCGAGACCCAGAAATAAAGTAAAGAACATAAGAACCTAACTTGTTATGCCAAACGCAATAAATGCATACACGTAGCCAAAATGTACATGAAGACTGTCACTTGCTCAATATGAAGTACGGGCATTTTTTGTCTACAGCAACTGAATTTCTTATTGCATTTTATGGTCTTGTGAAACTCATGCACAGTGTATGTGTAACCCAAAGGTACTGATAATAAACAGTTACTCATGTCTGAGAAGATCAAAACAGAGAATGTGTGGTATTTTGCTTGAAAAAATACTTGTATATGTAAATGATGATTTCAATTTCTGATAAAATTGTTTTGTTGTCTTTTAAGCCATTTATCAAAGACCAAGATCATGGGCTATTGTGTATGTCTGATTCACCCCTCTTACTGACAGCAAAAATGATTTTTCCACTTTATAGGTTTGTGTCCAGAGTTGAGGAAGTGCTTAATGACTGGAAGCTCATTGGGAACTCCACAGGGAAGTTGGCACTTGAGAAGGTATATAGCTTTCTTTACACTATAACTATTCAGCTGAGTTATGCCAGAGAACAGTATGTTGTCAAAAGGTTCTTCACTATCACCCTGTTACACTCTGCACTATTTTTAAACACAGGGAGAATACACTAGTGGAACCTGGGAGGAGAAGTCGGAGGATATTAATTTTGCTGACTTTAAATTCCACATAAGTCACTACTTCCTGAAACAAGAATGTGAAAATAGTGATTGGAAGGACAAACTTGAGGAAGGTACAGTCATATCTGTATGTGCAATAATTAAATGTATGTTAGTGTGTATGTACCTCATAAGATGAGTTAGTAATGATAGAAGGGTTTTAGCTCTTGCTTAAGGTGGAAAAAAAATGCCAACCCTAATTCAAGCAAAATGTAACTATTTTTACAGATACTGCATTTGAGATATGAATCGCGATGACTGGAATTTAGCATTTTTGCATCAAAATTATCAGTTTTTCAACTATGTTTTTTCCTGTCTTTAATTTTTAACATGTAAATAATGCTTTATTGTGATTATGAATTTTTTGTTGCATTTCTAATTTTCCTTTGATATCACAACTTATGTTAACTGATAACAGTTACAATAACAGCAATAGGGAAATTTGAATAGAATACACCTAGATATCTGAATTCTTCCCTCCATCAGTTATCATTCTTTAATACAGCTCTCTTGTGTCCAGATGCCTTCCCTTTGGCCATGCAAGATCTTCTGTGTATGAACAACGATTTTCCTCCTCGAGCCCACTGCCTGGTTAGATGGTGAGTTCTAACCTAATTTAGAACAGTGGACAATCAGCCCTTTAATAAACTGACTAATGTCACAACAGTACAGTACAACAATGCAAGCTCAAATACATTAAATAGTTAGAACCAGTTGCTTTTCTGTGCTTACCTCTGCTATACTATGTTATGTCAGTGTATCTTTCCTGGTTTCATGATTCGATTCGATTACAGTTATCATGACAACAATATGATTTGATTCCAGGATGCATCATTATGCATTGCATCTACAATTTTCCACATTAATGCACATACTTACATTACAAAATTACATTACAACCAGTCAGATAAATATGAATTCCCATCTAAACATTTCTTTAAAAAACTAATGCTTCTGTCTAGTTACAGCTCCTAGCAGCTTTCTTCTGCTCTGAGTAAGAAATGTCCTGAATATGGCAAAAACCACAAACATGACGAGACTGAACACAGCAGACAACAGGGGTATTAGAGTAAATATTAAACTGGCATCAAACTTGCTTAGTTTACACAGTGTAGTATACTTCTTGATTTAAAAAAAAATGATAATAATATAAACATAAAAAGTTGTAACATTAAATTAAATTGTAAACCCAAATATGCTTAGACTACTAACTATATTATTTATGTAAAAATGGTCATCCTGACAAAACAAGTCTTAAATCCCACTGTAGTAGAGTGTATCAAAGGTTTGCTGTGACCTGTAATCTACAATAATATAGTTTTTATATAGCAACTTTAAGACAGAGCACTTTGTCCTCCAAAAACAAATACTGCTCTAAGAAGAAAACTCTCTGAATATGAGAAACATCAAAATGAGTCTGAAAAAAGCAGACAGGTTGCATTTAATTATTTTAAATAGTTTAGTACACCGGTTTATTATATCAAAGTTTTGACAGAAATGTAGACAGTCGAACTAAGCTGTAAACTGGAATAAATATTATAGTATATTGTAGCCTTCTTATTGTGTGAAAATGATAGATTTTCCAAAACTAAACATTCTGCAATCCTGTAACCTACCTAAAAAATGTCTCAAATAGCAGCACCGAACACAGGTCACTTCTTGAATCAGCCAAACATCACAAACATGATTCACTGCTCGTTGGGAATGTGTAGGCTTTGCTGTAAGAACACTAGTTGATCCATATTTTTGGGTTCGAGGGAGCTTTGCACTCACCAAATCTCCTGCAGTGGAGAAAACTCACTCTGCAGACACTCTTGTGCTGCTGATACACGAGTATCACTTTGACAGATGGGCGAGGAGGGGAAATGTGGTGGTGGGGAAATGACTGGTGGGACACGCCACCAGTTCAAAGGGTCTCAGGGAGAGGCAGAGACAAGGCTTTACAGTCTGTGTCTATTTCCTCTTCAGCCTTGGCTAGGGGATTCTTGGTTCTACTGTGCCTTCACTGTCCATGAAAGACTACCAAATTCATAAGCAGTGATGAGCCCTTTCCTTTGGGACAGGAGGAGGTCATCAATAGGTTTTTTTATCTTGTCTTCTTGTTTTTCAACTCTGTGCTCCTGGCTGTCCTCTCTTTGTGTGTTTGGACAAAAGAATAGAAAATAGCATTAGACTAAAGGTCAGCACGCAGCTCCCATCTATTATGATAATTTTTTTTCTCATTCTTGTAAAACTTAAACTCATTGTTACTACAGTTAATATTGTTATGAGTATTTTAAGTTTTTTTCTTAGTTTTAAAGTTGGCATAAAACATGATGACCTGTGGGAAAAGACAGAGCCTTATAATGGGGTTCCAGGGCAGAGGCTGTATAAAGGGTCTTTGTTCTTGTCTTACTGATATACCTCTTAAGGAGATGGGTTTTTGATTGCACTCTTGATCTTGTGGATCACTGGTGAGTCTCAGATGGTGTCTTTCATGTTCCAGAGGACAGAACTGGAGGTGGAGTTGTGCATTTATTGGAGCAAGGAGAAAGACATTTGAATAGGGGTTACGGTGGATCAGATGGTAGCAGTCGTCCAGTGATCAGAAGGATCCTGGTTCGAGGCAAAGGTTACAGGTTGTTGTTCCAAGAAACTCTCAACCATGTCATATGAACTGCTTGACCTTGTGGCAACCATGGACATATATACATATGTAAACTCCAGATTGACTAGCAGGCTCGTACGTCGCTGCCTTGTCACGTGTGGCATTTTGAAAGATGCTTCATTCATTTGCTGCTTAAACCTGTACACACCACTGCTTAATTTTAACCATGATCCACTGGAATTACCTTGTTACCCCGCTGCTGTATCTCCACTTTTGATCATTTCGACTTTATACAGTATACAGAGTGTCCACATTCTTCTAAATGGCCAATGGAAAGATGTTTAACGTAATATTTATAGTGTAGTATTGTCCAGAACCAGAGAAATGATGCGGGGACTTTAGAAAGATAGTTTAAGAGGCAAATAGTTATTTATTGTTTTTCTCATGGTTTTATTACATGATTTATCATTACTGTTAATGACTATGATTAGTGTTGTCGCTGGTTTTGGAATTGGCTTTGTTGAATACTAAATTGATCTTTTAGGGTTCTTTTATTTCTGTGTAGTGAGCTACTGTTAAGACTCCAGTGCACCAGGTTTTATCTGGGCCTGGATAGCTCAGATTGTAGAGCATGAGACTTCTTGTTCTGATGGTCCTGAGTTCAAGTTGCTGTTGCTCAGTGGGTAAAGCGGGTCATCCTCTGATTGGTGAATCGTCATTTCGATTCCTGCCCCCTGCCCCCTTTGGCCAATACACTAAACCCCAAATTGCCCCTGATACTGCAGCATATGGATGAGAATAGTGTAGTAACTCTGAACTTGATGAAACTACACTTCAAAAATGTCACAAATGTTGTAAAGCTCTTGGAGAAATCAAATTGACATGAAAGTTGCTTTATTAAAGCAAGTCAATTTACCAACATATCAATTCACAGCGAAATACGTGTATTTAAAGTCTGGTGACTGGTGAAACACTGTATTTAACTGTAACTGTGAAAATTTGGTGGATTACAGTTAGATGAGAAAAGGGTGATAGAGCATTGACTTATTGCTATTACTGCAGTTGCACTGACTTTAAGAACAATGTCTTTTTATGACAATTTTTAGTGTGTAGTAGGGCTCGATGGATAGATAATCAAGAAACACAAGGAAAGAAAGGGTTAAAATGCAACAAAGGTCACTGCCAGAAATTGAACCTTGAACCTGTAAGAGAAATGTATTGACCATATTTCGGGTCATTATCCATCTGCACTGTAAAGTGCCACCCTATCAGTTTTGCAGAATTCAGAATATATCCTGCTACTTCCATCAGCAGTCCTGTCAGCAGTAAAGACCAGTGACTTGTTTACATTAGCAGTCAGAAATGCCCGTCAGCACTGACCTCACCATGTATTATATGATGTGGTACGGTTCAGATCACGAGCTGTTCCTTTCCTTCCACATACCATTCCCTTCCCATCATTCTGTTTTTGATTTTAATCAAAATCAAATCAAGTCGAATCAAATTTTATTTGTGTAGCCCAAAATCACAAGTTACAATTTGTCTCAATGGGCTTTTACAAACTGGAGGAGAGAGGAGCTCAGTGTATCATGGGATGCCAAAGCAAATTCTAATCTGCTCCTCCTGTTTGTGATTGTTACCAGTGCTTTGTCTGTGTTTATGTTCATGAAGAAGTCTCTTGATTACGGACTTTGACAATGTTATGTCTTTCTCTTTGGGATTTTTCTTTACTTGGCTGGATGTCAGGTGAAGGAAAGCTGTCATCATCCACTTAAGTAACAGTTTTTTCTGTGGTCTTCCAGGACTTTTGGTGTGGCTCAGCCTTGGCAGTGGATTCCTTTCTTTTAGATTTTACCCGGCTGTTGATTTGGCCTCTCATAATGCTTTGGCTATCTGATTATATTTGTTTTTTTAAGCCTAATGATAGCCATCACCTGCATCGACAACTCTTTGGACCTCATTCAAAGTTTCACAGAAAAATTACCAAATGCAAGTTCAACACTTGAAATCAACTCTGGACCTTAAGTCTACCTAATTTCTGAATTATCCAATCCTTCCCAAGCCTCTGAAAATGAGGACTTTGTCTAAAAATGGCTGTCTCGGCATACTGTGTGCCATACTTCATATAATATAAATATAAACTGGTTGCAAGATAAGGTAAAGAAAGAAGGCAAATTGGAAAATTTGATATTGATGTGTCCATTCTGCTGTATCTGACAGGTATGGTATACGAGAGTTTGTGGTAATCACACCTGGAACCAACTGTGAGGCTATCATCAGCGAGTCCAAGTGCAATCTGCTTCTCAGCTCCATCTCCATTGCTCTGTCCAACAGTGGCTGGTGAGTTGCTCAAGTCAGTGATCCCCATAAATGCTCTGCCAATTTTCTTTCATGTAGTTTTCTCACATAATATTCTTGGAGACTGAGTTTGAGTTTTGGGCGATGACTTTGCAATATTGTTGCATTTTTAATTTGGCTTGGTTGTGTTATACACTGAACTTTTCAGTAATGTCAAATGATTGAAATAGCCATTGTTTTGACAGGGAGGGAAAGTCTGTCCTCAGTCTTATTCTTTATTAGTTTTAAACAATTTAACCTGCTTGCTAAATATTTCACACACATCGTTGTTTGTGTGAGTCCCCTAACCTAACTTTAACCTAACAATATGTACAATTCAAATCCTGCAGCCAAATGCATTGTTTTTCAGTTGAAAACAGTTATTTTGGGGTTTAGTTATTCCTCAATCCAAAGTGTTATCCAAAAAATGTTTTCATAAGGTATATATTATTTATAGGCACTTTTTCATTGCAGAATTTAACTTAACTGTGTATGAAATTATCCCTTATTGTTGTTCAATTCTGAATAATGAATATCCTCTATTGGTTGTTCTGTGATTAAGAGGCCTGGGCAATCCCTTGAGCTCTTTATTACATGTCATGACACGACACAGCTTTCCTTAATAGTGAGTACTTTTTGTCCTGTGGAAAGGGTGGATTGTCCTGTTGGAGGGGGTGCTTATGCCATTAGAGTCTGATTCAACATTAGGTTGGGATTTATGAGGCAAATAACATGAGAGAGAGAGAGAAAGAAAGAGAGTGAAGAGAGACGATTTGAGAGAACAGATGTGAGAATTATACAAGAATAGATCAATAGAATGAACACAACAAATTCTTCCTTGTAAAGCCTGCTCTTCAATATCTTGTACCTTCAGTCAGGTTCCCATGTTCGTGCAAATCCAACAGAAGTGGAGGCGTATGTATGCTGGAGAGTGTCAGGGACCAGGTGTGCGCACTGACTTTGAGATGGTCCACCTCCACAAGGTGCCAAGCCAGTACAATCACCTCTCTGGACTGCTTGATATCTTCAAGTCTAAGATGGTAAGTGCTCTAGTGAAAATTATTTTTTTGAAAAATGACTTAGTGGAATTAATCTGAGTCCTGTTTGTCGACCATCATGATGTCCGGTTGATTAGCCAACACCGTTTTATCGGTCTGGATCTGGAAGTCTCACAGGTGCATTTTGAAATATTTTGTAACATTCTCAGACAGCACATTACTGACGTTCAACTTTGAAGTTATGGTTGAAATGGTTGAAAGTGTTGATGTGAAATGATGTCAGTTTGTGTCAACACTGAAACAACAAACAACATGTACATAAAAATGCTAACAAAATTGTTGAAATTTTAAATATTGTAACTATCATATAATGTCCTCAGCTTTTGAAATTATAATACGTCATTTAATCAGCATTAATCATACAATTAGGTCCAGATGTTTGATGACAGGGATACAGTTTTTATCATTTTGCCTCTATACACCACCGCAATGGATTTGGAATAAAACAATCAAGATGTGATGTAAATGCAGACTTTCAGCTTTAATTTAAAAGGTTTCACAAAAATACAGCAATTACTATGTAGGCATTATAGCCATTTTATACAACGTATCTCAATTTTCAGTGGCTCAAAAGTATTTGGACTATCTAATATAATTGTTAATATAACTATATTTATTACTTTAATGAAAATCCTTTGCAGTTAAGTCTGGAACCTATGGACATCATGAAATTGTGAGTTCCCTTAGTGGAGATGCTTTGCTAGGCCTTCACTGCAGCTAACTTCAGTTGCTGCTTGTTTGTGTGTCCTTCTTCCCTTAGTTTTGTCTTCAGTAACTGAAAAGCTGCTCTATTGTGTTGAGATCAGGTGACTGACTTCGCCAGTGTACAATATTCCATTTCTTTGCCTTCAAAAAGTCTTGACTTGCTTTCACAGTATGTTTACAGTCATTTTCCATCTGCACTGTAAAGTGCAGTCCTATCACATTCGTAACATTTGGTTGAATGTCAGACAAGCATATAAACCTCTACAACTCAGACATTCATCTTGCTACTTCTGTCAGCAGTCAGATCATCCTTAAACACCAGTAAACCTGTTCCATTGGCAGCCATACATACACGTACCATAACACTGTCTCTACCATGTTTGACACATGTGGTATGCTTTGGATCAGGTGCTCTTCCTTTCCTACTTTATACTTGTCTTTTCCTATCATTCTGATATAAGTTTATCTTGGTTTCATTTGTCCAACAAATCTGATTCCAGAACTTAAAAGGCTTATCTAGATGTTTTCTGGCCAAGTATAACCTGGCCTCCAAGAAACTCTCAACCATGTCATATGAACTGCTTGACCTTGTGGCAACCATGGACATATATACATATGTAAACTCCAGATTGACTAGCAGGCTCGTACGTCGCTGCCTTGTCACGTGTGGCATTTTGAAAGATGCTTCATTCATTTGCTGCTTAAACCTGTACACACCACTGCTTAATTTTAACCATGATCCACTGGAATTACCTTGTTACCCCGCTGCTGTATCTCCACTTTTGATCATTTCGACTTTATACAGTATACAGAGTGTCCACATTCTTCTAAATGGCCAATGGAAAGATGTTTAACGTAATATTTATAGTGTAGTATTGTCCAGAACCAGAGAAATGATGCGGGGACTTTAGAAAGATAGTTTAAGAGGCAAATAGTTATTTATTGTTTTTCTCATGGTTTTATTACATGATTTATCATTACTGTTAATGACTATGATTAGTGTTGTCGCTGGTTTTGGAATTGGCTTTGTTGAATACTAAATTGATCTTTTAGGGTTCTTTTATTTCTGTGTAGTGAGCTACTGTTAAGACTCCAGTGCACCAGGTTTTATCTGGGCCTGGATAGCTCAGATTGTAGAGCATGAGACTTCTTGTTCTGATGGTCCTGAGTTCAAGTTGCTGTTGCTCAGTGGGTAAAGCGGGTCATCCTCTGATTGGTGAATCGTCATTTCGATTCCTGCCCCCTGCCCCCTTTGGCCAATACACTAAACCCCAAATTGCCCCTGATACTGCAGCATATGGATGAGAATAGTGTAGTAACTCTGAACTTGATGAAACTACACTTCAAAAATGTCACAAATGTTGTAAAGCTCTTGGAGAAATCAAATTGACATGAAAGTTGCTTTATTAAAGCAAGTCAATTTACCAACATATCAATTCACAGCGAAATACGTGTATTTAAAGTCTGGTGACTGGTGAAACACTGTATTTAACTGTAACTGTGAAAATTTGGTGGATTACAGTTAGATGAGAAAAGGGTGATAGAGCATTGACTTATTGCTATTACTGCAGTTGCACTGACTTTAAGAACAATGTCTTTTTATGACAATTTTTAGTGTGTAGTAGGGCTCGATGGATAGATAATCAAGAAACACAAGGAAAGAAAGGGTTAAAATGCAACAAAGGTCACTGCCAGAAATTGAACCTTGAACCTGTAAGAGAAATGTATTGACCATATTTCGGGTCATTATCCATCTGCACTGTAAAGTGCCACCCTATCAGTTTTGCAGAATTCAGAATATATCACATGGATCACATCACATTCGTAACATTTGGTTGAATGTCAGACAAGCATATAAACCTCTACAACTCAGACATTCATCTTGCTACTTCTGTCAGCAGTCAGATCATCCTTAAACACCAGTAAACCTGTTCCATTGGCAGCCATACATACACGTACCATAACACTGTCTCTACCATGTTTGACACATGTGGTATGCTTTGGATCAGGTGCTCTTCCTTTCCTACTTTATACTTGTCTTTTCCTATCATTCTGATATAAGTTTATCTTGGTTTCATTTGTCCAACAAATCTGATTCCAGAACTTAAAAGGCTTATCTAGATGTTTTCTGGCCAAGTATAACCTGGCCTCCCTGTTCTTAAGTGTTACCAGTGGTTTGCACCTTGTTGGAAACCCTTTGCCCTTAATGATGGCCTCCTTCACTTGCATTGATAAATGCCAACTCAACACCTGAAATCAAGTCAAAACATTTTATTTCCTTCATTTGTCTTGAAGTAACGAGCCAACGGTCCACACGTGGTCATTAAATTGCTTCTCAGTCAATTGTCCAAATACTATTGAGCCCATGAAAATGCAGGTACTCTGTGTAAAATGGCTGTAATTCCTAAACTGTAAATTCCATATTTTTGTGAAATTTCCTTTTTTTTTAATTTAAAGCTGAAAGTCTGCACTCCAATCATATCTTGCTGTATTTTAAATCCATTAGGATGATGTACAGAGGTAAAATGATAAAAATCCTGTGATTGTACAAATACTTCTGGACCTAACTGTATTTTGCTAATTAAACTACTTAAAAAATACACTATTAGTATGTGAGATCTAGAAAACTTGTACAATAGACCTAGGCACACAAAAAAAGTCTCTTGTTCCTATTAGTTAAATCAAAGAGGAAGTCTACCATTTTGAATTGTGTGACCATTCTGAGCAAATTACGTAAATACACTGCAGTTTGCAAACTCCTCCTTGGGGATTTGTCTGTACGACCTCAAATTCGGTCAGGTTAAAGACAAGACCTTGGAGATAAAAAGTTATCTAAAGCTTTTTCCTTACTTGAAAGTTGTGCCCACTGCACTTCCAGGCTTTCCATTTTTGAGTAGGTTTTTATGAAGTGTACATATTTTGCCTATAACTATGTTTGTCACAACTCTGAACTCTGAATATGTTACTAAGCAATACCTTTTTTTTTTTTCTCCCCCCCCCTATCCCCGCTCAGGGTTGTACCTTGTCCCCGCTACCTCCAATCAGCATTGCTATTCGTTTTACCTATATTCTCCAGGATTGGCAGCAGTATTCTTGGCCACAGCAACCTCCAGGTAAGATAAGATACTAATTTATTAATCCCCACTGTATAGATGTTACACACTTAGACCATCAAACCAGGCAAGGAAAAACATAAAAAAAACCCTGAACAGGGGAAAATAAGTAACCTTAGATAGAACAACATTGGAGGGATCCTTCTTCTTAGGAGAGACAGATGTACAATATGTGTCACATGTACAGAATACAATAAAATGACAATAAGAAATTGATGAGAATGTTGCTGGTTATCGAATTTAATCAAATTTTATTTGTATAACATCAAATTACAAATTGTCTCACTGGGCTTTCACAAACAGCACAGATGTGACACCCTCTGCCCTTAGACCCTCGGAACGCATTTGGAAAAACTTAAAAAACCCTAAACAGGGAAAAATAAGAAAACCTCAGGAAGAACCACAGGGGGGAGGCTCCCTCTTCCTAGGACTGACAGACATGCAATAGATGTCACTTGTACAGAACGCAACAACATGACAATTAATAAGAATGTAGGAGTTCATGAGTCTATAAATCCAGACGTGGTACAAGTTGAAATATAAGAAATCCATGAGTCTAAGGGTATGTGAAATTTAGAAATTCCAGAGGTATATGAAGTCTGTTGATCCAGAAGTCATTGTAGTCCACAAATCCAAATTTGAGTTTTGCTGAAGTCCATCAGTGCAGAATTTGAATTACTGAAGGCAGAAAGACTTACAAATGAGCAGCCACTGACAGCAGCTGCAGTGCAGATCTTGCAAAGCATCTCAAGGGAGGAACCTCAGCATTTGGTGATATCCATCCAGACTTCAGACAGTCATTGGCTGCAAAAACTTAAAAATAATTATTTTGTTAGTTTGTAAAGTTAAATAGAGCACTCTGTATAAAAATGGTTGTAATAACTAAATGGTTAATGCAATTCTCTTGTGATACTCATCAAATTAAGGCTGAACGTCTACACTTCAGTCACATCTTCATTGCATTTTTTCTTTATCAAATTCATTTGATTATGATCTATGGATTAAGCAGGGGTTCCCCTCGAAATTTTTTAGGCCCGGTTGTAAGAACTGATTAAAACAATGCATGCATACCGAATGAGTTGATTGATATTGGACCTGGTTGATATGGACAAAATCTTATTAATTTATTTCAA
>KV751381.1:3250651-3267429 GCA_001698575.1 Mola mola | reverse complement strand
ATTGTGAGTGAATAATGGGAGATTCTGAGTACAGACAAAAATATATATGCAAAGAGAAAATAATTTCCTTTCAGCAAGTAAAATTCTATTCTGTGCTCAACAAACATTTGAATATTAATATGCAAAATCAACAATCTTTTTTTCAAGTCCACTCACTACACCAGCAGCACATGGGCTCAACATGACACGTCTCTCACTCTCAAATCTTCTCTTCCTTATCACTCATTATTCAGAATCAGAATTACTTTATTAATCCCCAGAGGGAAATTCTCATTTTTATGAAACCCCCTGAGTGGAAGAAAGAAAGCTATAGAAACATTTCAAGCTAAATAAAAGGAAGATATTTTACATATATACATAGTATACATACATAGTATACATATTGCAGATGGTTCTTATAGATTGGAGTTAAATAGTTTGACAGCAACAGGCAGGAATGATTTCCTGTGTTGCTCTGTGGTGCAGCGTGCATGTATCAGTCTGTTGCTGAACGAGCTCCTATGTTGGTTTGGCACATCATGGAGTGGGAGTGAAGGAGAGTCCAATATTGTTCTTGTTTTGGACAAAATTCTCTTCTCAGCCCCCCCCCAACAACAATAGTGCTGGCCTTACTAATGCTCTTATTGAGTTTGTTAGTATCCTTCGCCTTCAGGCTGCTGCCCCAGCAGACAACAGCGTACAGATGGCACTTGCCACCACTGTTTCATGTTGAAGGTACCTCAGCAGTCTCACAAAATTAGAGATGGCTTTGGCCCTTTTTGTAAACAGTATCCACATTTTTGGACCAGTTAAGTTGTCCAATGACGATTGTCCAAGTACACCCCAAGGTACCCAGACTTCTCCACCATGTTTACACTGACCCCTTAGGAGTCACCAGAGCCTTGGTCCTCCTCAAGTCTACCACCTGTTCCTTCGTCTTTGTCGCGTTGAGAAATAGGTGTTTTTCCTTGCTACATACGACAAAGTTGTCCACCAAGTTGTCGCTCCTGTACTCACTCTCGTCACTGCTGGTAATACATCCAACCACTACAGATTCATCAGAAAACTACTGAAGGTGGCAGGTCTCTGTGCAGTAGCTTAAGTCTGCGGTTTAGAGAGTGAAAAAGAAGTGAGAGAGGATGATCCCCTGCAGAGCTCTTATGTTGCTGATCACTCTGTGAGACATACAGCACTGTAAGCGCATGTACTGTGATCTGCCAGTCAGATGATCCACAATCCAGGACACCAGTGGAGCATCTGCATGGTTGTCATTGTTGTTTCACCCAGCAGACCTGGACTGATGGTGTCAAACGCACTTGAGAAGTCAAAGAACTTGACCCTCACAGTGCTCGCTCGCTTGTCCCGGTGGGCATAGGCTTGGTTGAGCAGGTAGATGGCGTTGTCTACTCCTAGACTGAGCTGGTAGGTGAACTGAAGGGGATCCAGATGTGGTTGGACAGTGGGCCGGAGCTGTTCCAGTGGAGTCTTTCGAGGGTCTTCATAATGTGTGATGTCAATGCCACAGGCCTGTAATCCTGATGGTTGCTATGACGCGGCGTCTTCGGTACAGGCACGAGGCATGTCTTCCACAGCACGGGGACCCTCTGAAGACTCAGGCTTATGTTGAAGACATAGTACAAGAAAATAGCTGATGGGCACATGCCTTCAGGGCTCTGTGGCTCACACATTCAGGGCCCGCAGACTTGCCTGCATGGAGTCAGCTGTCTTTTCACCTGATCAGCAGTGAAGCTCAATGTGGAGAGGACAGGTGGCGAAGGGAGTTAGGTGTTTCCTTGTAGGATGCAGTCAGCCAGGGTGTCTGCAGTGGAGGTGTGAGCGAGGTCTTCAAATGCAGATGAAGGAGAGCAAGAAGAGGAGGGGGGAGGGAGAGAGAGTGAAGTGGGTGGTTGCTGCCGTACTGCAGAAGAGTCTGTTGGGAGATGAGCTGTGGTCACTGTTGAATCTGTTAAAAACAGGTTCAGCTCATTTGCCCATTCCACGTTGCTGTTAACCCGATTCTTTTGTTGGAAGCCCAAGAACAAACCGGAATATCCTTAAATTTTCAGATGTAATCTTTATTATCTGGTCACATATAAAATAAGGCAGCGCTGGACTCGGGGTGACGGAGCTCTCGCAGGATCTCAGTCAGAGTGAGCCCTGAACTTTAGAAACAGTGTACATTTATCTTCTTGAGCTGGGCCCTGCCCCGTACAGAGGTTGGACTTTCATGTAACTGAGTATGATTGGCCAGTTACCCGGACATGGACAGGCCAACCACTGTCCACGCCTTGTCCTTGGAATGTATTATACAACATGTGTGAGTGTTGATTGGTCATGTTTCTAATTGCAACAGACCTCGCTGACAAGATAGAGAAGTTACATCTAGTACTTGTTTTTCTATTATGCACAGCTGATTCCAAATGGTCAAGCTGCTCTATAAATATGAACTTTACCCTAGATTCAGTCCAAGACAGAAACTACGGCTCAATGGAGAATTACAGGGTAAAACACATTAGGTTAATACAATGAAAAGCATGCTATATACATAGCCAATTATAACATTGCAATCAACTTCTCTACCACTTTGGCTTGTAACCGGTGATGCCACTCCACACATCTCTTATGTTGTGTTGTTGAAGCTTCCACTCCAACTTCCTCCTGTACTTCTCCTTGGCTTCCCTGGTCTTTGCTCTCGATTTTCACTGTATTTCTTGCACCTCGTCCTTGTTGGCAGCTCTGAAAGCCCTCTTCTTTTCATTTAAGATGGCTTTGATGTCCTTTGTTACCCAAGGCTTTGTGTTGGGGGGTAACAGCTGACAGTCTTGACTAGGACTATGCTGTCCACACAGAAGTTTATGTATCCACTGATGCTCTCTGTGAGCCCGTCAATGTCATCACCATAGGGCTCACAGAGTGCCTGCCAGTTTGACGCCTTGAAGCAGCTCTGCAGTGTCTCATTGTCCTCATCTGTCCATCTCTTCACTGTCTTTGTCGTAGCAGGCAGACTCTTTTCAAGAGGCACAGGGCAGGGGTTGAGGTGTACCAGGTTATGGTCTGACCTGCCTAGTGGGGAGAGCTGTAAGCATCCTTAACATTAGCATACAGCAGATGTATTGTTCTTCCTTTTCTGGTGGCACAGCTCACAAACTGGGTGAAAATGATAAGTGTAGTGTCTATATTCACATGGTTGAAGTCACCCAAGATAGCAGTGAATGCACTCGGGTGCTGAATCTGTAGCTGGGCTATTGCAGAGTGAATCACGTCACAAGCAGTGTTTGGATCTGCAGAGGGGGGAACATAAACAGCCACTATGATGACATCTGAAGATTCCCTGGTAAGATAGTAAGGATGAAGTCCGACAGCACACAGTTCAACGTCCGGGCCGCAGATGTCACTAATATTTTTGGTAAACACAATCTTTTTAAAAAGATAGAATTGTGAATCACAATAATCCCTATGTCAAATTCAATTTAATACACATTAGATAGACTTACAAGTCAAGTGATAGATACCGCCTATGTACACTATTATCTGTGAGAAATCCATCAATCCATTTTCTACAGCTTATCCTGTTGGGCTGGAGCCTATCCAAACATCATAAGGCAAAGGCGGGGTACACCCTGGGTGAGTCGCCAGTTCATTGTAGGGCTGACATATAGAGACAAACAACCATTCACCCTCACATTTTCGCCTACTTCACCACCTTTAGGGTGACCAATTAGCCTAACCCCCTGTTTGCATGTTTTTGGACTGTGGGAAGAAACCAGAGTACCTGGAGAGAACAAATGCAGACACAGAGAGAACATGCAAACTCTGCACAGAAAGGCCCTAACCCAGGAATGCAACCCAGGACCTTTTTTGCTGTAAGGCGTCAGCACTAACCACTAACCACTGCACACCTTCTGAGAAATCATGGTAAAATATAAGAAGTATGGTTATAGCCATCTCATCCTAAAACTTATATACTACTTCCCATTGGTTATGGGTAGGCAGCTATAAGGGATAAATGTAGCCACTATCTATTTAATCATCTCAGTTGTATTATTTACTCTGAGATAACTGTGAGCTTCTAACTTTGCTAATCGGATTTCTGTCTGTTGAACAGGAAACTTTGAGACAGCAGTTGTTGGAAAGACTTCTCACCAGATTTCAGTCCGCCCTAAATCAGCATCCACTAAATCTTGATTATTTGGAGTTCTTGAGGTGCCATAAACATATCCTGTTGGACTCATTCTGTGAGAGGACGGGAACCCTGTGAGAGAACCATGACAAAACCTACATCACATTGTCCACTGTGAAAAAAAAATGCAAGTTCCATTCCCATTTTTGAACATGAAGCAAATGTTTGCCTGGGTCCTGGACAACCCAAAAGTCTAAGAGAGTGAAAGTAAAGACACATATTTGCTAGTCTCTTGCAAAATGCCTCGGTGTGTCGAGATCAACGTTTACAGGGGAGTGCAAGAATTTGGCCTGTTTATAAGAGGATCATATATCACAATGTCTGACAGTGAGCTTGACAACATAATTTCAGACATTAAAAGTCAGATGCAAAATGCTAGTTATGGAACGGTTCAGTGTCATTTGGTTTCAATGGGTCTCCGTGTTCAGTGTTTAAAAATGATGTCCTTCATGCATCTGGTAGATGCTGAAGGTAGATGCTTCACTCTCTTATTGCCAGTGAAGACCAGATTGTTTTTGCCCCAACAGATATACTGAAAATATCCTGAGAAAGAACTGTGGATTAAAATTGATCTTTTAGTGAGTCTTAAGTACTTTAGTTGAAGGCATCTGGGTTCCTTTTTGGTTTTGAAGATGTTTCACCTCTCATCCGAAAGGCTCCTTCACTTCTAAACATTTGGTGGGGAGTCACCAATATTTAAACTCTGGTAGGGGCATTACACCTTGGAGGTGGTCACCTTGAGTCATTGACCCTCTCTGTGTATGCACGTCAGGGTCTCAGGTAAGGTGTAGTTCATTAATGAGTCATTTTGAGGTGTGTCTCATTGATGACCCCCTTCACATTCATGTGAGTTGGTATGATTACATGACACCTAGTGCGACTCATTAATGAGTCATTGCCCTGCTCTGCCATCATGTGAATCGTTAGGGTCATAGGTGGCTGATTATAATCTTCAAAACTAAGAAGTCCAGATGCCTTCAACTGAAGCATTTAAGACTACCTCAACATGGATGACTGACAACCTACATAAACAGCTTTTAGTGAGTTTTTTTTTTTTTTACATTTTTGCCTGATACCAAACCTTGTCATCTCTTGCTGCATGGTAATATTCCTCGGGGCAGGTTGGCCAGTCTCTGTTGACCTTGTAGCAGGGTTGTTGGTTGTAATAGTGTTCAGCAGCAGCACCAACTAGTTTCTGGCCGCTGACTCAACAGCACCATGCCTCTGAACGAATTCAGTTGTAACATAAATATATTTTTGGTTAAAACTCACCTCTTCCACTCTGGCCTCATTAATCTAAATCATCAAAAAAAGTGCCAAAAATAAATAGTACTTCTCTGTTTGTACCAAAGTAAATGACACACTTGATGTCTGCAGAGATGAAACCATCGGTATGGATGTTATTGAGTCAGAGTATTTGAATATCTGAAATTGGAACGCATCATAAATAACAAAATTAATATCTGCCAATATTTTGTACTTTGAGTGAAAAAACTCCATGGAATAATGCTATTAAACTCTATGGAAAACCACATCACAGCGTCTTAACATTTCTTCTCTCAAGATTGATGATTAAATAGTGAGGCAGGGCAAAGTTATAGGCTTTAGCAGAGGCCTATTTAGATAGAATCTTCAAGTGTGCCATTTCAGATTCTTCATGTTACAACCAGTAAAACATTTTTTTCCTACATGTTACCTCAGGTATAACTAAATAGAACTCTTTTGGTTTGTCCCCTATTTTCCATTCACAGACAACTATACAATATACAAACTACAGGATAACTCTACAATATATAAAACATCTACAGGCCCAGAAGGTACCCTCCAGCACAGAGGGAAAACAAAAGGATTTGACATACATCCAGACAGCGCTCCAGACATGCGGCTAACCTAAGTGGACCTTTTTTTGAAATCGTCCAAAAGGCGCCACAAAGAACCCCCCGAGGCAGAAAGGGAAAAACTTAAGAACGTGGTTATCCCATATGTGGCAGGTCTATCAGAAAAATTCAGAAGAATCTTCCAAAAACACGAAATTCGAGTCAACTTCAAACCGGGCCAGACCTTAAGACTGCGACTGGTCCACCCCAAGGATAAAAACACCCAGGCATAAGCTCAGTAATGTTGTGTAATGTAATGTTCAATGCACAGAGGAGTGCTCTGACCTTTATATAGGTGAAACCAAACAGCCCCTCCACAGACGCATGGCACAACACAGGAGAGCCACCTCATCGTGACAGGACTCAGCTGTACATCTGCATCTTAAGGAGAAAGGTCACTCCTTTGAGGACTCCAATGTCCACGTTCTGGACAGAGAGGACAGATGGTTTGAAAGAGGAGTAAAAGAGGCCATCTATGTCCACTTGGAGAAACCCTCTCTAAACAGGGGTGGTGGACTAAGACACCATTTGTCTGCAACCTACAATGCTGTCTTGGGAGCCTTCCCCAGGCGGTTTAACCCCCATACACACCTGGGGCCATGTGAGCCCAAGGTGTCTCACGAAACCAGGGGTGAGGGGCAAACACTCTCGAGTGATTCACATCCGGGCTCATGTGACCTTAACGACTCACATGATGCCTAGCCAGAGGACCACCCCCCCCAAGGCTTGTGCTTTCAAACACATCCTCTTTGTTGGTGATTGTCCCCACCCACTCTGGGTTAAATACCTGAGTTTCCCACACTGACCCTAAGAAATGAAGAAGCCTTTCGGATGAGAGGCGAAACGTCTTCAAACAAGATAAGAAGTCCAGTTGCTTCCTACTAAACACTCCAAGATCAAGATGACCTGGATGACTGAGAACCTTCACGGAAACATCTACAGTATGTTTGGTAAAGAATATGACATATGCCACATGAAAGTTGAGAATCTACAGATTACAGTGATGTAATCATTATGATCATCATCATATCATTACTGTATAACTACAACTCACTCAAATGGCAGGCAAAGAGCAACCATACGCTTCACTTTGCACATTTTCTGCCTGCCTGGTTGCAATAATGGGGTTGCTAATGCAAGGTTTTGGGCCTTGATTGGTCTTGTTGGTCTGTCTAAGAATTTGGTTTGTTGCTTGCTGCTGGAACTGTGTTCGGTTGACGAAAGAATGTTTCTCATGACCTTTTATTGGAGATTATACCCGTCATTTTGGTTGCTGCATGACAGTCATGTTTTGTATGTCCTTTCATGACGTGTTTTGATTCAAAGGAAGTCTGCTTCTGGTAGCATGGGAAATCAGGTTGTAGAGGTTTTTAAACTGACATTAAAAATATTTTCAAAACATTTTCTACATTCATCTAGAAAAAAACCCATCTTTGCATCAATGATAATATTAGCTGTTGGGTTAGTTTAAATTTGCCACATTCTATGTCTAGTGCTAGTATACTTTTATCTAAAACTGTCAGATAATAGAAAGGTATTCACAAACAACATTATATCACAAAAACTACAATTGCCGAACTTGCTTGACATTGTGTTTTAACAGAGCTGTTTTCAACATTTTCAGTCAACATTATTCTATTTTAACTCGTTTGTTCTCCCGCGTGTTCCTAGTTTTATGTTTACCCTGTGACCTTTAAGTACACCCCCAACCCCCCAACATTATGATCACCATGGGAAATGAAACAGTCAATCAGACATGACCTTTGTCTGTTACCTGATTGTAACTGTGGCACAGGCTTTCATGTTGAGCATGTGTGCTACTAGCTGCCAGTGCACAGAGCATGAACTGTTGAGAGGACGTGAAAACAACTGAGAAAGATTGGTGACTTTGCATATCAATGTGCAAATATTTTAGAGCAGAATAAAATTTTACTTGCTCATTTTTTGCTTGTATAGAAATTCTTCCCGAAGTGTTACTTATGCACATACAAAATATTGTTGTCTGCGCTCAGAATCTCCCATTATTTGTTCACAATATTGGTACAAATATTACTCCATCAATAATATACTGCATATGATATACTACTACCAGCCATCCATCCATCCATTTTCTACTGCTTATTCTGTTAAGGGCCGTGCATAATCCCCTGTTTGCATGTTTTTGGACTGTGGGAGGTAACCGGAGTACCTGGAGAGAACCAACACTAGTGTATCTCCAAAAAATTTAATGAGTTTTTTTTAAGTGTTATTAATGGAATGGACTTGCATTTATATAGTGCCTTTCAATTTTATTTGACTCCTGGAACCCCTTTATGTTTGTCACATTGTCCCATTTACACACATGGAAGTGTGGAAGGAGTAATTTGGTGTTCAGTGTCTTGCTCAAAGAATGTGAACAATTAATATATTCAAGACTCATTACACGTCAACTAAAATGCTTTAAGAATTTTACTGTTTTGATTTCGATGATTGTGGCTTCACCAGTTACAATAAAATATTCAAATTTTTTTTTTGTTATAGGCCATAATTATTTCATAATTATATATCAAAATTAAAACAGAAATTAAAATATTTCTATATATCCATCCATCCATCCATCCATTTTCTACCGCTTATCCTGTTAAAGTCTTGGAGTGTTTAATAGGAAGAAACCGGACTTCTTATCTTATTTGAAGACGTTTCCCCTCCCAGCCGAAAGGCTTCTTCAGTTCTGAGGGTCAGTGCGGGAAACCCAAGTATTTAACTCAGAGTCGGTTGAGGCAATCACCAAAAATTCTGTGCTTGAGGGAACCTTCTGGGCCCAGTCTTGTAGTGTCCGGATTACCCCAAGTTTGTGCTCCAGTGGGTGGTGGGAGTCAAACAAGAGGTACTGGTCTCTGTGTGTGGGCTTCCTGTAGACCTCGGTGCTGAGATTACCTTCCTTACCAAGAGACACCGCATAATCCAGGAAGGGATAACTGTTATCCTTCGTATCCTCCCTGGTGGACTTGATGTTCTTGTCCACTGCATTTATGTGTCCAGTGAGAGCCTCCAGTTCTTGAGTTTTGATTTTGACCCATGTGTTATCCACATATCTGAACCAGTGGCTGGGAGTTGTTCCTGTGAAGGAGTTCAGAGACCTCTCCTCCACCTCCTCCATGTAGAGGTTGGCCACGATGGGAGACACAGGAGAACGAACCCATGGTACAGCCGTGTTTCTGTGTGTAAAATACGTCATCGTATTTGAAGTATGTCATGGAAAGGCAAAGGTGCAGTAGGTCGCAAATTCGGACAGGGTTAAAGTTAGTTCTGGTGTGTAGAGAGCTGCCTTACTGTAGACGTTTTCTAACAGTCTCTACTGCCTCACTGGTGGGTATGCATGTGAAAAGTGAAGTGACATCAAAGGAGACCATGGTTTCATCCGGTGGCAGAGTGAGGTTCTGTACCTTTGTGAAATCTATGGAGTTTTGGATGTGGTGTGGTGTGTTCTCCACCAGAGGAGACAGGATACCGGAGAGGTGTTTGGCAATGTTGTAGGTCACCGATTTGACAGTGGTTCTGAGTGGCGCTCCTTCTTTGTGAATCTTGGGGAGACCATAGATGCATGGAATGGCCTCTCCAGGGTACAGACGGTAATAGGTAGGGCAGTCAATGATGTGGTCTTTTTCCAGTTTCTGTAGGTAGTCTATCAGTTTCTTCTTGTAGCTGCTGGTGGGGTCCCTTTTTAAGACCTCATAAATTTCACGGTCGCAGAGCAGTGACATTATCTTGGTGTAGTAATCTGATGTGTTGAGGATGACGGTGCATGTCCCTTGGTCAGCTGGAAGGATGGTGATGCTTGGATCCTTGCTCAGTGCGGAAATCACCCTCTTCTTCGATGGTGATATTGGAGGGAAGTATTTTTGCACTGGCGAGGGTGGCTGACACCTTTAGTTGGATCTGTTCGGCTTCAGAGGAGGTCAGCTTGTTGGTCTTAATCGCTGATTCTATAGCTTCAATCAACTAATATATTATTAGACTGCACTTCTCACATGGATGTGCATTTAATTTGGGACGTGTTTTAACTTTTTAAAAGATGCAATGCCATCTTCAACAGTGTCACTGTCAGTGTTTTGCTTTAAAAGGGCAGGAGAAGAAGACTGAACAGATGTATAACATGCATTCCCATCCTTGTCTACAATTTCTGTGAAAATTCTTAGTGATCCAGGTAATGGTAGTCTTTGCGTTTCATCTGAAGGCAACTTCTTGTAGGTTCTCAAATATGTGTCGCATCTCATCCAGGAGGCTTCTTCAATACTACACTTCTGGTAGGGAGTCTCCAGTATTTAACCTTATGGCGGATCCTTCTCACTCAGGGTAGTGGGCAAAGAGTACAAAGCCACGCCCCCAATCAGTGTGACCCAGATCCACCAGCCATCAGTTGGGTTGTCTCTCCCCCCGGTCATCATGTGAGTCGTTGCCACATGAGCCAAGGTGTGAACAGTGGTTGATGTCTGAGGCCTCCTCTGTTAAGTGAGTCACTTGGCATCAACTGTGCCACATACAATGCAGTTTTGAAATCCATCCCCAGGAAACAACCACAGTTCACACCTTGGCTCATGTGGTACCAGCGACTCACATGATGACTGGGGGGTGACTAATAACCCAACTGATGGTGGGTGGGTCACACAGATTGGGGGCGAGGCTTTGTACCTTTTGCCCGCTACCTTGAGTGAGAAGGATCCCCCACAAGATTAAATACTGGGGACTCCATACCAGAAATTTAGAACTGAAGAAGCCTCTTGGATGAGTGATGAAACATCTTCAAGAAATTGCAAGAAGTCCAGTTGCCTTCAGATGAAACACCAAGACCCCTTTGACTACAATGTGTCCTGCAAAGATGGTATGCTGTTGTCCATGTTTTGGCTCAGTTACTCAGAAGAGAAGGACTGAAATCTGTAACATAAAATGGGCAAGATTTTTATTGATATCGAAGGTCATGCACGTTGAGCTTGCACCAAATTCACAGGAGGAACATTCTCAGGTCATCAGCAATGACCCTGACAAGTCTGAAGTAAATCCAACAAACTACCTACATACCTGGGTTTCCCACACTGAACCTCAGAACTGAAGAAGCCTTTCGGATGAGAGGCGAAACGTCTTCAAACAAGATAAGAAGTCCAGTTGCTTCCTACTAAACACTCCGAGATCAAGATGACCTGGATGACTGAGAACCTTCACGGATATCCAACAAACTGTTTTGGCACAATCTAGGGGATAGACAGACATTCCTTGATCTTATAGATAAATGAAAGCAGAGCTATGAAACAGATGTGGAGAGTGGAGGTAATAATAGTGCCAGTGTTAATTGGAGCACTCGGAGCCAATACCCACAAACCTAGTTTGGTCTGGTCTTATCAAACCAGTCCCTCCTCTCTCCTATTCCCCATTAGTAGTGCCACTTACATCTGAAGACAAGCTTACTTGTTTGCTGTGTGGGGTATAAACACAGGGATCAGCTTTTGGATGCACTTCCCTCAGTCTGGCGGAAACAGGAACTTTTCATAGCTTTGGTTTTGTACCAAGAGCAAGCGGCAGCTATTGCCATTATCCACCAGCAGTGAATAAAATGTTTTTGTAAGAAACATACATTGCACTAATAATACACTTAGACCAATTACATTCATTCCATAGTAGGACTAATCCTATAAAGACAATTAAACTCCCAAGCTTCTTTGGTTGCAACTTTATTATTTCTTATATTCCACTCTAGCTGTTACTTGCTCTTTGGTTTTTGTAACTGACCCGGGACATTCAACAATTTACAAGGAAATACATTTCGTTTCGTTTTGTTTTCTGACCCTTATCCGGGTCTGGGTCGTGGGGGCAACAGTTTGAGCAGGGAGATACAGACGTTCCTCTCCCAGGCCACTTCCACCAACTCCTTGGGGGGGACACCAAGACGTCCCAAACCAGCCGAGAGATATAATCTCTCCAGTGTGTCCTTGGTCTGCCAAGGAAATATAAGGAAATACATTTGTGACAATAAATTAATCTTAAAAATTACAATCTTGTATGAACACGTCTGACATTTTCTAAACCAGGAAAGAGTATGTTTTAACCTAGTTACAATTTACCCTTTAAGTTGTTTGACTCTATATGACAAATGTCTAGTTTGAGAGGCGTTTGCAAAGGGTACGTTGAACTTATTTTTATGAAGTGTCCTCCATGACAAACACAAGATGGCTTTACACGTGGTGATGAAGTCAGTATTGGTGTAGGCTCATTGATGGAATGTGTCAAAATCCACTTCTATTTGCCACAAGGTTCAGATGGCCCTTATCCTAGCATGACCGTGTTGACATAACGTTAGTGGGTAGGGAGAGGGTGTGGTGACTGGTTTGAGAAAGGCCCTATAATAGTGGCTCCAAATTATTCCAGGAACAACATGTGAGATCTCTGCTTATCCTATAAGCAGCTAAGATACTGTGGAGAACCCTCAGCCTCGCAGGCCTCTGGTACTCGGATTCCAGCTTAAGGAAGACACATACCACTGCCATTGGGTTGAAGGGGAAATACACTGATATATTAGTATTTGGGCTGTGACACATTTTTTATATATTGTTTGTTTGATTATTTATTTGCTTGCCTTTATATTACACAACAATGTATTTAGAAAAAAAGCTGTCAACACGCAATTGAAGTGTGAACTTTCAGCTTCAGTATCACATTTACCATTTAGGAATTACTGTTGTTTTTGCATAAAGACCCTCATTTTGAGGGCTCAGTTATTGAGGTGACCTGTTCTTCCCCCCACATGCAGGTGATGCTCTGACAGAGTTCTTTAGGCTTTACTTTAGGAAAGAGTCAACAGAAGAGATTCTTGGAAAACCATTAACTGAAGAGGAGGACAAAGGTAGGTTTAATGGTTGCCATGTTTTCATAGGGCCTCATTATCAGACCTCTGAAGGCCTATGTACTCTCAGAAAATATGTTATTTAAACAGTTTAAATATTTGATAGAAACTACTTCATGAAGTATAAATAACTGTTCTTCTCCATGCAGAAAATAGTGACATCAGCTCTGCTTTAATGAAGCTGACGGAACCAGCTGCAACAGTGCCAATCCCCAAACTTTCTGTCTCTAATATGATGCACAGTGCCCGAAAGCACATCCGACTCCACCATCACATTGATGAGTCACCAGTTAACACAAATGTACTCAATTCTATCTTACTGGTAAGGAACATTTATGCAGGCTATTTTATAAGCTTCAGTTGTTACCATTTTATTTCACTTGGTCCATTTAAAAAAGTTTTCCTGAAATGTGCTTTTACTTATACCAATTGTATAAGTATTACATGTTGTTTACCGAAGAAAGTTCACTATTCGTATAGCTATCCAAGTAGCACAGCGCACTATTTGCATTCTGAGATCTTTGCTTGAGTTACAGTATCTTTTTTGAAAACCTCCCAAAAATGGGCTTCCAGAAAGGGCAATGCAATTATATCTTTAGTATAAACCTACTTCATTAAAGTATACCTGTGTGCTACGGTTAATCTGAAAGGATGTTTGTACAAATTACAACTACAAGCTTCACAAATTGTTGAAAATGCCTTTTCAAATAACAGAAACAGTAATATAAGAACATTGTAGGATTCATTTTAGGAATCAACTATATTAATATTTGTGTCTATTCAGAATACATTTTCCTTAAAGTCCGACTCACAACACAATAAAGCTCACGATTGCAAATTCCTCCCTTCCAGTTACTTTTTCAGACCATAGTCAAGGAACAGAGGCAAAAATTATTTCCTGCTTCATAACTAACATCCCTCATCTTTCCATTAGCTAGGAAACTCTTATGTTTACCAAAACCAGTAAACCCAGTTGCTGAAACAGACCTTAGAAGAAGACTTTGATTGCAAGTTTGAGTTTTGTGTATATTGGATGTTTAAGCTGTAGCTCATGTTTGGGGGTGAGGTCCAGGCAGGGCTGAGAAGGTTCAGTGAGAGCTTGTGCATGGTGAGGTGACTGAGGGAATGGAGGTCAAAATGGCTGGGACTGATGAATACACATAGCTTGATTGGGCATGGTGGGGGTGATGGTGACCAGAGTCAGGACAGGCAGGTCAAGGTGAAGAGAAAACAGAAATTGGTCAGACGGGGAATAAAGCTAAATGTCAAAAAGTTAAACTAGAATTTAGCAGGCATTAAAAGAAACGGGGACTATGATCTGGCAATGTGGAGACAGTACAACTGAGTATTTGAGGGTATCCTGCTCTGCCCTGACTTTGGCACACAATCACATACACACAGAGGGGCATTAAAAAATAGGTTTCATCATCAAGAAACATTGCAGACCTGCAAATTATTAGTTCATAGCTGCTTAGAGTCTAGATATATAATATCATTTACTGAATTCTATCATCAATGCAGCACAGAATGGTCAGTAAACCCTAAGGGAATAGATGAAAATTACATAAAATACCCTAATAACCCTGACCCACCCCTACTATTAGCTCTAACCAAGGTAGTAGTAGCCTATTGAACACAGACACAAGGACAGAGAGTAAACTGTTTTAAATTCCAATTTCTAACATTGCAAAATATCAGAAATTATTAAGTTTGACACAAGTTTACCCTTTCCCATTTCTTTGTCTGGATGAACAGAACTTAACAACAGTGTATATCGAATTAGTGACACTATTCACTCCCTCAATTTAAATTCGCCAGTTCTTTGTTGTTTTCCATTTTTGACTTATTGAATGATTGATGGTTTGATTAAATTTTTATCCCTGGGACAAATTAGAAATCCTTTATGTAAATGTATAACTGAATGACATTTTTTTCTGTTTCAGTATCTTTTTCCGGATGCCGCTGTGGTGAAGGCATCAGGGACCTGCAAAACTAAAGCTGCACAGTCCGCCACTGCTCTTGGGAAAGCTGAGCAAGACAAAAACTCTGATTATGTATGTTCGTCTCACTGACTATTTGACTGGGGTGCCAACCAATTGATATCTTAAGGCCAAAACACATTGAAAGCAATAACTCTCGTGTGTCACTTGAGCCTTTATTATATTTGATGGCTAAGCCTATACAAAAACGAATTTCGTACCGGATCGGCCAGGCCCCAGGAAAACAACGACCACCACCAGTGCTGTTGAAAAACAGAATACCGGCGGAAGTTGGGCTACGGTTAATCGAAGAACAAGAGGGGAGACGCTTTAGGATACAGAGAGAGAAGAGGAAAGTCAAGAGTCCCAGATTTGGAGTAAGCACTCTAAATCTGGCAGGATGACAGGCAAAGATGGAGAGTGGCTGATATGATGCAGACAAGAAAGGTAGATGTTTTTTGTGTGGAAGGGCAGCAAGGCTAGAGGCATTGGAGCAGAGTTCAAACTGTACTATCATAGCGTGGATAGGAAGAGAAATGGAGTAGGCATAATCTTGAAGGATTAAGACTGTTGTACAGGTCAAAAGAGTTTCAGACGGGGTCATGAGCCAAGCTGGAAATTGAAGGTGTGATGATGAATGTTAATGGTTATGCCCCCACAACTTAGCTGAAATGGAAGAAAAAGAGAAATTGTGGAATGAGTTGGATGAAGTGGTATAGAGTAATCCCAGGGAGGAGAGAGTGGTGATTGGAGTGTATTTCGATGGGCATATCAGTGAAGGAAACAGAGGTGATGAAGAGAAGATTGGGCAAATTTGGTGTAAAGGAACAGAATCTGGAAGAACAGATAGGAGCAAGTTTTGCCGAAAGAATGGAAATGGCTGTGGTCAATAGCTACTTCCAAAAGAAAGAAAAAACGGGGACATAAGAGCGGAGGCAAGAGCACACAGGTGGACTGCATTTTGTGGAGACAGTGCAATCTGAAAGAGATTGGAGACTGCAAGTTATTGACAGGACAGGGTGTAGTTAGACAGCATCGGATGGTCGCGTGTAGGATGACTCAGTGAGGACTGAAAACTGCTGTGAGGACTTCAGGGAGAGGTTGAGATAGGCTCTGGGGTGGTTGTGAAGAACTGCCAGATAAGTGGGTAACCACAGCATCAGGGATCAGGGAGACATGTTGGGAGGTGTTTGGTGTGTCATCTGGACAGAGGACAGATGATAAGGAGACGGTGGTCGAAGGAGGAAGTACAGGAGAGTATTCAGAGGAAGAGGTTGACAAGGAAGAATTGGATATTGAGAGAATGGAAGATAGTCGACAGGAGTACAAGGAGTTGCAACATAAGGTAAAAAGGGAGGTAGCAAAGGCTAAACAGAAAGCGTATGATGAGCTGTATGAGAGGTTGGACACTAAGGAAGGAGAAAAGGATCTATATCGTCTGGCGAGGCAGGGAAGGATGTGCGGCAGGTTAGGGTAATTAAGGAAGGAAATGTACTAACAAGTGAGTAGACTGTGCTGATAATGGAAGGAGTACTTTGAGGCGCTAATGAATAAAGAAAATCAGAGAGAACGAAGGGCAGAGGAGATGAAAACTGTTCAACAGGAACCGTGAAAGATTAGTAAAGATGAAGTGAGAAAAGCTTTGAAGAGGATGAAGAATGGAAAGGCAGTTGGTCCTGATGACATACTGGTAGAGGTATCGAAGTATCTAGGAGTGAGGGCAGTCGAGTTTTCACAAAACCGTTAAACATGATCTTGGACATTGCGAAGATGCCTGAGGAACAATGGAAAAGTGTATGGGTGTCAATCTTTAAGAACAAAGGTGATGAGCAGAGTTGTAGCAACTACAGGGGGATAAAGCTGATGAGCCACACAATGAAGATTTGGGA
>KV751381.1:3224082-3250627 GCA_001698575.1 Mola mola | reverse complement strand
CTAAGAGAAGAAGTGATAATTTGCGAGCAGCAGCATGGTTTCATGCCAAGAAAGAGCACTACACATGTTTGCTTTGAGAATGCTGATGGGGAAGTATAGAGAAGGTCAGGAAGAGCTGCATTGTGTCTTTGTGGACCTAGAGAAACCTATGACAGGGTACCGAGGGAGGAACTGTGGTACTGTATGAGGGAGTCTGGAGTGGCGGAGAAGTATGTTAGACAGGTGCAGGATACGTTTGAGAGCAGTATGCCAGTGGTGAGGTGCGCTGTAGGAGCAATTGATGGCTTTCAAGGGTGGAGGCTGGACTGCATCTAAGATCAGCCCTGAGCCCCTTCTTGTTAGCTATGGTGATCGACAGAGTGACTGATGAGGTCAGGCAGGAATCTCATCAGACTATGATGTTTGTAGATGACATTGTGATCTGTAGTGACGGCAAGGAGCAGGTGGAAGAAAACTTAGAGAGTTGGAGGTATAAACTGAAAAGAAGAGGAATGAAAGTCAGTATGCAGTCATACATGAGTTTAAGTACTTGGGGTCAACTGTATTGTGCAATGGGGAGTGTGATAAAGAGGTGAAGAAGTGAGTGCATACAGTGAAGAGTGGGTGGAGGAAGTGTCAGGAGTGATCTGTGACAAATGAGTAGCAGGAAAAGTGAAAGTTAAGGTTTTCAAGAGGGAAGTGAGACCAGCAATGTTATTTGGTTTGGAGACAGTGGCACTGAGGAAAAGACAGGAGGCAAAGGCAGAGTTGGAGGTGGCAGAGAAATATGTTGCCATGTTGCCATATTTTAAAGAGGTTGAGATTCTCCTTTGGATTGAAGAGGAAGGACAAGATTAGAAAAGAGCACATTAGAGGGACAGCATAGGTCAGACGTTTTGGAAACAAAGTTACTGAGAACGGATTGAGATCATTTGGACATGTGCAGAGGAGGGACAGTGGATATATTGGTAGAAAAGATGCTCAAGATGGAGCTACCAGGCAGGACGCAAAGAGGAAGACCTAAGAGGAGATTCATGTATGTGGTGAGAGAGGACATGCAGATAGTTGGTGTGAGAGAAGAAGATGCAGAGGACAGGGAGAGATGGAGGCAGCTGATTCGCTGTGACGACTCCTGGAAAACCCTAGGTAAAGCCGAAAGAGGAAGATTATTAAAATGCTTTTAACAAGCATTTCAATTTGTGCAACCTCGTGAAAATACTTACCTATCATGTGGGTTGTGTATAATTTTGATTTCAGTAAATAGATTTAAAAGTGCAGCATCTATACACTGTGATACAGGAAGCGGAATTATGGAAAAAACCTAGTTAAATCCGAAAGAGGACGAAGCAGTTGCTAAACTTATGATTGCTGAGGAAATAAAGGATAGCCTGTAGTTGTCGCATGGGCTTATAATTAGTGGGGCTTCAGTGTATTGGAGCTATTGAAGTTATTGAAAAGGAGTCAGTTAAAGGTTGGAGCCTCTGTGAGAACAAGAGAACAATATTATATCAGCATTGCAAAGCTAAGTTAAACATTACAATAAATTAAATTTGTTCTCTTTTAATGAGAAACAACATGGTAGAGTGTCGTCCGTGCATAGAGTGTTTACTGGGGCTTACTCTTGACGCCTTCCTTAATATCTCACTCCAAAATTGTAATGTTTAATGCTTTTGCTGCATTTTCAGTCACCTAAAAATATGTTTATTTAAAGTAAGTGCAATTAAAGCTTTCAGTGTGTTTGGCCTTTAAGTTTTCAAGCTGAATTTATTGTGGAGTCAAGGATGTGTGTTTTTAATAACATATTGTGCCTTTGGAAATGTGCATAAATTCCCCAGGCATTATTCTGCTATAACAGAATCCCTAGTGTTAGCCAAAAAGTTAATAAGAACTCTGCAGCTTTAAAATAATACAGCCTCAGCATGCCATATTGTAGTTGGTTTTGCAAATTCTTCAGAAGTTGATGTTTTGACTTTTCTTTTAAAATACAAATTTATCCTTGCTTATGAGTGCTACTGCTTTAAGATAATCCATCCTTTAAATGTGTGATAGAATGATGATTACGTGTGCCCTGATGCATGTAATACATCAGAAACATATTGTTATTCCTCGGGCTTATTCCACATACTTTTATTATTATTCTGGGATTTTTGCCCCGTAACTAGTCCTGCACCATTTGTTGCACAGACATGAAATTCAGAGGGCTGGTGGGGATTGGTCAGGAATGGTGTGCTATGATTTCTCTATGTTAACTCGCAAACGGTTTCTGAGAAAATCGCCAAAAGCTGTGATACTTTTCCCATACACAACAATGGGAAATCGACGAAAAGCTCAGACCAACTCGACTTTGGAACCACGCTACATTGCGATACACTAACGTAGAAAAGTCATTTAAAGTTTAAATGGGTGACTAGATTGAGGACTTTACATGGCTTAAAGGGCGTCTGATGGGTAAAACCATTTGCGAAAACAGGCAGTTTTAGTTTCGGTCGATTGTTACTCCGTTTCTGAGTTTACAATGGGTGTGTATTGCATGAGCTAGAGTGGTGATGTCACTGGTTAGAGTGGAAAAGCCTTTCCCCAGCTGTCTCAAAATCTTGTTTTTACAATTGCTCTGGAGTCCACAGCTTTTTCGGAAAAGGTAGGCATCGGTCTTGTGGTTTTTACAATGTTTGTTTGGAAGGACACAGACTTCTGCTTTTAGCTAAGGGAGCCCGAGAATGACAGGACCACCACCCAACTCTCTAAAAACTGAGCGGAGAAAACGTGACACACTTATTCCGATCGTGACTTCTTGTTTGGGTAAAATTACCCTCACTGCGCATGTGTGCTGCTCATGTCCTCCCACTCTCTCCTCCTGTAACGCAGGAGCATTATGCATTGCTGAGCCTGTTGCTTGATCACGGAGAACAGCAGAAACAAAAGTAGGGCTCTCAGAACCTAATGCAAGTGCGGAGTTTGAATTGCAGGGAAAAGCGTTAAGGTGCAAAGTGTAGCCACACCAATGTTTGTTTACAGCACAGGCGGAAGTACAACTTCTTTTTCTGCGGTTATTTTAGGGGAATTACAAAAATCTGCACATGTCAAAATGCTGCTATTCTGATTAAAAGTATGTCCATGTATACACCCATCATGATTGGATTGTTTGATTTAGCGTCCAAATAAATAACGGATTCAGAATTTCCAATCCCTCAAATTTTTAATCTGATTAACAAATTTTGCACATGTAAACTAGCTAATGTCTTTCACAGCATTTAGAGTGGGGTGTCAATTACATGAGAGCAGCTGTTGTTGATCAGCTCATTCAAACCTAATTGCCCCTCTTGTGATTGGTGGATTTGCTCTTCCACCTGACCTCATTTGAATCATTTGCTATTGCACATGAAATGCATGTTGCATTTGTGTGTCTGTGTCTGTCTGTGAGTCAGCCACTGATAGAGAGGGACAGATATACACACACACACACACACACACACACACACACTAACCTTCATGTTTGGTTACAGTGGCAAATGCTAATAGCAGCTAATTGAAGCTCATGGCAGCTAATGAAAGATAGCAATTTTAAGATAGTCGGAGCTAATTGCAGTTAACGAGGTAACACAAAGGTTACCATGCTGCCAGTGATAGACCATGCATGAAAGTTTCTTAAAAAAATTAGTTTAGGAACTTGTTCAGTTCGTCCTGACTAAATATGAATTTGATTGGATAACTTTCTAGGCTGAGTTTTAATAAAATACGATGTGTGTGATTTGTATGGAAAAAAAAAACAGCCACAAAAGTCAACATGGCAATCCTCCTGCCTTTTTTTGTGCTTGTGCTCTAGGAGACCTTTTTTGTAGGTCTACATCTGATAAAGCTGTGTGTAAAATTTTGTGCATGTTGGTAAAAAGAGGCTTAGGGCTGCAGTTTATGGGGTGCTAGTGAGCCATTTCACCATGCCCATGCCAGAAACCAATATAATACTTAAATTTCACTTATTTTTCAATATTTTGGTAATTTTCATCAGAATTTGAGCATGATTAACTGCCCAACATGCAAGCCTTATAGTGGGAGAAGTAAAACCCACACCATTATAATAGGGCTTTCACGCATTCAGTTCTTGAGCTTTAATTATAATATTAGCTGCAGTAGATGTCAAGCAAGACCACAGAAGTAGGTCCAGAGGTTCAATTTTCCTGAGTTTTGGGTTACTATACATAAAAAAATAATATATTCCATTTATGTTAATATGATAATGGCTTTATGCCTTTTAATCTTTCCAACATTTGATTTTTGTTACCACAGGCTGTTTATCCATTGTTGCTTTTGCTTTCTGCCTTTCTGTCCAGAACCTTTTTCTTCAGTTGAAGTCTGCACCCAGTGACAGTCTGACTTACCGGCTGGCATTATGCCTGTGCCTGGTTAACTACAATCATGGCGGACTGCGAGCTGTGGCCCATGTTTGGCAGGAGTTTGTTCTTGAGTTGCGCTACCGCTGGGAAAACAACTACCTTATCTTTGGGTGGGTATGACCACCCCTTTTTGGGGGAACAGGGAGAAAGTTGGTGTCCTTTAAGACTGCTTGAACCTTGCATATACAACCACGTTATTAAATTTTATGTGTCTCTTTTTTCCATTATGACACTTTAATTTGCTATTTATTTCAATGTCTTTTTAGTGTCATGTTAGGTGTGTGTGATATGATAATAAAAGGTTGTGAAGGATTTCAATTTGTCAACGATCTGCCAGTGCAGAAAGATTATAGAATTAGATTACAGTGCACATTCTATCTGTTGCAGTTCTGTACTCATACACAAACAATTCCAAAGGTTTTTTCACAGCCGAATCACACTATTTACTTGTCTGATTCAAGCTCTCCCTTAAGACACGGATAAACCAGTCATAGTGAGCTTTAGGTAGTGCCTTGGATGTCTTAGTTCTCCTCCCTTTTTGATTTACGTTGAAGCACGAAATGATGGCTGGAAACCAAACCAAAGAGAACCCTACTGTGGTAATATGGAACTAGTTTGGACCCAAGAGGCACAAAAAAACAATAGTTATTTGCAACTATGCAGTGATAAAGTTTGCTGAAATTGTACTCACATTTTAAATTCTGTTCAAAAAGGTATTTTGGGCTCAATGGAGTCTAATGCTTTTTACCTTTTACGGGCTGCATTTTTTAAATGGGGAAATTAGTTTGTATGTACTGTTCTGTAACTTGCATCATAGTCTTAAAAATCAAATGTTACGTTAAGATTGTAATGCGATATTTTTGCCATATCTCCCAACCTTTACTCACTTTTTTAAAAATAACACACTATTTTTCAAAAAAGAACAACTGATTTTTTGGATTGCTGTTTTTGTTTATTACAAAGAAAAGTAGAGAAAAGGAAATGAGAGGGAAAATGAGGAAAGATGTTTTAAGAGAAATTAGATAACCTCTCTAATGCGTAACATGAATGACGGCAATAACTGAACACACAAGTGTTTTCTCTATGTTGCCTGTTATGCAAATCCACATAATTAAGAGGCTTTCAACCCCCTGACAGAATTTCTTAAAGTCTACTACAATCCTTCATTGGAATCAAGCATTAACTGATTAGTCAAAAATCAATTTGTTAATAAAGACATCTCTCAAAATGTCAAAAATATATAAACTAGTGCATCTAAGAATATTACTATGATTTTTTTTTTAGTGTTCTTTAAGAAAGTGAACTTTAATATATTCTAGACTCATTACACATAAATGTTTAAAGCACTTTCAATTTTTGACAAAATTGAAATTAAAATTTGCCGCAACTATAACTGTGTAAGCCTTAATCATCAAAATGAAAATAAAAATGTACTTGAAATATTTCACTTTATGTGTAATGGAACAGGAAACAGGCGGCGCAGTGGTTACCACTGTCGCCCTACAGCGAGAAGGTCCAGGGTTTGATTCCCAGGGTCAGGGCCTTTCTCTGCAGAGTTCGCATGTTCTCCCTTTGTCTGCGTGGGTTTTCTCCGGGTAGTTCGGCTTCCTCCCACAGTCCTAAGAACATGCAAACTGGGGGTTAGGTTAATTGGTCACTTTAAATTTCCCATAGGTGTGAATGTGAGTGTGGATCTATATTTGAGCCCTGCGATGAACTGGTGACTTGTCCAGGGTGTACCCCGCCTTCGCCAGATGATGCTGAGATAGGCTCCAGCGGTAGAAAATGGATGGATGGATGGATACAGGAACCATGAAAATGTAACTTTTTGAATGAAATCACAAAAACCATTTCCACAATATTCTAGTTTTGAGTTGCATTAGTACATTTTCCTATCAATCGGCCCCTGAAGTTATGGGTGTTACAATACAGCCTACCTGTATATTTTTTGATTTGTTTTTTGTCTTTATATATGTTTATCAGACTTTTAAGTCACTCACACTTTTAATTTAGTAATGTCAAATGAACGGGAACTGCATCAAAGGAGACCAGTGTCTCCAACCCGTTGTTGTATATTTCTGGATCACCATACCTCTACTTCCTGTAGAGTATCAAAGTGTATAGATGATGCACTTTAAATCTATTGTCTGAAATAAAGATTTTATGAACAACCCATATGATAAGTATTTTCACAAGGTTTCACAAGTTGAAATGCTTGTTAAAGCATTTTAATAATCTTCCTTTTTCGGCAATACCTAGGTTTTTCTAGGAGTCACCACAGCGAATCATCCTCCTTCATTTCTCTCTGGCCTCTACATCTTCTTCTCTCACACAAACTATCTGCTTGTCCTCTCTCACCAAGTCCATAAATCTTCTCTTTGGGCTACCTCTTTTCCTCGTGCCTGGTAGCTCCGTCTTGTGCATCCTTCTACCTATATATCCACTATCCCTTGCCTGCACGTCCAAACCATGTCAATCTGATCTCTTTAACTTTGTCTCCAACATGTCTGAGCTGTACCTTCCCTCTGATCTGCTTGTTCCTAATCCTGTCCAACCTTGTCAATCCCAAAGAGAATCACAACATCTTTAACTCCACCAACTCCAGCATTGCCTCCTGTCTTTTGGTCAGTGCCATCATCTCCAAGCCATACACCATTGGTGGTCTCACTCGCTTCTTCACCTCTTTACCACAATCTCCATTGCTCTGAACAGCTGACCCCAAGTACTTAAACTCATGTACCTTTTCGACCTCTATTCCCTATAACCTCCCCATTCCATTTGCCTCTTTTTTATTCACACACATTTATTCTGTCTTGCTGCAACTGTATTTCATTCCTCCTCTTTCCAGCTCATACCTCCACCTCTCCAGGTTTTCTCCAACCTGCTCTCTGCTCTCACTACAAATCACAATGTCACTTGCAAACATAGTCCACGGAGATTCCTGCCTGACCTCATCAGTCAGTCTTTCCATCACCATAGCAAACAAGAAGGGGCTTAGGGGCCAATTCTTGATGCAGTCCCACCTCCACGTTGAAGCCATCCATCACTCCTACAGCACACCTCACCACTGTCATACTGTTCTCATACATATCCTGCACAGTCTAACATACTTGTTTGCCACTTCCGACTCCCTCATACAGTACCACAGTTCCTCCCTCGGCACCCCGTTATAGGCTTTCTCTAGATCCACATGGACACTGTGCAATTCTTTCTGATCTGCTCTGTACTTCTCCATCAGCATTCTCTAAGCAAACACAGTGTCTTTAGTGCTCTTTCTTGGCATGAAACCATACTGCGGCTCACAAACTGTTGACACCTTACTGTATATACTCTTAAACAATTTCCCCTAGGGGATAAATAAAGTATTCTGATTCTGATTCGGGCTCACTTTTTCTTTTAGCCTTGCTTCTACTTCTCTTTCCCAAATCTTCATTGTGTGGCTCTTCAGCTTTATCCCCCTGTATTTGCTAGGTATCTTCTTACTGTCCAAGATCATGTTGAATAGTTTCGTGAAAACTCCACTGCCCTCTCTCCTAGATACTTCCATACTTCTACCAGTATGTCATCAGAACCAACTGCCTTTCCATTCTTCATCCTCTTCAAAACTTTTCTCACTTCTTCATCTTTTCTAATCTTTCCAAGTTCCTGTTTACCAGTTTTTATCTCCTCGGCCCTTCGTTCCCTCTCATTTTCTTTACTCATCAGCTCCTCAAAGTATTCCTTCCATCATCGGCACGCTCTTCTCACTTGTTAGTACATTTCCATTCCTGTCCTTAATCACCCTAATCGGCTGCACATCCTTCCCAGCTCAATCCCTGCCTCGCCAGAAGATAGATACTTTTTTTTCCTTCCTTAGTGTCCAACCTCTAATACAGCTCATCATACGCTTTCTGTTTACCCTTTGCCACTTCCCTCTTCGCCTTATGTTGTATCTTCTTGTATTTCTGTTGACTATCTTCAGTTCTCTCAATATCCATTTCTTCTTTGCCAAACTCTTCCTCTGAACACTCTCCTGTACTTCCTCATTCCACCACCAAGTCTCCTTATCATCCTTTCTCTGTCCAGATGATACACCAAACACCTTCCTACCTGTCTCCCTGATCGCTGTTGCTGTAGTTACCCAGTCATCTGGCAGTTCTTTACGATCACCCAGAGCCTATCTTCTTCCTGAAGTCATCACAACAGTCTTCCTTTTTTAGCTTCCACCATTTGATCGTCTGCACCGCCTTTGCTCTCTTCCTCTTCTTCTTCCTCACCACCAGAGTAATCCAACACACTACCATCCGATGATGTCTGGCTACACTCTCAATTGTCACTACCTTCAGTCTCCAATCTCTTTCAGATTGCACTGTCACCTGTGTGCTCCAGCCTCCGCTGTTATATGTCAACATGTGTTCCTCTCTCTTTTGGTAGTAGCTATTCACCACAGCCATTTCTAATCTTTTTGCAAAATCCATCACCATCTGTCCTTCCAGGGTCCTTTCCTTGACACCAAACCTGCCCATCACTTCTAATCACCTCTTTTCCCTTCACCAACATGCCCTTTAAAGTCTGCTCCAATCACCACTCTCTCCTCCCTGAGAATACTCTCTAGCACTTCGTCTAACTTGCTCCAGAATTTCTTTTTCTCTTCTATCTCACAGCCAACTTTTGGGATATAACCACTGACAACATTCATCATCGCACCTTCAATTTGCAGCTTCACGCTCATGACCCTGTCTGACACTCTTTTGACCTCTACAACATTCTTTGCATACTCCTCCTTCAGGATCACGCCTACTCCATTTCTTTTCCTATCCACACCATGATAGTACAGCTTGAATCCCTTCTCCAGTGTTTTCTAGCCATACTACCCTTCCACCTTGTCTCTCGCACACACAAAACATCTACCTTTCTTTTCTGCATCATGTCAGTCAGCTCTCTACCTTTTCCTGTCATCGTGTCAGCATTTAGAGTGCCAACTCTCAATCCTTCTCTCTTGATTTTCCTTTTCTCTGTCTCCTGATGTTTTTCACTCCTCTTGTTTTTCAACTAACAGTAACCCAATTTCCGTTGGTACCCTGTTTGTCAACAGCACTGGTGGCTGTCGTTGTGAACTCGGCCCCAACCAATGAAATTCATTTTCTTGATTCGCATGTTTAATTTGGTTCAGTTTTTAAACCGGACAGCCTTCCTGACGCAGCCCTCACCATTTATTCGGGCTTTGGACTGGCACTAGAAATACACGCGACCCCTAGTGGCTGCTGTAAAGCGTTTTAATAATGAAATTGATATTTGGTCATATTCATCTTGCTTTTTTTAAACTCATCTTACGTTTGTAAGGGAAATTCTTGAGACATTTGTTGAGAGATTCTAATTCTCTGAAAAATTGCAGACCCGGTTTGATGAATCAGATGTCTATAATACATACAGAAAGGATATAGACTTCCACACAAAATTTCTCTGTAGGGTGTTCTCTGAAGAGTTCCAGTTCCAAATTGCCATCACTTATATACACTTAGATTATGTGAAAACAGGACAATACAAACATTCGTCATGACAATAGTGCAATAAATTCCAACTTTCATGATGTCTGCTAATCTGATTGCCTGTAATCATCACCTAAACCTTACCTGCTACTCATTCTATTTTAAGACTACCTGTGTCAGTCACTCTTAATGATAGGGTGACTGTGTCAGCAGTTTTAATTACCCCTCATCTATCCTCGATGTATTTTCTTACCCTGTCCACACTACAGGAGACATACATTTTTCTGTTGGCTCCAACACATCCTAATGTACTATTCTGATCAGGATCCATTGTTTTCTAACTATATATTAATCTAATTCCTACAACTTCTTCTTATGCTTCCTAATATTTAGACTCGCAGGTGGACACCCTGATCTACGCAGTTGTCTTCTCCATCAGAAGCTGCAGGTAACCATTTATTTAGCTCCAATATATATTGACTGTCTATATAGATCGGACCTCAGCATGCTCACATTTAAGCATAAATGCCTCATGAATGTTTATGTACAGAAATAGGTCTTCTGATCAGTGACGTTTAATGGTGGCTCATACCACTCTTAGCAAAATTAAGAAAAACAATTCTAACAAAGAAATCACAGTGCTTGTAGGCGAGTTGGAAGTTTATCTAGTAAGTCAACTTATGGTTATAGTGAACTTAACCTTGTCTAATAGTATTGCATATTGTTGCGAAATAATGACGACTAGATTTTATTTGGCAACAATCAATTCTTTAAATAATTTTCAGAAATAATTATTAATTATATTGAAAAACAGGCTCTAATTTGTATTGGGTCATCTTAGGCAAGAGTCCTTGAAGATAGCTTATCCAATTGATGATTGTATTAAACTGTAATTTTGGAATTCTGATTCATAAGTAACTGAATAATTACAGCCAAAATTACCATATCAACTGCTCGTTGTTGCATTACTAGCTCTTGACATTTGTGACTAGTATTGATTTGTGACAATCACACTTGTGCAACAATACACAGATGGAACAGTCTTGTAGTGTAGAAGGTTCTCTTTGCCACAGATTTTCAAGTCCAAACAATCTGACGGTCCTTTATTTTAAAGTTTGTCCAACAGATACTGATTTTGAGCCTCCTTGTAGACATAGACACATTCCTACCATATAAGACACAACAAGATATCCTGTTATCCATTTTCCATCTTCCAGCTTCTAGACACCTACTAAGATCCCTAAAAGGAGATAATTAGCAGACAAAGTACAACTGGGGCCACTTGCATAAACAAAGACCAGACTTAGACGGGTTTTAAATAGTGAAAATGTAAAATAATAAAAAGTAAGACTGACTTAACTTGAGATAGAAAACTCTTCCCCTGGCTAAGCCTGCGATGCACTATATTTTTAAATTTTTTCTAGATATAATTTACAGTCCTTATGACCATTGGGTTAAGGCTGTTTACGTTTTCTGTAATTTTTTTTTCCAAACTTAATGATGCTTCAGCTTTCCATTAAGTTGATTACTACTGTTGCCTGTGTTGCTATTGCCATGTTTGTCCACATGTTTGTGTCTTCTGTTAAGTGCCATATTTTATCCATGATGCATAGCATGACAGGCTATCTAAGTCAGTTTTTGATTAATCACTCATAGACAGGCTTTATGCAACAGGCTTATTCAAATGCCTATAACTCTGACTTAAAATTAAACGTAAGTTCAAGACTTGGTCTAATTTTATGCAACTGGCCCCTGTGCTTTATTATCTCTGACACTGATCCCTGAGCCTGCCTGCTTTATCTCTCTCCACCTGCAGCTAATCAAAGGCCATACCTCATACCCCACCGCCCAATTTAGGCTGGGGAGCACACCCTTTGCAAGTAAATCAAATCATATAAAATCAAATCAAATTTTATTTGTATAGCCCAAAATCACAAATTACATATCATCTACCTAAAACTGGGTGAGGGAAAACTTAAAAAAAAACCTGAAACAGTGAAAAATATGAAACCCTGCAGGGTGATACAGTTGTCAGAATTGTTTCCGTAGGTTTTATAGTATGAAGACATGGGCTTTCAGAAATTGTTTTTTTTGGAAACTGTCATTGTTAGATTTCAGAAAAAAAAAACAAAATAGTCATGATGCTGACTTTTGTCTTTTTTTTGTCTTTTTTTTTTTTGTCATAATGTGAGTCGTAGTACATAAAAAACATCATATGACTAAGTTATAAAGGTCAAAAACATGATTTTCATCATTGACTGTCTTTAATATGATTAGTAATTTTTTCAAAAATATTATTTGATAGCCAAATTTCATTTGAAAAGTTGAATAGTTATTCATAAAATAATAGAACAATCAAAAAATGTATCCGTTGTTACAGAGTGTGACTCGGCAGTTAAACTTGACAACAAGTCCTAATTTAAACAAAAAGATAAAGACAGCAATGTTAAGTATTTCATGTCTGAAAATTTCTTCTTTTCCTATATAGATGCTGAACTGCTGCATTGAGAGGAAGAGGGCAAGAGATGATGCTCGCAAAGTGATGGAGGGAAGCAAAGATAGAGACCACATGGTGTCTGGAAGTACAACAACTACATCCACCTTAACAAGAGAGATTTCCCCAGGGAAATCCTGGGATTCATGGAGTGACAGTGAGGATGAGTTTTTTGAGTGCCTGAGTGACCAGGGAGAGACAGAGGCGCCACCTACTGAGGAACATAAATGTAAAGCAGAGGGCAGACTTCACATTTATAACAACATGACTCTACTCAACTCTGTAGAGCCTCTCTTCGTTCCTGTCACACAGGTCGGGATCTATATAACTCTCTCTTTCAATTACTTGTTCACGCACTCATTTTTTGTTTTGCCTTCCTTTGACTTTTAATCCCTAAATAAGTCATAGTTTTAGATTACATCAGATACATCTGGTTTTCATACTCCTTTTGTAAAATCTTTTTTATGAATAAAACACTTCTAAATAATTTGAGGAAACTAGGTTTTTCAGTTCTTGTTAAATCGCTAAATCCAATTTAATGATTCATTGTTCAAAGTTTAATGCAATATAAAAAATGTGGTGATTGATATTCAGGAACCTGCTCCCATGACAGAGGATCTATTAGAGGAGCAGTCAGAAGCGTTGGCTAAACTGGGGACATCAGCTGAAGGTACCAACCTTCGTGCCCGGATGCAGAGTGCCTGTCTACTCTCTGATATGGAGTCTTTTAAGGTAAGACAGGCAAAAATAAACACTTTCACTCCATATATGTGCTGTGTTTAGCAAGCCATAATGGCAGGCTAGAGCCTGCGTGTGCTTCAAGATGTTCATTGCATATGGAATGAGCTGAGAGGCACTCCACTCTCAAACCAGATGCAATATGTACCTCAATAATAGTTTGCAGTTTTATTTTTTTTCTTATTTTTGGACATTTAGCTCACTGAAAAGTTTTTTAAAGTCTCCTTAGATGAAAACAAGAATGGCAAAGACCTTGAAAAAATCAGACCCAGACAATGAGTTTGCTGGCCTGTTAGACTCAGGTGGACAGGAGGACACTGAGGTGATGATGATTAGCCACTGCAGCCTATTACACCAGATATGTGTAAGTTTTGTTTTAAGTTAGGGGTCGCACTAACCGATACGTTCAAATTAGTTAGTTTTATAAATGGTACTTCCAAACTAATCCAAACAACACTGCAGAAAATGACATCGTCACTTCCTGTGTCCATTCAAATAAAACCACTATTAATGCAGTGCTTATCACTGTTTTCCAGTTCATGAACAAATGTCTGCGACTGGGATAACAGATTAAAATAACTCTTTCAGTGCCCCCTAACAAAGAAACAGCAACAAATGGGGGATGCAAAATAGCTCTAGCAAAATAGCTCTCTCTATATAGATTTATATCTAAAGACAACAACCTAATTCTACAGCAGGGGTGTCAAACTCACTTGGGATGTCCTCCATTGTCTGCTTTGTTTGTTGTTCTGGTTTCTTTGTCAAATTTTTCAGAGGGATAAGATAGTTCCTTTATTCTTCCCACAGTGGGGATATTTGAAAAATAAAAAGCAGCTGTGTAACAAAGAGGAAACCTTCCAGGCTCCCTGCAGCCTACAGCCATAAAATACAAGGGTGTATCAGCTGCTGGCTGATGTGCAGTGTTGCGTTTCTATAATGTCACGCTACTTAATGTAGCTAGCATAGTCAGGCTGCTGTACCCACCAGGTAATGGTATGGTTGTCAGTGGGAACGCACACCTGTACTGATCTTACCGTCCCCGGGGTGCCATACCAAACTGAACTGAACCAAACTGCTTCTTGGAAACCGGGCTATAGATGTGTAAATGTATGTGGTCACACACTAACATTTCTCTGTGTTTATGTAACATAAAACCCATTTATTCTTTAGATTAAGAAACTATTACTCCATCACATAAAAACTTTCAAGTGAAAGACAAAGTAAATTTTTACAATCAGACAAATATTATCAAGCACTGTTTATTACTTTAGGTTAATACTCTTGGGTCTTGGCGAATCTGAGGTAATTGGGTGATTGTGTCATGCCTGATATTTTTGTATATTTAAGCAACATCAAACAAAATGATTCCAAAGTGTTTAATATTTTTATTGTCAGCAAAAATTCAGCTACAATGACATGGAAGCGTCATATATGTTATGTATCTTTTTTCATAAAATTAACAGAAAACAGACATAGTGAAAAGTAGTTCTGAATATATGCACAAATAACTAAAAACACATACTGAGACATTGTGACAAATTGTTTTGGACATCCAAAGAGGTTGCACAGAGTCTTTGCTATGTAAAGATTACTAACTGACCCATTCAGCTTATTGAAATTGACAAATTAGTGGCTCTATTGTCTTTTATGTCACTCATTCTTTCTTTCTTCATTGCAAATGGGGCAATTCATTTTTGTGGAGACAGCAGGAGACAAGGGAAGCATTTAGTTATATTATCATGTCCACATTGCGTATGCATGCTTGCGCTCATTCATGTAGCAACAGTACTGTGGCATAACACACCTCTTCCAATCATGCCAGAGCCAAGGACGCATGCCGTGCTCTAGCACAGTATCAGAGCACTTACCCTGGTCAATCCGGACTATGTGATTCAAATGGGCTTGGGCTACAAATGGCGTAGTAAGTGCGCCCTTATTGCTGCTACTAAGACTAAACTTAAAGCCATTCTGCAATACTGATGGACTCTGCATTACTAATATGCCCTGAGAAATAAAGAAGCATATGAGAATTAGTCCCTCTCGAGGTGATCTGTAATGAGATGGATTCGGAACATTGCAGGAAATCTGGAGGTTCAGCTGCAAAACAAAGCGGACTTTTAACTTGTACTCTTAACAGTGGGCAAGAGCTTTAATGTTCAGGGCACAGCCCAGTTACTCATATTTTCGTGTGGGATAACGGAAGACTTTGAGATCACAGAGGAGCTGGCAGCCATGCGGTCAATGAAAGGAAAAACAATAGGGTGTGATTTGTTCATGGAGGTAAATGCGTGCTTGGACAAGCAAAGACTAAAATAGGACAAACTGGCAGGTGTTATAAGTGATGGTTCTCCTAATATGATGGGCAAAAAATAACTGACTTTTGAAGTGGATGCGATAAATTTACTGAAATGAACCCAGAATAGAAATGAGTGTTTTTGCTTTCTGTTATACATCAGGAGGTAATTTGTAAGTCATTGCTAAAAATGAACTATGTAACTGATTTTGTAACTAAAATAGTTAACTTTATTAGGGTAGTACTGAATCACAGACAGTTGTTGCACTTTGGAGGACCATGAAATTGAACATGGTGACATAGGCTTCTGTATGTCTCTCAGGTGGCTCAGCCTGGGAAAAGTGCTTAAAAGAATATGGGACCTAAGAGCAGATATTTGTGAGTTTTGTGAAAAGAAAGATAGGGGCATCCAAGAGCTCTCAGATGCAGAGTGGATAGCAGATTTTGCATTTGCTGTAGATGTGACTGCCCTAATGAATAAACGGAATACCAAACTGCAGGGCAAAGACCTTTTTGCACACGACATATGCAGCCTGGTGAAGGCTTTCATGATAAATTTGCAGTTTCGTTCAAATAAAATGGTGGGCAACATTCTCACCTACATGCCAACGCTGATTTTTAACCCGACTTCAGTGCACTTGTTTAAGCCCAACAGAGGGTAGATTTTCCCACTGAAAAAGAAAAAAGGGCAACCCTTTGCAAACTTTTCCAATGAGGACCTGTTCATCATCCAGCTGATTAAATGAAGAGATTGATACAGGCAGTGCTCCTCTGTCTGTGCATATTTTATATCTGTATTTGAAAATTTTGGTTTTAAAATGCATATCTATTTTAAAATGAATACGCAGATCAACTCTGTTGCGATCAGCTAAGACTTATATCTAAGATCAAGTCGGTTTTTATCATGACTTTTCTGGACTACTGCAATGTTCTGTATGTTGGCATGAGCAAAAATGCCTTGTCACGCCTGCATTTGGTCCAAAATGCAGCTGCTTGTCTTTTAATTGGTACATGGAAACGAGCACATTTCACTGATTTTAGCATCCCTTTACTGGCCTTCAGTTCGGTTTAGGATTCATTTTATGATCTTATTGTTTTATTTGTAAATCTTTTAATGGTTTAGCACGTCCATGCATTTCTGACATCACTGAATTCTAATACTCCGTGAGGTCAACTGATCAGCTAATGCGTAAGGTCCCCAAAAACCAGGCTGATTTCCAGAGTCGACCAGGCTTTCGCAGCTGTACCTCCAAAACTCTAGAACAAGCTACTCCTTTACATTCAAATAGCCCCCATTGCAAGAATTTTTAAATCATGTCTTAAGAATCATTTTTATCCTTTGGCTTTTTTAAACCAAGACTTAGTGTTGGGGTTCCTTTTATATTTTTTATATTTATTTATTTGTGTATAGCACTTTGGCCAACACTGTTGGGATTTTAAATGGGCTCAACAAAGTTTAATTAAATAATTTTTTTGCACCCTGTTGATATCTGTTCCAAATAGTAAGAAATAATCAACTTGAATATGTTGAATGTGGAGAGGAAAAAGAAAGTTTAGTGTCTCACTGATGGATTCGGATATATCGCCAAACATCGATTAGTCCCGACTCAGATATCACTGTTAATTTCTTTTTGGGTTTGGAAGTTCTGTTTCTCAATAAGTAAATGTGCAGATTTAAAGTGAGGTTGAAGTTGCCCCTACATATAAAGGTCCCTTGTACTTATGTAGCAATCTTAAAGCCACTCCTCCAAAGTTTTTCATGTTCTAGCCCTGTCATGTGGGTTTCCTGCAAAAATGTTGTATCTATGTTCTCTCTTGTAAATTTTATAAGAATGCGCTAAGAAACCTGTTAACATTTAGACAAATTATATGACGTGCCTATAGTCAATAATTAAAGCCTTGAATGTAATATGTACAAATAACTTAAGCCTTCTGTATGTTGATATTTCACACTGTAAAAGTAGTAATAAAGCAATAAATCTCCCTTGCCTTCAACTTAAAACAGTAATACACACCAAAGAACATAACAAATACAAAGAGTTCCCAGAAAACAGGGTCACTTGTCCCTCTCAAGTCCCTGTTGGAGGATGGAGGAAATTGACCCCCGCCAATGGTTGGGGCCCTCCCTAGTGGTAGAATGACTGATTTGCATGTACATTTCATATCCCCTAGATTAGTCCAGCGTCAACTGTAATATTCACTTGTTCAATCAGCAGTTTAAAATATTTGTATAGTAAAGAGGGTAGATTGACCCAGTCTGTTATAGCTCTGCCCAATTTCCTTTCTTTTAATTTTGAGGAGATCCTCTGAAATTCTTGGATCCTCTCTTTCACAAAACGCGTTTTGTTTCAAACCGAAAATTTCTGTCGTAGTCCTGGTTCTTCGGTAAGTGGGGTGTACAATGTGTAATGTGTATCGTTTTTGCAGTTTACTGTGTGTTGTCAACTGAAAAAAATATATCTTACATATCAGAAGAGAGACCTGGCTGTTACCCTTAAAAAGAACAAAACAAACCGTCACAGCATGGCCCCTTCAAGAACAGCAAGATACATATGACATATGAAGCAAAACTGAGCGACAGAGAGCAAAGAAATAGCAGTTAGTGGTTAGTTGGTAGTCTAAAAGTGTTAAGTAACAAGCTAAGTTATCAATAAATTTTGACTTTTCCAGACCAAGGTGTGGTCTACTGTGTGTTTCACTGCTCCTGGTGAAAGTGGAGGGGTCAGTCCTACAGCATTGTAGCCCTGTTCCCACAAAGACAAAGAGCATTCTTAATTCAATTTGTGAACTCTTTATTTTGATGATCTTGATGAAATTGACCTTAGTGTCATTATAATAGGCTATATGTCAGATCATTTGAATTTGAAGTCAAACAGTTTTCCTGTCTCCTTACAGGCAGCCAACCCAGGTTGTGTTATAGAGGACTTTGTGCGCTGGTACTCACCTCGGGATTACGTGCAAGAAGAGGTAGTTGTTGAGAGGGGCAACACTGTAGTGAAAGGTGAGCTCAGTGCCAGGATGAAGATCCCAGGCAATATGTGGGTTGAGGCTTGGGAGACTGCCCGGATTATACCTGCACGCCGCCAGAGAAGACTTTTTGATGACACCAAGGAGGCTGAAAAGGTAGTTTTCAGATGACCTGGGACAATACATCTAGAACTGACAAGAAAAGTTGCTGGCTCAATAATTTTATTGTATTTTCACCGAAAGAGTTTCACAGATGGATATGAGTGTTGCTGTTACAATTAAACATAAAAATAATGTTTCAAGTATATTGCTGAATGAAGGAATGATGGAATATAAACCTGAGTTTTGACCTTCCTTTCAGGTTCTTCACTATTTGGCAGTGCTAAAACCTGCAGATTTGATCCACCATCTTTTGCCCTGCATACTCCATGCAGCTATTCTGAAGTTAAAGGAGGAAGGTGATTTAATACTCAACAGTCACTCAGTACTACTTACTGTTATCTAAGCCCACTGGACACTTTGGTAAATTAATACTGTAAGCTTCAAAAGTAAAAATGTAAATTCACAATGGCAAATTTTTTATTAATGTGGGATGTTTGAAAAGATTTTGTGACACAGTTTGAAAACATAAGTACCATTTGACATTTATAACCTCATTTACAAGACGTGGGAATGCAGTCTAAAATGTAAATACAAACCAGAATGTAATGATTTGATAAACATTTAATCCTCATTTTTATTGGAAAATAGTACTAAGACAACATATCAAATATTGAAACTGAGAAATTTCTTTTTTGTAATATATGCCCATTTTGAATTTTTTGCCAGCAATACATTTCAAAAAACAGAACAATGACTATAAAAGACTAGAAAAGTTGTGAAATGCTAAAACAAAACGTGTAGTCAACTAGTAACAGGTTAGAAACTTGATTGGGTTCTTTACTTATAAAGTGTAAGTGAGGAGAGGTTCTCCTCTCTGTGTATGAGTGCACGACAAATTGTGCAACAAAGAGGGATGGGTATTGTTACAATTTTATTGATGCCAATGCTGCTTATCAATACCAGTATTTACGATACTCTTATCGATATCACACAAACTGCACCTTGTGGTACAAGCATTCTTGGGGACGGTACTGATGGCTTAGTGTGAGTATGCACCTGCCGTTAGCTGCTATGCTAAAACTAGCAAACTAATCACATACCAGTACCACTTATTACCGGTTTGTGACACCAAATGATTTAAGAATAATGTTATAAACCAATACTGAACCAATATTGAATGGCCGTGATCTTCGAGCCTTCAGATGACACTGCATTAGAAGCAGACATGATTCTGTAGTGGCCTACATGGGCTAGGGAATACTTCAAGAAGTGTTCAAGTCTGTGAGCAGTTTGTCACTGCATCCACACATTCAAGTTTAAATTATACCATGCAAAAAGGGAACTGTACATAAACCAATCTCAGAAATGCTGCCACCTTTTCTTTGTCCAAACTAATTTAAGACTTAAGAAAAATGAAAACTGTATTTTGGTCTTATTAGTCAAAATATGAATTTATTCATCTAAGTATGAGGTCTTGAAATTTTTCATCGAAGTGTAGACCAGTGGTACATTATTTTAAGCACCACGCCATTGTCTTCCATTGTGTGAGAGATACAATGGAAGACTTCAGAGATTGTGAGAGATGCCCATCCCAGTGTGTTAACATCCCACATCCCACTTTTTTGAGTTCTGACCGGATTCCGACACGTAGATGTGTATATCTGCCGATTCCAAATTCAGTTATTGTTTGTATTTTTATGTTCAAGGTTGTATGACCCTGTATGAAATTAACCACATAGTACTTCTTCTTAAGATAGCAAAAAATATACAAAAATACAGTATCGTAATGTCTGTCAAGGCAGTATCAGGTTCAGACTCTGGAGGATTCAGAATGCAGAGACGCGAAGGGGGGTTCTCAATCAAAGCTCTTTTAATCAGAAATTGGGTCAACACCCGGAGATCAAACAAACAAACAAAGGTACAGTTCAAGAAGACAGGCAAACTCAGTAATCGAGGAACAAACATGATCAAACATGCACGAGGGACTTACAAGGAAATAACGCTGGACTGCTCTCTGGTAATGAAAAGACAATCTGGCACAGGAGGAAAGGAACACAGGGTTTAACTACACAAGGAAGGGGTAGACAGTTAGACACAGGTGAAACACATTAGGGAGGAGAGGCAATCACACACACCTGAGGGAGAATACTTGACAAGACATAGGAATTAAGACACAAACCAAATTTTAAAATAAAACAGGAAACACAGAATGACCCTAACAGACAGGCACTTTATTATAAGTTTTGTCAAATTAACAATTCCATTAAGTTTTCAAGGTAAATATTTGAATGAATGCAAGAAGTGTATAGAGAAATAACTATCTACACTATAAAAAAAAACCTCACAAACCTTGCTTTTAGGATGACATCTCTCTAGTCACCTTCTTTATAAGCAGCATTGCAAATGAACAGCATGAAATTGCAAATAGTTTGGAGACAAAATTGGACACACCTGTCTATTCACATTATTGGGGAGATGCAAATTTATGAATGAATTATGCAAATTCTAAATAAAACAATTGCGCACAGATATCAAAATAGACTTGACATTAAGTGACGATGACCTGGTGTTGTTTAATGTAATAGGAAGAAAAAAATTGTGTACATCTAATGTTGGAAAGGAGAGGAGAACCGTAAGGATGTTTGTCAGTTTAAAACACAGCTCCAAGGCTGAAGAGGCAGAGGAACAATTTCAGGCAGCCAACTGACCAAGGACAGCGATTAGCCATATGTCTGAGGTAACAAGATACTTTTTAGTTAAACATATCATTTGAGCGAAGTTACGTTTGCCTGTAAACAGCTCAAACTGTTCATTTGGTTTATGCATATTTTTGGATACAGTCAAGCGGTCCACTGTGTTCATTATGAACTGGCAATAACGAGCGTTTTGGTTGGTCTGATGTCAACTCTTCAGAAGCAAAACTTTGTAAATTGCCATTGGTCTGAAAGAAATAAAGGCCACAATTATGCTCAGAAAATTGCGTTGCCTTTCACACCAGCCTACAAGTTCAAAGAAATGTAATTACGTGTGAATTCTTTGCATAAAATGCTATGCTAGTACCATACCCAATAAGTGACTAGCATAAAGATCGGACCCGATGCAGATATTGGGTCAGATTGGTCCCAGCTATACCCTGCACATTTAGGCTGACTTTGCTGACCGAGTCATTCGATTCCTAGAGCTGGCATCCATCTTGTACATTGTTCATTTTGGCTTTAGTTTTAATAAATTCTTCCTTTTTATTAAACCCTCTTGCGTGTTCTTCCTGCTGTCATTCTCTGAGGTGGTTTGTGATAGCAGTTAAAAAATCTTAATCTTTACAGCTACATATCTCTTGCACCAACAATGCACCCTGCACCACATTCTGCATGGTGTCACCTCAGTCAGTTTATCGCAGTAACCAACAATTATGTGACAGGATGGATAGAGAGAAACAAGAGATTTTAGTACTATGCTTGGCACTAGGTGGCCAAACGTACCTTGAAGAAAACCAGTGGCCTTTGCTACATGATTGTTGATGTAAGGTCACCGAAGGCGACAGAATTGACACCACAAATAGCAGGCTCTACCTCCCTCATAGAGCAATTTTAAAAAAAAAAGCTAGCAAGTACCTTATTTGTCCTTCCATTTGGACCCTCACAAGTATTCAGCTGAGGTTGATCATTGGCAATGATCATCCCCATCTCATCACCCCCATTAAACCTGTCAGATAGGGTCCCTTAGTAGGGCCTGCTGCCATTTACACAAGGCTAGATTGGATACTGCAGGGCCCAGCTGGTGTAGTTTGTCACCTTGCCTAACCAAAGGAGCGTCTACTGAAAACAACTACTCGGTTGAGCACTCATGAAACATGGTGAGAAATCCAGAGTCTTTTTCAGGGACATCCCTGCTTATTCAAACAGGAAAATGCCAACCCACATTCTCCATAGCGTACACAGCAGGGTTTCAGAGTAAGAGGGTGTTGGTACTAGATTGGACGGACCACCTATTACTACTCTCTCCTGTTTAAAATATTCTCTATGTTGTCAAATAGTTCTGATTTATTAAGGAAGAATGGAACAGAATTTTACTTTTAAAACTTTAACAGTTAGAGTCATCTATTCCCACATACTGAGTTTACTTGAAAGAAAAGGTGATTCCAAATCAATGGTAAAATGGTCTGTATTTATAAAGCATAAAATATTTATTGCTTTGAACATTAAATATCTCGTCTTTGTACTGTATTCAACTTTTTTGAATTGGAGTTGTAAACAAACATTCATGTTTATGAAACCTTTTATAAAAACAAGATCATGATGACCCAAACACCACCTAAAATAACTACACAAATAGGGGTCCTAATTATGTCAATATAAATTTTCTTACAACTCTGTTCCAAGTTGGGATGCTCTCTGAATGTAAATAGAAACAAAAAGTGGTGATTTGCAAAACATCGAAATCTCATATTTAATCGAAAATAGCACAAGGACAACATGCCCATTTTGAATTTGATGGCATCCAATTTTAAATGGGGGTGTAAGTTTAATAAACATTAATATTTAACATTGCATATGTTCATGCTATCTTCAATAGCACAAATAGCCCAACACTTAAGTTATCCTGAGCTTATACATTTGATTTTAACATCATACCTTACTTTTGGCACACATTGTATTTTGTTATAAAACATTGTTGGCATGTAAGACAACATCATGTAAAACAATCAGAAATCCAATGTACTTTACTACGGGCTATTGTCCCCGAGGAACAAATAAAGGTATAAAATATCTAAAACAATTAAAATGGCATTAAGTAAAATAGAGGAATTGGTTATTTCCGTGTGTGTAGAAATATAGTACTCAATAATCTCTTAAAATGGTATTTTTATCATTCTTCTGCCTTCTGTTATTTTTATGATAATTTTTTGTCTTTTCTCTCTCCTCTTGATGCCCTTTCAGAATCAGTAGAAGACATTCCATCAGTCAAAAATAGCCTTCAGCAACTTACATGCCATGCTAGCAAGCTGCTGCTGCAACCCAGGCAGGACTACAAGAGGGTAGAGGTCAGTGACAGAAAGGACCCGACGTGAATTTCACAAGCTCTTTTAATTATTATGGTTGAGACGATTGATACTTTCCCCACATTTTGTTTAACAATTCCTCAAATTATATCCCTTGTAAATCTTAATTATCTGACACATTTAAAATACATTTACAAGGCCTCAGTTGCAGAATGACACTTTGCAAGAACATAGCAACAAGTAAAGTATATGCTTTTCTCACAAAATGCTATTTCATCATTTTGGATCTGTAGTCCGGCACATTGAATTTAAAAGAAAACTGACTATAAAATACTGTTAACATTAACAGATGCTCTTAACGATGCTATGACAAAATGTTTTGGTGAAAATATTATTTATTTTCATCTGCATGTTAAGACTAATTAGTATGGAAAACAATAAACAAGAACAATTTAAGAATGCAAGTTTTGAGGGATTTAAAAACAAGGAGTGTTTTACACTTAAATATTTAAGACATACTGTTGAAGCAATGCAAAGACGGTGCTGCTGAGCTCTTCACTGGCATATTAAATTATTACTCTTATTCTGTTCATTTGCATCCTAAAAGCTTTGTCTATAAATTAAGTTGATGACTATTGAGTCTGAGAGAATATAACAGGAAACTGGTTGGCAGCTGAGAGGTGGAGCCTGGTGCGAGACCTAAACTCCATTCACCAGAAATATCCGACCTCAACTTGGATTAACATGTTTCGCTTCAAGCCATTCATATACCTTTAACAAAGCTATCTAGCTAAACAAGAAAAGGGGCTTTTATATGGACTTTCATTGGCCTAGAAAATTTATAAATGCATACAGAATGTTTCACAAATGCATTTTTGGACTTTTAGGTTAATGACACTCTCCACCAAAATATTTTTCACTGCACACAAAAAATATATCTATTCTACATCAATGTAAAAAGTATCCATATATACATTAATAAGTTTCACAAATTTATTTCTGATGCACACAGAAATCCAAAAATACATGTATTTGAAATAAAAAATAACATCAAAAACAAATCTATACTGTGGCATTTATACACATATGGTTGAATCCACATTTACAAACTGCTTGTTTTTTTTTGAGAATTTAACTGCATTTGTGTGGGGGTTTTTTTGAGGTTGTCCTGATGTGCTTCCATCCACAAATGTGTTTTTACAACAGGGGATTATCTGGAACTAGTCTCCCCCCTTTCACTCTCACGTGAGAAGTTTTTAAGCTAAATAGATACAGTATATATAATGTATGTAAATGACAATGACAGTTTTCATTTTGCCTCGTTTTATGGCTAGATATGGTCATTTCCCACATTATGTCAATATGAGTGACGCAGATAAAAGGTCTGGAGTTGGTTTCAGGTGATGAATTGGCATTTGGCAGCTGATTGGCTGGAGCTATCAATATGAAGTGCAAGGAGATATCAGTGCAAGTGAAAGAGGCCATCATTAGGCAAAAAACAAAATAAATCTGTCAGAGATAGTAAAAACTTTAGGAGTGGCCAAATCAACAATTTGCCACATTCTTAAAAAGAAAGAAGGCACTGGTGAGCTTTACAACATCAAAAGGCCTGGAAGACCACAGAAGATAACTGAAGTGGATGATCCCAGAATCCTCTCCTTGGTGGAGAAAAGCCCCTTCAAAACCTCGAGACAAGTCAAGAATACTTTGGAGAAGGTATGCATATGATTGTCCACAAACATGAGACTCCTTTGTGAATGTAAGTAAATGGTGTTTTACAACGAGGTGCAAACCACTGGTAACACTAAGGAACAAGAAGGCCAGCTTTGACATTGCCAGAAAACTATTAAAAATGCCTCCCAAGTTCTGGAATCAGATTCTTTGGACAGAGGAAACCAAGATAAACTTGTATCAAAATGTTGGGAAAAAAAAGTAATGACAAGGGAAAAGAACAACTTAATATCCAAAGCAAACCACATCATCTCTTAAACATGGTGGAGGCAGTGTTATGGCATGGGTGTGACGTACAGAGTCTGGACCCACAAGCGGACACAGGAAACTCAGGGGTCAAAGTACAAAATAAAGATTTATTAACAGAAACAAGAATCAAAACCGAACTGAGTAGCAACGAACACCAGGGAAGGACACGGCTGTGGTGGCTGAGCTCTCCAGTCCCGGCAGGGCTGGAACAACAAAACAATGATTAACAAAAGGCGCAGGAAACTCCAGGAAGACGCAAAGGCAAAAGTACAAACAAAAGATCGCTAGGAAGGCTGAGCAAAGTATTGAACAGAAAATGTCTAGCAACACTAGGAACCACAGGATCAAAGTAGCAACAAAAAAGTCACGAGAGCAGAACTAGGAGACTCGGACGAGAAAAACATGGGAACAGAGAGTTCAAAAGGTATCAGGATGTAGGTAGCTGTCGAGGTTTACCTTGCTGGGGACAAGACGTTCTGGCGACGAGCAGATCAGGATCTGTGTCTTAAATACCACCACTGATGAGGAATCAACAGCTGCAGGTAGTCAGCTCTGCACACCTGAACCGCCTCAAGTCCTGAAACGAAGCAACAAAACCAAAACACAACTACCAAACTAAAAGCAGAGGGCAGAACCATGACAATGGGCATGTATGGATGTCAATGGAACAGGCTTCCTGCTGTGTATTGATGATGTGACTGTTGACAGAAGTGACAAGAATAATTCTGATATGTATAAGGCTATAAGTCTGCTCACATTCAGACAAATGCTACAAAACTGATAGGATGGAACTTCCTGTGAATAATGTCCCTATTCATACAGCAGCGCAACTGAAGAGTTTTTGAAGGTAAAGAAATGAAATATTCTTCAATAGCCAAGTCAGTGACCTGATATTGACGCAATGAAGCCAACTTTTTAGTGACTGAAGACAAAAACGAAGGCACACACGCAAGCAGCAACTGAAGGTGGCTACAGTGAGGGCTTGGCAAAGCATTTCCAGGGAGGAAACCTTTGGTGATGTCCATGGGCTTCAGACTTTAGCCAGTCATTAACTGTCAAGGATTTTAGCATGAAAAATGGTAATATATTTACGACTATGTAAATTTTTCCAAATTGTTTTGAATCCTCAAAAAT
>KV751381.1:3206994-3224039 GCA_001698575.1 Mola mola | reverse complement strand
TTCAGGTACTCTGTATAAAATGGCAGCAATTCCTAAATGGTAGCTGCCATATTTTTGTAAAACCTCTAAAATTCAAGCTCAAAGTCTGCATTTCAGTCACATCTTGATTGCTTTATTTTAAATTCATTGCAATTGGTGTTTAGAGGTTAAAAGGTAAGAAATGTGTCATTGTCCAGATTCTTCAGGATCTAACTTGAGTCAGTATATAAGCCAAAAGGCAATCTATCCTAAATTCCACTGTACTCAAGAATGCTGTTGTTTCTGTAACAATGGTATTGTTGGCCATAATTCTTGTTGTTCCCCTTTTGCTATACCAAGTCCTATACTAACTTTTTACAAGTTACGGTTGTTACTTTGTCTCCTCCTTACACCAGTGCAACTCTGATGATAGCCATGATTGCAAGTCCAACAAGAATCAACAGATAGTGCCAAAGCTGGACAAATATACAGCTAATCCATTCTCTCACCACAGTGAATCCTTGTTCGATGATGTCCACAGTACACAGTAGTGAGGATCTTCTTACATCAATTCCTATCTTCTCAAATCAGGGTCAATCATGCTTTTTCCCAGTATCACATTTCATCCAGTGCTCCTTCGGAGAGTGCCATTCAAATCCATTGGTTTCATTTCCATCACATAGGTGTTTCTTAAAGGCACGTCCTTCATCCAAGATGTAAGGTTAGCGCTATATGGTACTATTACTCATTTAATTTCCTTTTCTTGTCAGCTAGGTCACTTAGGATATATTAGTATATGTTGCATACTGTTCACAATAGTATGACCCAGAACCCCTCGGCAACCTAAGGCATTGGTCTACTCCACATTCCTGACCAGATGTCACGCTCTTTAGAGTACACTGTAGCAATGTATTAATACTTTAACTAGTAATTCTGAAAATGGTCAAAACATGGCTAAACCCATTACTGTATCCCTTCTTGCTTCAGTCCCTCCCCACCAGGTTGAATCGAGATCCCTCACATGTCATTCGTTCCAGGCTTGTAAGCACACCTTTAACTTTTTCATTCTTCTGTAATCCACTGCTGTCATATCCCCAAATTCCCCATCCCTTGTCACTAACTTGCAATGGAAAACCAAGAGATTTGCTATTACTATCAGATTAGTCCCATTTAGTTCTTTGCACACACTATGTCATGCATTTTTGTCAAAATCTTCTGAGTTTACCAACTTTAAGTCATCTGGTCTTGGAAGCTTCCGTATATACATATCACAGTGGAAGGGTCCTTTGAGATCTGGGGTGGTCCATAGATGACCCTTAGGAAAGGTTCCCCCTCAAAGTGGCACACAGGGGTGGCCCATAACCAAGACGGGGTTTCATTGAGCCAGCTGCTGTGATAGGCGTTCGGCATGGTGTTGTACATTCTTTATATACTAAAGTACCAAAGCTTGGTGGCATGGGTAATGACCATGTAGTGCTGGGTCTTTCCACATCTGAAACAATCAACTGCTTCTTGTCACAGTCATATTCTTAGTTCTTCTTCAGTGCTGTTTGATCTGAATTCATCTGGGTCTGGTCTGAGTGACAGTCAAAGGGGCTGTGGGCTCCCTCGCTGTACTTTTAGTAGCGGTAGGTCCATCGAATAAGTGACAAGTGGTGTATGGGCATGTTCTCTGTCCTCCTGGTGTTTCTGTGACCTCTGAGTAACTCCTTATATGTGGCAGCTTGGTACCTCGTTCTTGCAGAGTTTGCCCCAATCATCTTTATGGCAAAGTCTATAGATTGGTTGGTTGACCCACCTTCCCCAACTCCCTTGTTTGCGTCAGCTCAGTAGATAATGGTAAGGTCAGTATGCCTTGAGTTTCTCACTCCGGGGGACAATGACTAGTTCAACAACCTGTGTTCGGACATCATGTCGCACACCTTCCTTCATTCATTTCTGGTAATGACTGTTGATAAAATGTTTTGAATGCTCCCTGAGGATTAATAAGGCTAGCCCTAGTAGCCATTATCCACCAATTAAGGGTCTTAAAGTTCATCACTTTCCTCCTTCCTCCTCAAAAGAACAATGGTTTCTTCACAGCCTGGATCGTGATTTTGTTTATCGGATTAGTTTCTTTATAGATGATTCCTAGGACATTTGGTTCCTTTACTAGGTCTATTTCTCCAATGATTCCCATATTCAGTGGGTATTGGCAAACTGAGGGATGCGCTCCTCGTTCTGTGGTATGGGTATACTTAAGCCCTAAATCTCCACTGTCATTTTTAAATCTAGCAACACTTGCATTGACAAGAATTTGTTTAAGCTTCACTTTCTGGGGAAATGTTACTTTCCTGTAACTTTTGTTCAATCATTGATGGGATAGCTACCATTTTATACATTTTAAGGGGGGTTAGCCGTTCGTTCCCCCTAATCTTAACTGTAGTTTGTCCTGTCTCCATTTTAATGACTACCAGTGTCTTCTTGGTTTGTGAAGTTCCTCCAGAACCCGTGTAGCAATTAAATCATACAGCCCTTTTACCCAAAAAAATCCCTTTTCAAATTCCAAATGTCATTCTTTCAATAGCTCCATCAGCAAATTCAATCCATAAATGTCCTTTTTCTCAAGGTCTCTGCGGATTATCGACACCTCAGACCTGGAGTCCACTAAGAAGGGGTTCCCATCCACTGTGGTGTACGTGTTGTCCCTCACCCATGACCCGTGCCTTTGAAGGCGCGTGTGCTTGCTTTGTTCTCTGGTTGCCACTAGGCGGGACTCTAAGAGACCTTCCTTCTGCTAAGGTGTTAGCTTTATGCGTTGTTCTTGGGGAAAATAACTGCTCATTGTTGTTGTAGCTGCAGACTTTGATTGTCTCTCTGGGGTCAGGGAGCTGATTTGGCAATTTAGGTTTTGTTGGCTTCTGACACCAATCAATCATAATGTTCTTAAATGTCCTCCTTTTCAAATGGGATTACTTGTCGAAAGCAAGAACCACAACATCTTCGCTTCTTCATTGTTTATGGTTAAACAAGTCAAATGCCACTCATCAATAAGGTACACCTGAAACTCCTCTCCATCTGTTCTCAACCGCACCAACATCTTTAATGTTTTGAACTCCTGAAAGTTTTGTCCATCAGGCAGCTCTCTTGTGGAGGTTGTCCATTGGTAAGGGGCTGCTGGTCCTTAACATCATTTGAAATGTCTTCCCTCTTTCATTGCAGCTTCTGCGTAATTAATTATTGAGCAACAGCCATGTATGCTACTGGGAAGTTGTTGCACCTAGTTATGGTGATGTATGTGGGCATCATTAAAACGTTCGTCAATTCCTTTATCGGGGTGCTCACCTTCAGCTCCCACTTCTTCTTCCAGCCTATTTGGCCAGGTCCCCAGATGATCTAGCTATGCTGTTACACTTCTGGAACATTGGCTTGCCGATTGTCTCGGGTTCCGAGGGTCTCCCAGGATGTGTCCTTAACCTTCTTTCTTGGACTAAATGTTGAAAATGTACACTTTTTTCTGTCCTTTCCTTTGCGCTCCAGGACCAAGGAAGAGATCGGGTGCAAGGAATAGAATGATAGGACTGGGTTTTGCACTTGGCATGAAACTCTCATCTGGGTTCCCGTCAAGTCGTCTCGGTGGTATTGTTCTTATGACACACCCTCTGGCCCTCGGACCCTCTATTTGTCATGGCCTCTTGGTAATGTCGACTGGATTCCAGCCTCACCCAGTTATGAACAGATTTCAGGAATTCGATGCCACTTCCGATTGAGCACTGTCAGAAGCCGTTTTTGTACAAGCGTGGGTGAATGCTGTCCTGTATCTGGGTTGGCTGTCCTCTTCTGTGGTTTCTGCACAACTCTCTCAAACTGGGTCTAAAAGTCTTTCGATGCAGTCTTGCCTGTAAGATAAACCCCTGTTGCCCTTTTGGTATCACTACCAACCCCTTATATGGGCCCTGCTCACCTATTGAGCCATGTGCCTAATCGTCTTTCCCCAATGATGCCTCCACTTCTCTATTGTACCTCTTCAGTCAGGTAGTCACAGCTCGAAGCTTTTGTTCCACAATCTCTTGTGCCTTAAGTATTGACAGTTTGTTGTGCTTTGTGGGTAGGTTTTTCTTGGCCCTGCCCTTCTATAGCGCTGACAGTTGGCTAACCTCTCTCCGTGATCTTTGTCTTCGACTATTTTCTGTTGCTGTATAACAGCTTTTTGTTCTTAGTGATGGTCACAGTAGGGATAGTTAGTAGTGTCACATTCTCTAGCAAACTTACTTACATACTTTGCCACTTAGCCTTGGTATCTGTTCTTGAGGGTTCCAGGTATCCATCTTAGCTATAATTTTCATTCTCTAGTTTCAAGCTGCCCTTGGTTTATTTTTGTCAAGGCTTGTTATAATTTGGGCTTGAAGCCCCCTCACCCCAACTCCCCTGACCTGTCGTCCTTGTTCCCCCTTGCCGTAGAAATGTTGTTGTTTCTCATCAATCTCTAGTTGTTATATGCAATATAGATGTACGGCAGCATTCTTGATAAGCCAACAGGCGTCGCTGTTCTACAACTGTAAAACCGCCTAGTTCGTGCCTTTTTTACCTTACCGGGCACCGAAGTTTGCCTTATATGCGTGAAGGGCAGCCATCTTGATTTCAGTTCGTATTGAACACCTCGTAAGGTAAGGAGTGTGTAATCGTAGCTGAAGTAGTTTAGGAGTATGGGCACTGATCCAGCCCCATCCACATGATCAGTTTGCCAACACTGTTCATTTAGAGAGCAACACATGTTGGTTGATCAGTTTTGATGTTCTGGGTGTATGTTTTGTGCAGTTTGTTGTTATTGTAGTGTTGTGACTGGTCCGCAGGCTGACCGTTATGTTCCATTAAGTGCCGCTGGTGTAGCGAACAGGTTTATGGTTCCTATCATGACGCAGGATGGTGCCTTAGTTTATTTGCCTCTGTTAATTTGAGTTAATAAATCATTTGCTATGAAAATTGTATTTTATTTAACTTAATTTATTGAAGTTATCAGGAATCTTTGAATGCCTCGTAAGGTGCTGCAGCCAAGTCTCAAAAACCCACACACACTAATGAAGTAAAGTTCACAAACCATATGCAATTTATACACCTTCCCCCCTCCCTCTGTCAGAGTCATGTTATGATCAATGGGGTTTGGACAGACAGAAGCACATCAAATAACACAGCAAATATAGTGAAATTTTAAATACTGATAAAAATTCAGCCATCGATAATAGGAATCTGAAAAACACTACAATTCTCTCTGATATTTTTAAAGTATACTGTGTTATCCTGTTGTTTTGGTGTGCCATCTATTGAGAGTAGATGAAATAAACAATTTTTAGCATTTACCACAGAGTAGTTTCAAGCTGCTTGGCCAATGTCAACTAAAGTTTAAAACTTCAAACCTACCTAGGAATGTCGGTGGTGTGTTTTATGGCATTTGAAAAAGATATACATGTGGAATTATTTTCCATGTGTTGATAAACATAGAGTGAAGGACTTGTGAACACACTATAGGTTGCTGTATGAAATGTTTATCCATGTCAGCTCGATGTGCACAAAAAATTTCAACTCCCTATGAAATACCTGGGATTTTATATGATTTTCTTTTTAATCTATGTAAAAAGTGTACCAAGCTTACCTACTGTTGAGCATCTGTTTGTTTTTTTTTTGTTTATTAGTCTTTGTTAGTGTAATTTTGAAATGTTTCAGATGAATTGGATTATGCAAAGCAGATTAATATGTAATTTCATGGTGAAAACTTCCACAACACCAATATTAAACATGTTGCTAAGGCAACAACACTCAAGTAATGGAAGGTATTTAATAACTTTACATTTCCAGGGGTTTTTCTTTAACCTGACCAAGTTTGAAATCATTCGGACAAACCTCCTAGCAGGAGTTGATAGATATACAGTATATACAATGGGTATACTGTATACAGTATATAAGGCCAGGAAATGACAAAAAAAACACCAAAAGTTTATTTTTTATGGCTCCAAGAGACTTTTTTGTATGGCTTGGGTTGTTGCCTATATCTAGCATTGTTGTAGCTCTACATCAAACGGACTGCAGGGGCTGCTTTTTAAAAATTCTTTAGGAGTGCTGTGGACTCATTGTGCCACGCCCATGGGAATGACCACTGTCACGCCTTTTTGGCTAGACTATTAATCATATTGGAAATTTTGGCACTGATTTGACGGTGGTCAGTGGACTTGGAACAAATTCCTTCTTCAAGACAAGACCTCAAACTTCGTCATGCCACCATGGGCAAAAATTTTAAGTAATGGAAACGCTTTTGATAACATTTCATTTCATGGTCTTGTCTTAAATCTGACCAAGTTTGAGGTCATACAGATAATGCCCCTGGGAGGAGTTCACAAAAGTATAGTGTGTAAATCTACTCAAACTGGACAGAAAATTCAAAATGTTCGCCATCCTGTTGAATTTAGGTCATGGCTCCAAAAGACTTTTTTGTGCATCTTGGGATGGTGCACATTTCTAGCAATTTTTATAGCTTTAAGTGAAAAGACTGTGGGGGCTGCTTCATTAAAATTTTCTAGGGCACACTGTGGACTCAGGGCTTCTGGGCAGGACTCTAAACCATCTTAGGAATTTTGGGACTGATAAGACCGTGTACAGTGTAGTTTTAGCAATTTGTATTGTCATTTTGAAACATCATCAGTCTTTTTACTGCCATGGACGTACCTGTGAAGTTTTTACAAAGCTTTTGATAACTTTTCACCTCTGAGTTTTAAGTTTTCAGACAAACCACCTTGGAGGGTTAAGGTTATTGAAGTATGAGGCATGGTCATGTTTTGCTGCCAGTAGTTGGCGTAAGTTAAAATGAATATTGGTATAGGGATGTGTTCAGGGTGGGACACTAGTCCATCAAATGAAGTTTTAGGGGGCTCAGACCATGTAATGCGAAATTATAACAAGTTGATTTTTGATTGAATTTTGCTGTCCCGCCATGGCCACACCCATCAATGCGGACTCAGGATTTTGATAATATTTTATCCCTTACATGTGACGATTGGGCGGCCGAAATTTGAAATCAGTTGGATGGAATATTTAGGATGAGTTTGAAAAAGTCCAGTATGTGCAAATTGCTCAAAATGTTTGATCTAGGTTGTTCTGTATGTGTACAAACTTTTGTACATGTAGGCAAAAGTGGCCAGAGGGGATGCAGTTTAAGGGGCGTGGCCAAGCCATTTAGCTATGCCAACGGTGACCTACTATGAAATACGTAAGTTTTCCTTGGGACTGATATGTGTGCAAAGTTTAATGCGTTTTGGAGCATGGGAAAACCCTCAAAATGTGATTCTTTTGGATAAATAAAAATAATAATAATTAAAAGTGAAAGCAGTGTTGAACGGGCGCTTGCACCCCCATGCCTACCAGGACATGAGACAACCTCACTTCCACCCCTATCGGGGCATGAAGTGAGTGCATCCCTGCACATGGAAGTCAAACAACAGACTGTGTTAGACACTATACATGAGAGCATTAAAAGACATTATATTAACATGTAATTTCCTATTGCCACTAGGGGCGCTATGGTACTTAATGGATATTGTGACGTTGATGTGTTCAGAGACAAAATATTATTCCATCTGTGAAGTTTGAGTGCAATCAGACAATGTGCAGTGAAAAAATTAACAATTCCTGTTTCATGGCGAAGCTTTCACATTCGTCACACTGCCATGAAAAGCCTGTTTGAACAAACATTCATTATTTTGACTCCCAGTCATTTTGAGGCTCCTGAAAGCCTTTCTTGATCAAATGTATTTATATTTCCATCCACATGGGAACATTTAAAGTATATCAATATATTAAAATGAACTGACTATTGTGACATAGACCATTATCCATCTTCATAAATTTGGTGTAGATTGGATTACGTATAGTGACAAGGGAACAATTTTGTTTCTAATGGCGAGACAAGTTCCCCTGACCACACCCTGTGACGAAAACTCAAATGCTCTGCAATTTAACATTGCCACGGTTTCTAGTATAAGCTCAGCTAAGAAGAACATGATTTGACAAATCATCTTAGACAAATTCAGACCCCTTGAAAATGGCCAGAAATGCACAGGAAATGACACTACAAATGATAAAGGATGACTTCATGTTGGGTTTTGGGAATGGGCCCAAGAGTGTTTTCTGTAGATCTCCATTTGAGACAAAATCCTACCATATTTCATACATCTAGGTCAAAGGTAGTGGGGGGGGCTGCTCCCTTGAATTTTTCTAAAGAGTGGTACAAAGCCATTTTGCCACCTGTAATTCTGAAATGTGTTTTTGACTAATTTTCACCTATTGTTAACAGTGCGGCACACTTCGTGAGCGTTTAAACATCCACTGGAGACATCCACAAAGACATTGTGTTTTATGGCAAGTTGCTGTGCTGCCACGCCCATGCTGTTCCATAAAGCCTCAACCTAGACGGCTTGTCTAACCACGTTTGAAGTAGCTCTGAACAACTATAATATTGTTACAGAAAATCATTCAGGGAGGGACCATTATCCATCTCTGCAAGTTTGGTGAAGTTTGGATCAAGTATAGTGACATGGGAATAATTTCGTTTTTCATGGCAAGACCTCTAAATTCCTGGCCCCACACAAGCCGCACCCCCTGACAACTCAAAACTCCGCAATTTAACATCATCATGCTGTCTAATATTGGCACAGCAAATATGAGTATGATTGGACAAATCGTCTCAGAGGAGTTCGTTCTCCTCTTGGACCTCTTGGAAATAGCCAAAAACCAACGATGAAACGAATTGAATTGAATTTCAAAATCAAAATGGCAAACTTCCGGTTGGAGTGAGGTCATTAGTGTAAAAGACTTTTTGTTAAGTTTCAGCATCCTTAACATGTGTACTAGGTTTCATGAAAAAAGTGATTTATGATGATGTTTTGAAATATTTAAGGGGGCGCTACAGAGCCATTTTTGTGTGACATGCCCATCAGAAAATGATTTTCACCAGTCCAAATGTACATGCAAAAATCCAGGACTTTGTATATGTTAAGGCCCTCAAAAGTGCGATCGAGGTCAGAGAAGAAGAATCCAAGCAATTTCAACAGGGCCCTTGCATGTGTAGTTCTCAGGACCTAATGATAATTGTCTGAGCAATTTCAATTGGGTCCTTGCACAACTTTCGGTGCTCGGGCCCTAATAAATTTGAGCAATTTAAAGATGATCCTCTCACGCTTAGTACTCGGGCCCTAATAGTAATTCCTTCAATTCAAATTGGGTCCTCACACGCCTAATTCTCGTGCCCTAATAAATACATATATTTGTGGATTTCCATTATATATATTTACAATAACAAAATATCAATCAGAAATACATGTGTTGACTTGATAACTGCATATTTGGATTTTTTTTACATTTATATAGAAAGAGAAATATTTTTTTGTGCATTAAAATATATATTTGTGGAGAGCATCATTTAAATCTAAATTCCCGAATGTATTTATGAATATTAAGACTGATCTAACTCCATATTGTTACCATTTCTGCCTGGTTCAAGTACTGAATACAAATAGATGTGGAAAATGCTAACAGTATAGAGAATCACATGACCAGGCCGGAGTTGGCACTGAGATTCTATTGTTACCTTTAAATTCAGTGTGGATTAAGAGTGGATTGCCCTGAGTGAAGGATGTAAAGACTGGAAGGCAAGGTCCCATCACTTAACACATTCATACTACATAGTGATGGAGGGCAACTGTTAAGTATATTGACTAAAGTATTATACTTAATTAGAATTTTGAGGTCCTTTTCCTGCTCATCTAAACTTCCATTACATTCCATTTTAGAGGACGTTTTTTGTAGTTTTACTTCATTGCATTTATTTAATAACTTTGCAGATTACATGCAGCATAAGAGCCAAAGTAGCATATCTTCAAATTGATTTATTTTTATTGGCAGCCAAATAGCTTAAAAACAAATAAATAAAAAAATGTTGAATATAAGCTTCAATAATTGACTAGGATGAGAAGCCTTCAACGTATCTTATACAGATACTTTAAGATGTATACTGACTGATATCTGTATGGATGACTTTCACCTTTACTTAAGTAATTTTTCAATGATTTGTGGTACTTTTTACAACATTGTTATTTGGTGAGGGAAATTAGGACAAGAACAAGGCAAACATACATCTAAGTTTGTGGCTAACTTACTTACAAGATGCACTGAAGCTTGTAACAATGCACACAGCACCCTTTTCACCAATTTAATAAATCAAACAAGCACAAGTTTATTTTGTGAGATTCCATTAATTTTGGGGAAAAGAGCCAATGAAGCCATTGAAATAAATTCCGCAGCAACAAACCACAGTGAAAAGATGTATATCCTCCCCAACATCCACCAGATAGTGAGCATGCTTTATCGTAGGTCTTCAAGATCCACTAAAGTTTGAATAGAGAAAGAAATAGATAATGAAATGTAACAACCTTGTATTAGCTGAAGCTGAACAATTCAGGATGATGGTATCAGCAGCTCTTGCAAGCACAAAAATACCTCCATGTAATATCACAATTGACGAGAGGAAAGCCATAACCTCACTTAACAAAGGCAGCATCACTATTCATCCGGTGGACAAGGGGAGATGTACAGTGGTACTCAACCAAGCAGATTACCACTCCAAGATCACCACCTTGCTCAGTGATGACAACACCTACGAAACACTGAAGCGTGACCCCACCAGTGGATACAAGAAAAAGGCCATCAACTGCCTACAACAATTGGAGAAGGAAGGAGTCATCAACCGTCCCACTTACTATAGATTGTATCCGGGAGATTGCATACCATGCATACAGTGGCTTGCAAAAGTATTCATACCCCTTGAACTTTTCCACATTTTGTCACGTTACGACCACATACATAAATATATTTTATTGGAATTTTATGTGAAAGACCAAAACAAGGTGGCACACAATTGTGAAGTACAAAGAAAAATTATACATGATTTAAATTTTTTTTTACAAAAAAAAACTGAAAAGTGCAGTGTGCAAAAGTATTCAGCCGCCCTGAGTCAATACTTTGTGGAACCGCCTTTTGCTGCAATTACAGCTGCAAGTCTTTTGGGGTATGTCTCTACCAGCTTTGCACATCTAGAGACTGAAATTTTTGCCCATTCTTATTTGCAAAACAGCTCAAGCTCAGTCAGATTAGATGGAGAGCGTTTGTGAATGGCAGTTTTCAGATCTTGCCACAGATTCTCGATTGGATTTAGGTCTGGACTTTGACTGGGCCATTCTAACACATGAATATGTTTTGATTTAAACCATTCCATTGTAGCCCTGGCTTTATGTTTAGGGTCGTCCTGCTGGAAGGTGAACATCCGCCCCAGTCTCAAGTTTTTTGCAGACTCCAACAGGTTTTCTTCCAAGATTGCCCTCCATTTGGCTCCATCCATCTTCCCATTAACTCTGACCATCTAACCCTGTCCCTGCTGAAGAGAAGTACCTCAAGAGCACGATGCTGCCACCACCATGTTTGACAGTGGGGATGGTGTGTTCAGAGTAATGTGCAGTGTTAGTTTTCCACCACACATAGCGTTTTGCATTTAGGCCAAATTTTGGTCTCATGTGACCAGAGCACCTTCTTCCACATGTTAGTTGTGTCCCCCACATGGATTCTGGCAAACTGCAAACGGGACTTCTTATGGTTTTCTTTTAACAATGGCTTTCTTCTTGCCACTCCTCCATAAAGGTCAGATGTATGCAGTGTACGACCAATAGTTGTCCTGTGGACAGATTCCCCCACCTGACCTGTGGATCTCTGCAGTTCGTCCAGAGTCACCATGGGCCTTTTGGCTGCATCTCTGATCAGTGCTCTCCTTGTTCGGCCTGTAAGTTTAGGTGGACGGCCATGTCTTGGTACGTTTGCAGTTGTGCCATACTCTTTCCATTTCCGGACGATGGATTGAATGGTGCTCCGTGAGATGTTCAAAGCTTGTGAAATCTTTTTATAGCTTTAAACTTCTCCAGAACTTTATCCCTGACCTGTCTGGTGTGTTCCTTGGACTTCATGATGCTGTTTGCTCCCCAATATTCCCTTAACAAACCTCTGAGGCCATCACAGAACAGCTGTATTTGTACTGAGATTATATTACACACATGTTGACTCTATTTATTCATTAGGTCAACATTCGATCATTCAGCAATCATCAGGCAACTAATGAAGTCAATTGGTTGCACTCAGAGAAAAGGGGGCTGAATACATTTGCACACCGCACTTTTCAGTTTTTTATTTGTAAACAAAAATTAAAATCATGTATAATTTTCTTTGTACTTCACAATTGTGTGCCACTTTGTATTGGTCTTTCACATAAAATTCCAATAAAATATATTTATGTTTGTGGTCGTAACTTGACAAAATGTGAAAAAGTTCAAGGGGTATGAATACTTTTGCAAGCCACTGTATATGACCTTCCCAAGATCCACAAGGAAGGAACCCCATCAAGACCCATTGTCACCAGCATCAACTCAGTTACTTCTAATCGCCAAACATCTCACAACTCTACTTTCACCTCTGGTTGGCAAAACTCCACACCACATCCAGAATTCTAATGAATTCACCAGCAAAGTTCGGGACCTCATACTGGCACCGGAGGAAACCATGGTCTCCTTTGATGTCACCTCACTCTTTACATGCATACCCACGTCCGAAGCAGGGGAAACCGTCTGGAAATGACTAATGAAAGACAGTACTTTGGACCTTAGAACAGACTTCACCCAGGAACAAATCTGTAATTTGTTGGACATATGCCTATCCACCACCTACTTTAAGTACAATGAAGGTTTCTACAGACAGAAGCAGGGCTGCACCATGGGCTCCCCAGTGTCTCCTATTGTGGCCAACCTTTACATTGAGAAAGTGGAAAGGAGGGCACTGAGCTCCTTCAAATGAACAACACCAACCCATTGGTTCAGATATTTGGATGACACCTGGGTCAAGATCAAAACCCAAGATGTAGAAGCCTTCACTGAACACCTTAACTCAGTAGACAGCAACATCAACTTCACAAGGGAGGACATGAAAGAGAACAGGCTGCCTTTCCTGGACTGTGGGATACACTTGAGAAGGACGGAGGGCTCAACATTGAAGTCTACCGGAAACCTACTCACACAGACCAGTACCTGCTTTTGAACTCTCACCACCCTTTGGAACACAAGCTGGGAGTTATCAGAACCCTACATCACCGGGCTGAAAATGTTCCCACAAGGGGAAGTTTAAGGAACACAAATGCAACAAGTAGCATTATAAACCTGTGGATACCCTAACTGGGCATATATCAAATCCACTAAGTGCTCCAGGAACAACACCCCGACAACACAGGAAGAGGAGAGGAACAAACGCCACAACGTTGTCATTCCGTATGTGGCAGGGGTGTCAGAGAAATTCAGAAGAATTTTCTCTAAGCATAACATCCCGATTCACTTCAGACCCTGCAACACTCTGAGACAGAAACTGGTTCACCCTAAGAATAATACTCCCAGACACAAACTTAATGTTGTTTATGCAGTCCGGTGCAGTGAGGAGTGCACAGACCTTTATATCGGGGAGACCAAACAACCTCTCAACAAACGCATAGCTCAACACCGGAGAGCCAGCTCCTCCAGCCAGGACTCAGCAGTCCACTTACACTTAAAGGAGAAGGGACACTCCTTTGAGGATGAGAATGTGCATGTGCTGGACAGGGAAGATAGGTGGTTTGAGAGAGGAGTAAAGGAGGCCATCTATGTCAAGCTGGAACAGCCAACACTTAACAGAGGAGGAGGCCTCAGACATCAAATGTCTGCCACATACAATGCAGTTTTGAAATCCCTCCCCAGGAAACTTAACCACAGTTCATACCTTGGCTCATGTGAAACCAGTGACTCACATGATGACCATGGGTGTGACAACCCAACTGATGGTGGGTGGATCTGGGTCACACAGATTGGGGGCCCGGCTTTGTACCCTTTGCCCACTACCCTGAGTGAGAAGGATCCTCCACAAATTTAAATACTGGAAACTCCCTACCAGAAATTTAGAACTGAAGAAGCCTCTTGGATGAGAGGCGAAATGTCTTCAAGAAACTACAAGAAGTCCAGATGAAAGATTTGTGACCCTGATGTGCATACACAGAGAGAGGCAACGACTCAGGTGCCCACCTCCAAGGTGAAACGACCCTACCAGAGGTTAAATACTGGGGCTTCCTCACCAGTGTTTAGAACTGAATAAGCCTTTCGGATGAGACATGTAAAGTCTTCAAAACTGAAAAGAAGTCCAGATGTCTTCAACTCAAGCACTTAAGACAATCTTTGCTCTGTGGTTTGAATTTAGACTTAAGTACCAATTTTAAACTGAGTGTTAGGGTTACATATTGTGCCTATAATCTACCTATCTGGAGATGGATTACCAACATATTTTTTTGTAGAGAATTAATTGAATTCATTGAATTTTATTCGAACAACAGAAAGTGGTAACATGTAAAATGTCATTTGCTCTTCTTGACATTGCATGTCCTGATAAGTAAGTCTTGCTCATGGGCACACTGTGATGTCGATGATGAAATGATATATTATGCAGCTTACATTTATTGACCTGAAGTGTATTTATTGTGTGATTTCTCCAGCTCATCTTTCTGTAAATCTTTGCAGGATGTCATTTTGAAGTTGACAGCCATAGAGACAGTCATCACCCAAGTTCGCTCTCTAAAGGCCAAGTTTGCCATTTGTGAGAAGGGAGAGAAGGATACAGAAGAGCTAGATAAGTAAGTTAGACACTTTTTATTTCAGGCAAGGTTTCAGTCAGACACATACACATGTCAATGAACCTACTGTATATCTTAGTCAAAAAGGTCCTGTTGATCAAGGTAGTTAATGCAGAGGTAATTTGCTCTTTCTTGACTGACACAATGCTCTGTATGCAAAACAGTTTTACTAACCTATCTATTAGACCACATTAGAAGCTATTTTTAGTGTTACAAGTACTTACCAGTATAATCACATTTGAGGTCTTTCTCCAGGCTTGTGAATGCCCTGCTAGAACAACCAGAGGTGGTGGTGATCGGAGCTGGCCAGGGGCCAGTTGGCAGTATCATTCACTCTTTGTTTGTTAATGGTCAAAATGTAAGTAGCACTAATCTCCCTCTTACTCTTTGGTATTGTTGATCAGAGGTTGTTTCGTCTGGCCAATTTGAAATACAATTTGTTTCCCATTTGTGTCAGGCTGGTATATCTATAGTGCTTACATTGAATTGGGCCACAGTGAAAACATAAAACTTCCACAATACTGTCACACCTTTTTTCTGACTACGTGTCAGTTAATTTGCATCCTTACGTTTGAAATCAAATAAAATGCTAAACAAGCATGCAATCGTTTTCTTTTATAATACATATAATGGTCCTGTATCTTGCATACAGTACTGTAGTTGATATATTTGACTGAGAATATGGAGGATCAAAACCTGCCAAAAACAAAAATAAATGTAGGCATTTATGTATTAAATGTAACCTAAATTTTCTTTCTGAGTGGTCTTGTGTCTCCTTCAAGCTCAGGTCCTCTACCAGAGGCCTGGGAGCCTGGGGTTCCTGTGCAGTATCTTAGCTGTTCCTAGGATTGTGCTCTTCTGGACAGAGATCTCAGATGTTGTTCCTGGGATTTGTTGGAGCCACTCTCCCAGCTTGCTTGGGGGTTACAGCCTCGAGTGCTCCTATCACCACGGATACCACTGACGCCTCTACTCCCCACATCCTTTCCAGCTCTTGTTATTTCTCGAGCTTCTCGTGTTCCTTCTTCCTGATGTTGCCATTACTTGGGATTGTGACATCTACCTCTACCGCCTTTTTCTCCTGTTTGTCGACCACCACAATATCCAGTGGATTTACCACCACAAAATTATCAGTCTGGATGTGGAAGTCCCTTAAGATCTTAGCTCAGTCATTCTCAATCCCCGTTGGAGGTGTTGTCCACTTTGATCCTGGAACCTCCAGCGCGTCCCTCCATGACGTTCTCTCTTCTTCTTCCTTCTCCTGACTGGGTTTCCGCAGCCTGGTGCATTCACTTACCAGGTCATCATTCATGGCCATCTTCCTGATGTATTCCTGGATCTTTGTTGTTTCATCTTGAATAGTGGCTTTGACGCTCACTAATCCTCTGCTTCCCTCTTTCTGATTAGTGTTCAGCCTGGGCTTGTGGCGATACCCCATGCATGGGGAGGAGCTTCCTTGTCTTGGTATATGTGGCTTCTATCTCTTCCTTTTTCACACCCATCACCCACACCATTCACAACACCCAACAGCTGTGCAGTACCTGAGCCCCCTGCCCATCCATCCCCCCTCCACTCAGACCCCCTGTCTGCACTGAGGATCTGTGAAGAGGATGTGTGCCGGCACTTTCAGAGGCAGAAGATCAGGAAGGCTCCAGGACCTGACAGTTTGTCCCCTTCCTGCCTGAGAACCTGCGCTGACCAGTTGGCCCCGATCTTCACGCTGATATTCAACAGATCTCTGGAGCTGTGTGAGGTTCCCTCCCGCCTCAAACGCTCCACTATCATCCCGGTCCCCAAGAAACCCACCATCACAGGGTTGAATGACTACAGTCCCGTCGCCCTGACATCTGTAGTCATGAAATCCTTCGAGAGACTGGTGCTGAATCACCTGAAGGACATCACAGGACCCTTGCTGGACCCTCTGCAGTTTGCCTACTGGGCAAACAGGTCGGTGATGCAGTCAACATGGGACTGCACTTCATCCTCCAACACCTCGACTCCCCAGGGATATACGCACAGATCCTGTTTGTGGACTTCAGCTCAACGTTCAACACCATCATCCTGGGAATCCTGAAAGATAAACTCTCCCAGCTCACCGTGCCGGCCTCCACCTGTCAGTGGATTTACAACGTCCTCACCGACAGGAGATAGCAGGTGAGGCTGGGAAGCATCTTCTCCAACATCTCTGCCATCAACACTGGCGCCCCCCAGGGGTGTGTTCTTTCCCCGCTGCTCTTCTCCCTCTACACCAACGACTGCACCTCGGATGACCTGTCTGTGAAACTTCTAAAGTTTGCAGATGACACAACAGTCATCGGCCCAA
>KV751381.1:3188200-3206653 GCA_001698575.1 Mola mola | reverse complement strand
GCGTCAGCTGAGGAAGTTCATCCTGCCTCGGGAGCTGCTGGTCATCTTCTACACCGCCATCATCCGGTCTGTTCTCTGCACTTCCATCACTGTCTGGTTTGGATCGGCCACCAAACAGGACTGCAACGGACTATAAGGTCTGCAGAGAAGATCACTGGGGGCCGACCTGACCTCCATCCAGGACCTTTACAGGTCTAGAGTCAGGAACCGGGCAGGTACCATCGCTGCAGACCCCTCACACCCCTGACACAAACTGTTCAGACTGCTTCCTTCTGGTAGGCGATACAGAGCTCTGTTCAACAAAACCACCGGATTCAAAAACAGTTTCATCCCCCAGGCTGTCTCCCAGATCTCCCCATAAGCCAACTGTCAACCTCATGAACATTTGCACACTTGCACATTACTGCACTATTGTACAACATTCCACTTTCAAATGTCAATGTATATATGTATATATATTTATATATATTTTCCTTGTCTTTCCTTCACGTGTCCAAGACAGAAACACCGGAGTCAAATTCCTAGTATGTTTACACATACCTGCAATAAAATCTGATTCTGGTTCTGATTCCTTTGGCCAGGTTATTAAACCAGCAGGGTATCTGATGACGAGCAGGGCATCAGTGTTGATGGCTCGGATTTTGTTCTGGCCATTCAGCTGAATTCTCAGGACCTGCTTTATTCTACGTAGGTATTTGGCTGTGGCTGACTTTCTTGTGGCCTCTGATGATTTCCATTTGCCTGTGGTATCCCAAGATATTTGTAGCTGTCCTGAAAATGGGCTTTGCCAATAGAGAACAGCAGGAGTGCTAAGGCCTCTCTGTGATATTTGCCGCACTTGATGCTAACTTGGGCAATCGGCCTTGAATTGGCTTCCAGAGTAGTCTTCCGCAGCCCCATCGAGTTCTTGACTAAGGCTCTTAGTGTTTTCTTGATCTTGGCCGCAATGATGCCTGACAAGAGGTTCCATGTCGTGCAGAGGCAAGTTATTTGCAGGTAGTTAGATTGAATCGTTCCCTTGTGGGGATCCCTCATGATCAGGACTGTTGGACCTTGGGTCAACCACTCTGGGTGGGTCCCATCTTTTAGCAGCTGGTTCATCTGAAATGTCAGGCATTCATGGGGTGCAGTTAGCTTCTTTGGCCAGTAGCTGTGGATCATTTCAGGGCCTGGTGCTGTCCAGCTCTTCATGTTTACTGGGTCTTGTTCTGGGTGATGGCTGTGGTCCTTACTCAAGTCTACCAACTACTGAGCTTTGGTATTATGTGATGCCCCTTTCTCCCATATGCCCTTCTAGTACGGTTCAGACTCACCCCTGAGTGGATCTGTCCTCCCACTGAGAGTACAGTTTGGATGGTTCAGTGGTGAACATCCTGTTGATTATCCGGGCCTGCACATCTCTAGTGTACCTGTTTAGGCGGGCAGCCAGGGCTGTGAGCCTCTTTTTGGCAGTCTTTAGTGCCTCAGTTATGGACAGCTTGCTGTACTTCTTAGGTACTTTAGTTGGTATTGCCCTTCTCCAGCTCTGACAGTTGGCTAACCTCTCTCCCTGTTGCCTTGATCTTAGCCTCCAACCTTGGTCCTCATGGAGGGTACTGCCCACTATGGCTCACATTCAACTCGAAGCCAAGCACCTCTAGGATTACTTTTGCTTTTGCATATATCAGCTTGTTGGTCTCAGTGATGGTCACAGTAGGGATAGTTTATAGTGCCACATTCACATCCTCTAGCAGACCTCAGGGTATTCTGCCACCAAGCCTTGGTAACCATTACCGGGGGTTCTAGGTATCCACTTTAGCCATTATCTTTCTTCTCAGGTCAGCTGCCCTTGTCCTAACGCCTTCTGGGCTTCTTATTGGGGCTTGGAACCAAATCCCTGAGTGTGGGGGTGATGATGAAATCCCTCCCACTGACCTGGCATCCTGGCTCCCCCTTGCCGTAGCATCGTTGTTGTACTTCATTGATCTCTAGTTGTGATAGTAATTGTCGATTGCGAACATTGGAACACTGAGTTACAAGCTAAGACCGGTTCAAATCCCGGTCAAGTTGGCATGGCAAGAATCCAGTTGGGCCCATTGGCAATGTCCTTAATGCTACCCACCATACCTCGGATATGAGTGCAATCACGATTGAGAGAGTCATACGGGCTCAGACGTTGCCTGCATCAACAAGGTCCACGTCAGGTGTTGAGGAGAGAAGTTGACTACTGGAACAAGACAATCATGGAGAAGGATATATACTATATATTCATGTAATCTATTTAGCGATTTATTAGTTTTTCAATTTATTTATTTAAATTTGGACAATGACACAGGATGTGCCTCTGTACACCACCAAAACGGATTTGTTAAAATTAAACAATCAAGATGCGATCGTAGTGTAGTTTTTCATTTTTAATGTAAGGGGTTTCACAAAAATATGGCATTTACCAATTAGGAATTGCAGCCATTCCATATAGAATACTTCAATTTTCTGGGGCTCAAAAGTATATAATTGACTGACAAGCAGTTTCCCGACGAGGTGTGGTCCATCCCCTTGTTACGGCGTGACAAATTAAGCAGGTAAATGGTTTAGAGTTCATTTCAGGAGTTGAATTGGCATTTGGAAGGAATGGAACAGCTCATGATCCAGAGCATACCAAATCATGTATAAAACATGGTGGAGGCAGTTTTATGGCATGGGCATGTATGGCTGCCAATTGAGTGGGCCTGCTGGTGTTTATTAATGATGTGATTGCTGACAGAAGTAGCAAGATAGATTCTGGGGTGTACTATAGGGCTATACTCTCTGCTCACATTCAGCCAAGTGCTACAAAACAGATAGGACAGTGCTTTACAGTGCAGATGGATAAATTGCCCTAAACATACTGTAGAAACAAATCAAATCTTTTTGAAGAAAAAAGAAAAAGCAATGGGATTTTCTTCAAAGCCATGTCAGTAACCTGACTTGGACAAAACTCAAATCAAATCAAATTTTATTTGTATAGCCCGAAATCACAATTTACACATTATCTCACTGGGCTTTGACAAACTGTACAGATGTGACATCCTCTGCCCTTAGACCCTCGAACCGGGTGAGGAAAAACTTAAAAAACCCTAAACAGGGAAAATAAGAAACCTCAGGAAGAGCCACAGAGGAGGGATCCTTCTTCCTAGGACGGACAGACGTGCAATAAATGTCACTTGTACAGAACACAAAAACATGATAACAACAGTTCATTTAGAATGCATAAAACATCCATGAGTCCCAGAGTCTGTGGATTCTATGAGTCCAGATGTATGGAAAGTCTAGTGATCCAGACGCAGGTGGACTCTGTTGGTCCAGGAGTCATTGTACTCCATGTAGGAAGATCTGGGTGTTGCTGAGTCCAAGAGTATGTAGAATCTGTAAATCCAGGGATATGTGAGGTGTAGTGGTCCAGAAGCAGGTGTAGTCTATTGATCCAGAAGCCTTTGTGATCTGTGGGTCCCGATTTGCACTTGGAAATCCAGCCTAGGATCCAAGTCACAGGATCCAAGTCACAGGATCTCCTTTCCTAATGTGGCCAGGGGGCATCAGGCAGGACCACAGCAGCACCTCCCACCGCGACCTAGAAAAACCTGCAGGATGGTAAAGCACAACGACTCCGGGGAAGAAGTAAAGTTAGTGTAAGGATATGGACATTTACAGGAGCAGAGAAGGAGTCGGAGTCAGAGGGGGGAGAGAAGAAAGCTCAGTGAATCATGGAGTGTTCCCCCAGCAACCTAAGCCTATAGCAGCATAACTAAGGGCTAGATAGGCCAGCCTTAACTATAAGCTTTATCAAAAAGGAAGGTTTTAAGCCTACTCTTAAAATCAGAGAGTGTGTCTGCCTCCCGTACCAAGACTGGAAGAAAACTGAAGGCAGGAAGACCACAAACCAAAAGCATCTGAATGTGGCTGCAGTGAAGGCCTGGCAAAACATCTCTGAGGAAGAAAATCACAATTTGGTGATGTTAATGGGCTCCAAGCTTCAGGCAGTCATTGACTGCTAAGTACAATCGTTAGTTTGTCCAAATACCTTTGAATCCCTAAAAATGAGGTACTCTGCTTAAAATGACTGTAATTCCACAAAGGTGAATGCCATATTTCTGTGAAACCTCTTAAATTAAAGCTGAAATGCTACACTTGAATAACATTTTGATTGTTTCATTTCAAATCCACTGTGGTGCAAAAAACTGTGTCATTGTCCAAATACTTCCCGATCTAAGTGTAATTACAGTGTATAATCTCACAGTAATAAAATGAAAACATTTGTTATAAACATTATGAAAGGCATTACCAGCACAAATCACCTTGCAAATATAGGCTTTGGTAATAGACATTCTGTTGTGCAACTTGACCACAGATCTGTTGTGGATGAGACATAGATGAATGTATGTAACTCCTCTTCCAGAATGTATATGGAAAAGAATGGAAACTGTAAATGCACTTACTATTGTTTGCACTTATGACAGTTTCTGCCTTCAAAAATCGATAAAACATTGTTCAGGTTTTAAGATTATATTGCCCACCCCAACACTTATTTAGCTCATTGAGGCTCATGTATTCCACATCTTTTATGCTGAGACTATAGCTCAACAGAAACAATAGTAGCTTGATTGGGGTATTTAGAAAAAACAACCTGGTCTCTTACCTTTACAATTAGGGCTCGTTTGTTATAAACTTGGCACCGTACTACTTACATACTCTTTACTTCCTCTCCCAAAATACCTCAGAAGACAAGAAAACCTCCTGTTCCTATAAAAATCTGCCCCACACTAATTGGTTTTGGCAATATTTATGTTGGGGTTTTTCCAACCAAAAAAGTTATTCTTGAACCATATGACATTCTTCACTCTATTTATTTGACCGTTTGTTTAGTTAAATTTAATTACTACCATTAAGATGTTTCACAGTTTTCAATATCCTTATTTACTTGTGTTTATTTTATATAACAATACACTTAACTAGCTCTGTAATTCAAAGTTTATTACAAAACATGAACCTAAACCTTCATCAAACGTTTCTTTTGTTTTTTATGTTGATGAACTTCAATAACTATCAGATCTGAGCCACCTCTAACCTACTTTGCCATGTTAGGAACAAATAATTAATGAAAATGCTGTAATAAACATAATCTGAGGAGGTCAATTAAAACTGATAGGTATGTCACTTACAAAATGCTCCCTGTGGCTTTGTAACCAAGTGATGAACGGATGAAAGTTGTGGCAATTGCAGTGTCACGGAGATGTGCATAGTAGAATTACAGGGTAAATGGTCATTATTGATAGAGTGAGATTTTGCACAATGTGCCACACACAGCAGAAATAAGTCAGAAAATACAGAGACAGACAAACTTGATGTTAGCTTTATTGTATTCATTCATTCGTTAATGAATAAAAGATATACCCAATTTTGTTCATTGTGAAAATGTAAATTTGATTTATCTGTAAGATACTTAATGTGTGTTTGTTTGTTTGCTTTTGTTTTGACTGATGTATCAAGCTGAAATTTTTCAAAATATATGTAGAATCATCTCACCTGTATACCTTTCATCACCAGTGATGTAACATTTTACTTTCTCTCCAATATCAGGCTGCCATGTTGCCACCACTGGAAGAAGACCCGGAGCATGAAAGACACAAAGCACCTGACTTTCCTTTGCCAGCGGGCCGAGAAATTCTGTTGCGTACATGTGTGCCACGACCAGCACCATACTCCAAAGCTATGCCCCAGCGGCTCTTCTGTGTGATGATGAGGGAGGAGTTCAGGCTGGCAGGAGCCTTCTCTTCAGACACTTCTTTCTTCTAATACCAAATACACAGTACTAAATTTCAAGCCATCCACTCATCAGTGGTACTTGAATTGGGTTGAGTAATTGAATAATAGTTAAGGACAGAACTGGGTTGTGTCTAATTGACATGTCAGCCACTGACATGATTCCTTCACGCAAGTTTTACCAAAATCTGCTTGTGCGCACACACACAGATTTAGGTCCAGAAGTATTTGGATCAACCATTATCATTTTGTCTTTATACATGACCATGGATTTGAAATACAAAAGTAAAGATGTGATAAAAGTGCAGACTTTCAACTTTAATAGAGGTTTCATAAAAATTTGGGATTTGTAATTTAGGAATTAAAGCTATTTTATGCAGGGTACCTCCATTATCAGGAGCTCAAAAGGATTTGGAACATAATAAATATTGCCTTATTTTTTATACTTGACAAAAATACTTTGCAGTCAGTGACTGCCTCAAACCTGGAGCCCATGGACATTACCAAATTTGCACCAAATTATCAAATTACCTCCCTGGAGATGCTTTACCAGGCTTTCACTGTAACCATCAGTTGCTGCTTGTTTGTGGGTCTTTCAGCCTTCAGTTGTTTCTGCAGTGTCTGAAAAGCTCCTTTGGTTGTGATCAGGTGATTGACTTGGCCATTGATGTATATTCCATTAGTTGCTTTTATAGTATTTAAATCGGTGTCCATCCTATAAGTCTTGTAGCATTTGGCTGAATGTGAGCAGAGTATAGACCTATACACCTCAGAATTGATCTTGCTTTTTTTCAGCAATCACATCAACAAACATGAAACAAAAAGAAGCTTGTTCCATTGGCAGCCATACATGCCCATGCTATAACACTGCCTCCATGTATGACATTTAATATATGCTTTCTTTTCCCATCATTCTGATACAAGTTTATCTGGGTTTCATCTGCCCAAAAAATTGCCATGTGTGCAGTCGATACCCCTGAGTCCCTGAGAGGATTCAGGAGTATCGACTGGGGAACTCGGTACACGTTTCCAAGTGGACAGCTCTTGGAAATCTAAACAACTGCTCATTAGGCAGTCATTATCAGCCAGAATATCAGTAGTGTCTGAATACTCGCACCTAAATTCTTTTAATTATGCCAAAGTATTCATGGCTTTGTATATATGCAACACCCATGTACTTATTGGCAGTAGTTTGTGAGCAAGTGCATATAAAATATACAGTGAATAAAATAAAATACTTAAAACTGGCATCTACTCATGTCACCCTCATTTATTCAATATATCAATATGTAATTTTTCAAATTTAGCTGCTGAACACACTTCTACTTCACTGAAAACAGTACTCTTTAGACTGGAGGTTTCAAGTTTCTACACATTTGTAAGCTGCTAGATAAGGCTTCAAAGTGCAAAAGGAGCTCTCTAAACTAACTTGCTTTAAATATGACAAGTTACTAAAAATGCTGGTTAAGTAAAATTGAATTAATTACATTTTCACTGCATACAAAAAATTCTGTCGATTGTTGAACTCAGAATAGACTATGAAAGTTATCCACCATAATATCTTTAAGTCATATTAATGAGGGGAAAAAAAGTAGTCATAATGGGATTGGCTAGAGACCTTTATTAGTCAACACATACCCAAAATTACACAATATAAAAAGAGGCATACACTGTCACTTTCCTCTCCTTTTCAATCCAATCACCACATGCCAGGCTCTTCATAGACAGGGTTAGAGGTCTCAGTTGAAGCATGAGTACAGTGTGACTGAACATCTTATTGAGGCTCATGGAACCAAATGATGGTAGTTGGAGTCAGACAGGTCTGCGACGATACAGCTTATTAGTCATAGGACTGAGCATATGGAGCAAAGCAACCAGTAATATTCATAATGGGTTGACAACATCGAGTTTGTCAGTCTGGAAAACATGGCCTGCTGTGAAACTTTAATCTTTTACATTTCCTCTCTATCAGGTTATGCCCTATAACAAAATATCAATCTAGCAAGTGTATGTCATTTGCAAAATGGACATGTAACAAAGGTAGAAAACAAATCATCCTTCACACAATAAAAAAGCATTTGTGTATTTATGACATAGCCTTTAGCAGCATAAGTGTAAAAAAAAAAAAAAAAAAAGGTACTTGGGAGTCATTCTGTGCTAGGCTAGATTACTGTCCAGTTTTCTTGATATGAAAGGTGGACTATGCTGTCTAAAACATTACACACCACAATCAAAATGTGTTAATAGATCACTTTAATTTACTGATTGAGAGCATTAGTGTGAATAATTGTTTTAATTTTTATAAAGGACTAATCTAACACTTGTGTTTTCTTTATAGACCCATACAAAAATAACCTTTAATCACTATCTGCATGCTCTGAACATCTGCCTGTATTTCATTTTTTTTCTGATTATTTTGTCATGTTGATGTTTCAGTGCTTCAACGATTGTGGAAAAATTTAGTTGATTAATTTCCAGATTATAAAACACTGATATTGATGGTGTTGTTGTATTGGGAAATATTAATGATTATTCAGTAATCAGTTTTATTTTATGTAATATGCTATATGTATACTCTGATTAGCTATGATGAGTAAGGATTGAAAAAGTGCTATAAGGAGGAATAAGGTGCATTTGGGATGATAGGACTAAATGGCACAGAACATAAACACGCTTTGGCCCCCCCCAAAAAAGTAACATTGTGTAATATTAGTCTCTGAATCAAAAAAAAAAAAAATTATACACCCATACATCCTGAACTAATTGGAGAAGGAAACTAATTTTAGGAATGTTGAGGAAATACTGGAATTTGGGAGGGAGGTTGTGGCAGATTTGGTGGGTCATGTCTAGCCCTCCCTTGATGTAGCCTATGATTCAGTGAGTGAACTGTGGATGATACTACTGATGGACTCAGCCCCTTCTCCTTCCAGGAAGGTGCGATGGTCTCCCTCAACAACATGGACAAACACCTTTCCATCACACACCTAAAGAAAGAAACAGTTGTCAGACAAATTCAAAAGAGATTTAAGTCCAGTGCAGAACGTCTATCTCTGTCTCCATCTTCTAGCAGTAATCACACTGTTGTTTTTTTTTCATTCATTGCCTACATCCATCCATCCATTTTTTACCGCTTACTGTGGTATACTATACTGTAATTTCAGTAGCAGCACCAAATTGATTAATTTGGTACTATGACAGCACTAATTTAAGCCTCACTTCAACAAGTTTACTGAACTTTGACTGTGTGCACTTGATGGAACAGGTGGTGGAGACAGAGGGTCTGCATCGAAACAAGTGAGTCTGGTTTGAAAATCTTGCCAAAATGAATTTATAATTGGATAGCCCTGGTTCAGGAACACTTCATAAACCACTGTTTGTAAATACAGTTTCAGATTAAAAAAAAAAAAAAATGAAAATGCAAAAATTTATTTGGAATTGGGGTTAGGGATGAGCCCAAATTGGGCTGATTCGTAGTAAAATGATTTTTAAATGAAAAAGTGGACCAACTCATGGTCCATTTTAAAAAAAAAAAAAAAAAGCCAAAAACCTTTTGAAACTGGTGCAAATGTTTGTTAGTATAGTTATCTATCATACCTCACTGAGCTTGTAGTCAGCTCCCAGATTTTGTTCATACTGACTGCTGGTTTTGGCACGCATAAGTATCACATTTCCTTGGTATTTTGTGTCAGGCACATAACCATCAGCAGCCTTCAGCTTGTAGTAGAAGGTAGCGGCCGCAAAGTGCAGTGACTCTCGGTTTATCTTCTTGTGTCTGGATGTGATTAGGTCCACTGCACTGTTGACACGGGCCTCCAGGTCGGACAGGGGAAGAAGAGTCTCCAAAAGCTTCAGAATAAGAATGCAGAAAACAGAATTTAAAGGGAGAACACTACATTTTTGAAGCAATATACTGTATAGTCGTCAACCAAACCACAGAACAGGATATAAACAAAGACGGACAACATAGGAGGAATACACTTAGTGTCACACACCTGTCCCACAGGAGCCCAACAGTTAATTTCACTACTGTAGAACATTTTCTAATTTATATCGATGTATGACCCATCATATAGTACCCTAAATAGGTCTTCAAACCCAAAGGGGTGGAGAGAGAGAGACAAAATGAATCCATAACATATGGATAATGGATAAATTCTCCACCTAAAGTGATTTTTTAAAAAAGCCATGTTTGGACCCTTGTGGACTGAGGGGATATTTACAAATAATAATGGATATATATTATCAATGGCTTAAGTTAGGAAGTCACTTCTATCACTACTGACTTACAACATTTATAATTAAAGAATATAATTGATTCAAGCCCCCAATTGATGAAACCAAAGATGCAAGCAGCAATGAGTGGGTTGTTGTTTAAAATGGTTTCTGCAGCCTGTTCATGATCTAGGTTTGAAAAAGTACAGATTTATTTGATGATTGTTAATGATTCACATTATGTACTGTACATGCACTGCATTTAGAAGTGAATTAAGTTTATAAAAGATAGTTGTCTGATCACTATTTGCAGCACCTGTATGTCAGTTACATATATGGGTCACTGAAATACCTACCCAATACATACCCAAATCAGTAATTACATTGACTGGTTACAACAAGATGTTTATTTCTATCAAAGATTGAGCCATTGGACTTCCAGGGATGTGAATATTACTTACAACACAGAATAATTATTGTCTCCCCAAGGTTGTATTAATTTTCATTTTGATTTGTTGAGAAACACACATTTATTAGTTTGCATAATTTTTAAAAAATAGAGTAATGGAGTTCCGAACTGGCCACAGCTTGCAACTTGGAAAAGTTTTGTCAAAACTCAATGAATGTGCTAAAAAGGTTTCAGCTCTAGAGCGTAAGGACAATTTTTCAATTACTTTATTAATTTTTTTCCATGTTTCAAGTTGAAATTCACATTTTGTTATAAGCTAAGTCCTGTTTAACAAATCTATACCAAACTTCAGAGACCACCTAGGAATGCCCTTAGATCATCCACACCTAATTTTGTGTAAATTTATGTAGCAGATTAGAAGATATAAACTTCTTGAATTTTGACACCTCCAAAGTTTGTGCTCAAAATGCTCACATTCTTATTCCCAAACATGATCTTAAGACAGTTTTATGATGATTGAACAATTGCTTATTGGCTTAGGGCCCATTTCCTATATACCCTGCCTTTTGAACTTGATATTTTGTGACAGAAAATTGTACCTTGAGGCTGTGTACTCAATTTGGTTTTGACTGAATTAAATTTTAAAAACCAGATGTCACCTAACTGGTTTGTGCTAATCTAAACAAAAACATCATGTAGGGCCTTTATTAATCTGTTATTATGTTGTTGTGTTCTGTACATTTGACATCTATTGAATGTCTGTCCATCCTAGGAAGAAGGATGTCTCCTCTGTTGTTCTCCCTGAGGTTTCTTATTTTTCAATTTTAAGTTTGTTTAATTTTTAGTTTTTCCTCAACTGGTTTGAGGGTCTAAGGGCAGAGGATGTCAAATCTGTACAGCTTGTCAAACTTCAGCGAGATAATGTGTAAATTGTGATTTTGGGCTATATAAATACAGTTTGATTTGATTTGATTTATGTTCCAAGAGGCTTTCTTGTGGAGGACTATTGACTATTCCTGCCTTTTGCAGGAGTATTCTTCCTGTTAAATATAGCGCCACTTTGTGGCCAGTTTGGGTCATATTTAATAGGATCCGTTTTCACACCAGTTCCTGCAAGCTAAATTTTATGTTTGTCATTCATTCCAGCCCACAGCAATAACAATGATAATTCAAACTGTGAGAAGTGTTGAACAGGCCATCCTAGCCCATCCTTTTCTGGATAAACCCTGAGTTTCCAAATAAAACTGTTAAAACAGTCTGTCTCCAGCTCCGCTTATGAATCCTCAAAACCTTCAAATATATCATATAATAATAATAGTAATAAACTGGCATGTCAGGTTTGAGCCCTTAATAAATCACTACACACTCATGGGTTGAAGCCCCCAAAAAATACTCATGCAGTACCAGTCTATTGTTATCCTTTTTCTTGTTATTATTGTGGAAACTGTTTCCAACACTAATACATAAGTGAATTTCTATATATTTTTAGATGTGTTTTGTCTTTGCTCTTTTCTAATGTTTTATGTAACATAAAACATAAAATAACAATGTCAAATAAAGAAACAATGTCAACTGCATTAAAGAGTTTCCTGGCTCTTCCATTCATATTTCTGCAATTCAGCAAAAGCTTTCAGAGGTTTTATTTAAGCAATCATCAAACGCATTTTCGACTAGAATTGCTATTTTTCTATTTAGTTTTCCATCTTTTCTTCCCCTAGAAGCTCCCCTTTAAGCCCTATGCTGTGTGCTGTATACCCCATACCTAAGAATGTGGTTGTGCTGGCAAATGGTGAAATGATGTGAAGTGCTGCCCATAGTAGTTAAAAGGTGGAGACCGATCAATACACAGACAGATGTAACTTGAGTGACTTTGTTTGCTTGCTTCTTTTTCATGTTTGTAACTAAACGTTTTGCTTCCAGTAGTATTAATCCACAGAAGGAAAATGGCAGAGAATGAATGTATTTTAAAAACAGCTGATTTTACGTGCTTTTTTCAGCTGACTTTAAGTGATTATAATGGATGGTCCAGTTAATAAAGTTAGGGTAAATTTGTTAAGTTTCAATTGCACCAGGTTATTGTGGATGTTTGAGGCATTTCATTACTTTTTGTCTCTCCCACTCTGTTACCTGTGAACAAATTAAGCACTGCATCCATGTATGACTAGCATGTGTGAGTTATGGAGCATCAAATTCTAGAAATTCAAGAATTCCACTTTTAAATAACCCAAAATAAACAAGACTCTGGATCTAACTGGGTCTGGTTTATTACATCTAACTTTGTTTAATTGCAAAAAACCCAGCAAGCCACGCCTCTTGAACTAAACTGCAACGCAAATACCTAATTAGGTGGGGGCACCAGAAATACTTGGTTACCTTTAGGAAAACATCATTATATGGGTTAATAATAAACTCTTTCACAACTACAACGAAAAGACAGCCTTCATTAATGTATCTGGTAAAACCGTACCAAAAGTATTACATTTTGATGTGCATGCACAGGGGGTACACAGCCCTCTGCAAAACCATTTTTTTTTTTTCAAATTGCACAAATACATAAACATACTGTGATTTAGATATGCACAAATTATTCATGTTTGATATGATCAAAAGGAAATTATTTTCACCACACAATGTGATAGAAGAAATTAAACTACCCAAGCATTTGTAGAATCCCTTAGTTCTGTGTGTGTGTGTCAGCTTCCTGTACCTTGTTGTACTCAACATCAGTAAATTGCTGGATGAAAGCACACAGGGCTTCAGTTTCAGCCTGAGACTCATTGCCTGGGGTCAACTTGGCCCTGTATGTCTGGAGGCAAAATACTGAGTTAATATAACAACCAATATTGTATACATGTGGGCTGTATTTGTGAGTGTGCGTGCATGCATTTGCAGTTTTAGCTATTTATTCTAACCTGTGTGTATGCTGCCACAAAGGAGTGTGATCCATCAAATAGAAAGAGACACTCCACTGGTTGATTGCGGGTCTGAAGCTGAGAGCACATTTCAAATGCCACACAGGCACCAAAGGAGTAGCCAGCAATTCGATAAGGCCCATCTGGTTGAACCTGTCTGATACAGTTCACATAGAAGGTTGCCAAGGACTGGATGCTATCGAGAGGAGCAGCTGCGGCAGAAGAGATAAGGTATAATGAGCTAGGTCGAGCTTTTTCCTGCATGTTGTCTCCCTATTTATTTTTCTCAACTCTTCAGCCTGTTCTTGGTACAACTGCCATGTATAAGCCTTAATCTGTAGATTTGTGAACACATAATACCTTTTGTGCACTGCAAGCCGTAGCAAGACATGTTAAGCTTGAAAGCAAGTGTCTTAAAGGCAGCAACAGAGCCCTCAATAGGATGAACAAGGAACAGTGGCCTCTCCTGGCTCTGAACCTTGTTGAGTGGTGTCACCGTGGGACCGCTGGGGTTAACTAAGAGGTGGTTTAGATCCGAGTCCAACAGAGAGTGAACGCCATTCCTCTTTGCTGTTGCATGGAGAGATTCTAGATAGAAAGAGTGGAGACAAGAAATGGTTTCTGTATTTAAAGGCTGAATCTACAGTTTACACTGTGATCTGTTTTCTGTGGGTTTTTTTTTTAAATGATTTCAGAGTATCTCTTCATAATACCATTTGATTGACCTGGTTTGCTATTGATCAGTTCTTGCAGTTTGTTGATGGTGAGCTGGCGGATCTCCCTCATAGCTATGACAATTTCGTAGTCACGCTCAAGAATCTGGCGGATCTCTACCCCCATCAAGGAGTCCAGGCCCAGGTCAGCCAATGATGCATCAACATTCAGTTTGCTCAAATCTCGAACACCTGGAGGGTGAAAGATGATGTGAAATCCTGACCAAATAAAGTTAAACAAAGAAGCGAGAACTGCCAATTGTCATGTTGGTTAACTGATTCACAAATACTAAATCGTTCTTTGTAAACTTTTTTAAAAATTGCATTTTTTTTTTAATTTCACAAAATTATTAGATTGCAATCAACAGAGGCCCATCCTGTCAACACTCACGCCAGATATTTGTTGATGGTTGGAGATGTTCCGTATACTAGCAGTTTAGCTCTTACCCAAAATGTGAGCTACAGCATCCACCAAGTTTCTCTGGCTTCCTGCTTCACTCTTTGCCATCGTCCTCTCTGCCAGGACAAAGCTAGACATCACTGGGCTCTGCTGGCACAGAAAGAGGTCCAGCACCTCCAGACAAGATGTAATGCGCTGTGGTAGGGTCCCACCAATCACTGTGTCATTGCTACCCATTGTGTCCAAGACCACGCCGACATCACCAATAGCACCCCACTGGATTGCTAATCCAGATAGGCCATCATAGTGGCGCTTTTCACACACACGTTCCATGGCTGAGTTAGCATAACCATAGTTACTTTGGCCAGCATTGCCACGTCCACAGCTGACAGAGGAGAAGGTGACAAAGTACTTCATGTCTGGACACAGATTTCTTGTCACTCTGGTAAGGGAAAGGAAGTGAGTTAATAAGGATTGACAGAGAAAAATATAACATTTCATAATTAAAGTTCTCTTATCAAACAAGGGTGACTGTGTGTCTTACTTGTCCAGGTTAATGGAGCCATTATATTTGGGTTTGTTAACATCAAGGAAGAGCTGAGGAGTCAGATTCTCCAACATGCCATCTTTCAACACCTGATAATGACACACCAAACAAGGTAGTGAAGTTCAGAACAAAGCAATTTAACACAAAAAAGTAGCTGTAGGAATGATAACACTAAGATGTAAGTCTTCACTGCAAGTAGGAATAAGATGGCATAGTTTAACGATCATAGTAAAGGACTATGGGTCAAACTTCCCTCAGTTGTGCATGAACAAAAAGCCTGCCAAAATTTTGAAAACCTGAAATTTAAAACCTTAACAGAGACAGCAAACTGTGGGTGGCTATTCTATTTGAAACCCCACAGTCCCAAGTATAGCTTCACAGCCATGTGGGCTGTAGATGATTTTGTCCATATAAAAATATTTTTCTAAACATGATATACTATTTTTTCCGAAGTACAATGTATTGAACAAATTCACATTTTAATTTTAATCTAATGATGACTCTACAGGCTACACAGGATAAAGAAATGCTATGCTGTCTTGTCTCTGCGGTACATACTCATGTACTAATAAAAAAAGTACTAATAATCACTGCGAGTTTGCGAATCAATTATTTTAAAAAAACATTTCATGGCAAAATAAAATGTAAATTGTCAGTAGGATAATATTATAAAAATGCTTAAATTTAATCCAAGTCAGTTGTCCATAATTTATTTTATCAATACCACATGAGGATAAGTGCTTGAAAATTTTGTTTTTGATTTGATTTTTAATTCCTCTTTTTACAAAAAATGACAGGTAGAGGTACAATACTATACACAACAGACTGATTCAAAATTCAAGATTACTTTATTAAGCCAAAAAAAACCCAAATATAGGCTGGTATATCAACAACACTGCACTATAAATATTCCATTAAATTAATTCCATTAATTTAATCAGTCATTTAGATACCCAACGCTGGCAACCTTTAAGAAAGAATGTGGACATTTTGTATTCTGTAGACAGTGAAAATTGTCACGACTGGAGATATAGCAACAAGGTTAACAAAGTAATTCCTCAGACTTTAATCAAACTTGTTCAGTCTATCCTCTACATTTGTGATTCTCTGGCCATACGTACTCAACGTGGAATGTAGAGAGGTGATAGAAGCCTGGTTTTCCTCTCGGAATTAGTCTATGGAGGCTTGGGTGGCACTGATTGCTTTTGCTAGCATGTCCACATTTTTAGCATTAGAATTAATGTTGTTTCTAACTTAGCCCTGGAAGTGGAGGCGATGTTTCTCAATAATTTACTCTCTCTTTGCTCTTTTGGAGCTTTATGTGACTTTGTCAGGACAGTCACATATCAATTAGGAAGGTTTCTATTAAATTCTAAGTGGTCTTGAGGTTCAAAGTATACCATTATTATGGTTATTATTATTATTACAGGTTTGCAAGAGTTGTGGTAGACGCATCTACTCATTGAGTCTGCCCAACAGCACACTCTAATAATAAATTGTGAGGTTTTTTTCATGAAGCAGGAATTTGTCATAACTCCACTGTATACGGTCTAATCAATGTCAAATTTCACAGGATGGAGAAGAGTCCATCTGAGAAGGTCTGACAGCAGTCATTTCCATAAGATTTCCAAAATGACTCCAGTTAAACTATATTAAATATTCTGTATTCATTATACGTCAAGTGAAATACTTTGAGCCTTACTTTTAATTTTCATGATTATGGATTATGAAGTTGTTGTTTTTTTGTTTTTGTAGGCCATAATTTCAGAAATTAACATAAAAATGCTTGAAATATTTAAGTTTAAGTGTAATGACTCTAGAATATGCATCAGAGTGGTGCAGTGGTTAGCACTGTCGCCTCACAGCAAGAAGGTCCTGGGTTTGATTCCCGGGTCAGGGCGTTTCTGTGTGGAGTTTGCATGTTCTCCCTGTGGCTGCGTGGGTTCTCTCCGGGTACTCCGGCTTCCTCCCACAGTCCAAAAACATGCAAACTGGGAGTTAGGTTAATTGGTCACTCTAAATTGCCCGTAGGTGTGAATGTGAGTGTGGATGGTTGTTTGTCTCTATATGTCAGCCCTGCGATGAACTGGCGACTTGTCCAGGTTGTCCCCTGCCTTCGCCTGAAGATGCTGAGATAGGCTCCAGCACCCCCCCGCCCCCCCACGCGACCCCTAACAGGATAAGCGGTAGAAAATGGATGGATGGACTCTAGAATGTATTTAATTTTAACTTTATTAAAAAAAGTGAGGAGTGGTGTGGTGTGTCCTGGCCCAAAATAGGGATCAAAAAATTCTAAGAATTTGGATCTATCAACTAAGGGATCAAGAAAATTTATCCATATGTAAACCTGAATCACACAAAGAAATTAAGTTTGCGGTCCTCTTCGCACTACACACACAAAATGTATTGAGGAAATTCAACATCTTTACATTTAAAGTCAAATCAAGCCTCCTTTGTAAAAAGGATGTTAAAAAGGTGAGGGTTGATAACTAAATTTATCAAGACTTTTTACTGAAGGCTCTACTAGTCAAACAGCCAGGCTTTCTCATTCAAAAAATGTTTTCATTTACAACTAGTATGTCTGAGAAAGCCAAATTATTTTACTTTAATTATTGATTTGAAATGTCACTGGTGGCCTTAAATCCAGAAAAAACAGAGCTAAGGAGTACTGATGACATAGAAGCTTGGACTTTTACCATGGCAAGGTGGAAGACACCACCCACTGGGCCGAGTGCAGTGGCCTCAATGATGAGTTTTTCTGTCCCCTCCAGTGTACTGACGTCATTGGTTGACACAAGCACATCCACATCTTGACATTTCCATTCGCTCACTCGTTTTGCCTGGTAACCTAAAAAAGGAATATAGATAAAAGGACAAAATAAAAAACAAAAAAACTATGGTACAGCAGTTAATTTCATCAAAGCAAAGCACTTGGTTTATATTTATGTATGGTATAGTTTGATTATAAGATATAAAATATTGTAGCTCTGTCTATCTGCCAGTATCAAAATATCTACAGGATGTTATATTACATATAATATATAATATAATACATATAATTACAAGTAATAACCACAGGACAAGTTTATTGATGATAAACAGTTAAAGCATACGGTTAAACTTCCTATGTATGACACATAGGAGGCACATCATGAAGGCAGGACATCATAACTTGGTCACAACCTGGCAGGTATTAGAACCAACAATAATAGCAGAAACATGCAATTATAGCAAGGCTAAACACCTGGTGGACCAAAGTTGTTCCAAAGCCAGAGTGAATTTGGCATCCACTTTCCCATCCTGGTGAGAACTGAAGGAAAGAATGGGGATGAAGAGTGATGCAAAGTTGACCTCTTCTCTATTGGATAGGTAAATCCAGGTAAATTGGGTAGGTTTTAACAATTTCCCTCGGGGATAAATAAAGTATTCTGAATCTGAATCTGAATCTGAATAAATGCTTGCAGTTAGCCTAATTAGCTTGC
>KV751381.1:3164902-3187741 GCA_001698575.1 Mola mola | reverse complement strand
GTTTTAAATATATATGTATATTGGAAATTCACAAATATATATTTAAAATAATGTGCAATTTTCATGAAAAACATATGTGTGATGTGACATACACAAAATAATTAATCTGCATTTTCAACTGCATGTGGTTTGTGAACTTTGTTGCATTTCTGGGTTTTTGAGACTCTGACACGCCTCCATTCCCAAATGCATTTTTTCTAAAACAGGGAATTATCTGTAGTCAATCAGATGTCTCCCTCCTTTTAGCCCCCTTTCACCTTGTTTTACTTTTCAGCCAATCAGATGAATCCATAGTCCACATAGAGTTACCTCTGTGGTGGCAAAAGGTTGAATTGGAAATAGACATATAAACATCAACGCCACACTGACTAGCTGGATTGTATGTTGACGTTGCAGTCATATTGCAAGTGACATTCTGAAAGATGACTCACTCATTTCTGCTTGGGGTTGTACACACCAAGCAACGATCAAAACCAGATCCCAAGGAATTACCTTGTTGCTGTATATCCAATTTCTATGAATTTGACTTTATACAGTGTACAGAATGTCCACATTTTCCCTTGTAGCTGTCAGAATGACGAATGGAAAGATGTTTAAGGGCGAACTCACACACACTAGACTATCCATACTATGCCCACACACGTCTGACACACAAAGTCCAAATTGTTTGACCAATGTGAGAGCTCCATTCCATGCTAAAGTATGGAACACTTTCTTGGCCCTGGCACGGTTGAGAGAGGTGTGCTTCGGCATGTTAGAATTGTTCCTGGCCAAGCACAGGCACGGGAATGCAAAGTTGGCATGACAATATAACTGAATGCCTTCCTTGTCTTCTGCTGTCTTTACAAAACTCAATTGGCGCATTGGATAATCGATAAATCCGAGAACGTGAAAGTGCCATTTCTGAACAAAAAGACTCCAAATAAGCCAACATTCAGTAAAGTTGAAGTCATGTCCTGTCTATTTGATGACATGTGTACGAGAGGTAACTGTGCTCAGGCACGATGTGTACAAAGCAGTGTGTGAGTGTAGGACAGGGGGGCAGGAGGGACCATTGTGCTTCAGATTGTCGAAGAGTGAGTGCACCCTGATTGTGTAGTATTTATCCTATTTATAAGTTATGCTGGGAGTTCAGAAGCTTCTGATAGCCTAAATAACATCAGGTTTTAGGCCAAGGATAGCCAATAAACTCCTTGATTTCCCTGACCTGAGTCGGACTGATATTGCGCGGATTTCTATATAAAATGCTCTTCGGTACTTTGCGTGTGTCTGTTCAGTCTTCTGTTGCTCCTCTTTCACCAGAGGAACTTCTAAACATCTGACAGTCCTCTTGTGGTACTTTTTCTTTGGTTTTCATCGAACCAGGAAGTTTCACGGATATTTTACTCAGAGGCGCAGGGGCTCTTTATGGGATTCGCCGGATACGCAGACGGGGGAAGTGTGCAGGGGCCAAACTGAGGTAGCAGGGATTACGTACCCCGCTCCCATTTATTCATCTGGTGAACGTCCACTCCCTGGTAATAAAATGTAGGAACTGCTGCTTCTCAATTCCAACAACTCGGACTTTGGCAGATCCCCTGCCCTGTGCTTCACTGAAACCTGGCTCGGTAAATACATCCCAGACAGCGCACTATGGCTGCCATGATTCCAGCTTTTCAGAGCAGACCGCAGCACAGAGCTCTCTGGAAAAAATGAAGGGAGGCTTCTACATAAACGAAAGTTGGTGTACAGATGTCACAGCGTCGAAAATGTGGTGCAGCCCTCATTTGGAGACTCTGATCATAAACTGAAAAAACATTTTATTCACCGAGGGAGTTCTCCTCGTTCGTTCTGGTCGGAATTTATGAGTTGTTGCCAGAAACAGGCTGACTAAGGAGATCAGGGTAGCTAAGAGGAGGTACAGTGTGAAGCTAACAGCGAACAGCTACACAGCCAATGATTCCTATCTCTGTTTGGACAGGCCTGCAGTCCATCACCAACTACAGGAGACCATCCCCCCACCCTGTAGAAAACCTCAGTCTGGCTGACGAGCTGAGCGGCTTCAACTGTAGGTTTGAGAAGCACCCGCTCACACCTCTTACCCACACAAATGGACTTTGAGAGACTCGTGTTGAGCCACCTGAAGGACATCACAGGCCCCCTGCTTGACCCCCTGAAGTTTGCTTACCGGGCAAATACGTCAGTGGATGATGCAGTCAACGTTGGACTGAACAACATCCTCCCATCACCTTGACTCTCTAGGGGCGTACGCGAGGATCCTGTTTGTGGACTTCAGCTCAGCATTCAACACCATCAACTCTGAAATCTTCCAGCTCACAGTGCCCACATCCACCTGTCAGTGGATCACTAGCTTCCTGACTGACAGAAGGCAGCAGGTGAGGCTGGGGAGCATCACATCCAGCACCAGGACCGTCAGCACTGGTGCCCCCCCACGGTTGTGTCCTCTTCCCACTGCTGTTCTCCCTATACACCAATGACTGCATCTATGGAGACCCCTCGTTGAAACTTCTGAAGTATGTGGAAGACACCACAGTCATCGGTCTGATCCAGGACAGTGACAAGTCTGCATACAGACGGGAAGTAGAACAGCTAGCCCACTGGCGTAGTCAGAACCAACAGGAGCTGAACCCACTCAAAATTGTGGAGATGATAGTGGACTTCAGGAGAAACCCCGGACACCACACCTGCTCAACATCCTCATCCACACAGTGTCTACTATGGACAACTTCAGGTTTCTGGGATCCACAATTTCACTGCACCAGAAGTGGACATCCCAAGCAGAGATTGTCAGGAAGAAGGCCCAGCAGAGGTTATACTTCCTACGACAGCTTAGGAAGTTTAACCTGCCTCAGGAGCCGCTGATCACCTTCTACACCGCCATCATCCAGCCTGTCCGTTGCACTTCAATTAAATAAATTATTAGAAAGCACTCCATACATTTTCACTGTTATGCAGATGACACACAACTATACTTATCAATGAAGCCAGATGAAACCCATCAGTTAGCTAATCTACAGTCATGTCTTAAGGACATTAAAAACTGGATGTTTCATAACTTTTTAATGTTAAACTCTGACAAAACTGAAGTCATTGTGCTGGGCCCCAAACACATTAGAGACTCATTATCCAGCAACATAGTTAATCTGGATGGCATTGCCTTGGCCTCCAGCACCACTGTCAGAAACCTGGGTGTTATCTTTGACCAGGAGCTGTCTTTTAAATCACATGTTAAACAGATTTCAAGGACCGCCTTCTTTCACCTCCGTAACATTGCTAAAATCCGGCACATCCTGTTTCAACAAGATGCAGAAAAACTAGTTCATGCGTTTGTTACTTCCAGGCTGGACTACTGTAATTCTTTATTTTCAGGTTGCCCTAACAACATTTTAAAAACTCTTCAGTTAATCCAAAATGCAGCAGCGCGTGTACTGACTAGAATTAATATCAGAGACCATATTTCCCCCATACTGGCTTCTCTGCACTGGCTCCCAGTTAAATTCAGAATAGAATTTAAAATCCTTGTTCTCACCTACAAAGCTATTCATGGTCAGTCACCATCTTATCTTGAACAGCTCATAGTACCCTATCGCCCATCCAGAACCTTACGCTCCCAGGATGCAGGGTTATTGGTGATCCCAAGAATTTCCAAAAGTAGAATGGGAGGCAGAGCTTTCAGCTATCAAGCTCCTCTCCTGTGGAACTATCTTCCAGTCTTGGTACGGGAGGCAGACACACTCTCTGATTTTAAGAGTAGGCTTAAAACCTTCCTTTTTGATAAAGCTTATAGTTAAGGCTGGCCTATCTAGCCCTTAGTTATGCTGCTATAGGCTTAGGTTGCTGGGGGAACACTCCATGATTCACTGAGCTTTCTTCTCTCCCCCCTCTGACTCCGACTCCTTCTCTGCTCCTGTAAATGTCCATATCCTTACACTAACTTTACTTCTTCCCCGGAGTCGTTGTGCTTTACCATCCTGCAGGTTTTTCTAGGTCGCGGTGGGAGGTGCTGCTGTGGTCCTGCCTGATGCCCCCTGGCCACATTAGGAAAGGAGATCCTGTGACTTGGATCCTGTGACTTGGATCCTAGGCTGGATTTCCAAGTGCAAATCGGGACCCACAGATCACAATGGCTTCTGGATCAATAGACTACACCTGCTTCTAGACCACTACACTTCACATATCCCTGGATTTACAGATTCTACATACTCTGGGACTCATGGATGTTTTATGCATTCTAAATGAACTGTTGTTATCATGTTTTTGTGTTCTGTACAAGTGACATTTATTGCACGTCTGTCCGTCCTAGGAAGAAGGATCCCTCCTCTGTGGCTCTTCCTGAGGTTTCTTATTTTCCCTGTTTAGGGTTTTTTAAGTTTTTCCTCACCCGGTTCGAGGGTCTACGGGCAGAGGATGTCACATCTGTACAGTTTGTCAAAGCCCAGTGAGATAATGTGTAAATTGTGATTTCGGGCTATACAAATAAAATTTGATTTGATTTGATTTGATTTGAATTACTGTCTGGTTTTGATCGGCCACCAAACAGGACAGGAACAAACTGCAATGGACAATCAGGTCTGCAGAGAGGATCATCGGGGCAGACCCGCCCTCCATCCAGGACCTTTACTGGCCCATAGTCAGGAAACGGGCAGATAACATCTCTGCAGACCCATCATACCCCGCACACAAACTGTTTAATCTCTTCCCCTCTGGTGGGTGTTACAGAGCACTGTAAGACAAGACTTACGCAACACAGAGATGGTTTCTTTCCCCAGGCTGTCGCTCTGATGAATTCCTATCAGTCACATAGCATCAGGAAAACTTCTTTGCAATAGCTCTCTACCTCATATGCATATTTGCACATCTCTTCATGTATCTACAGTTTGAAATACATACATACTTATAATTGCACTAATCATCTCCTACATTGCACTGGCCACAGACTTCTATCTTTACTCTATTTATTCTATACTTTATTTTATTTTGTGTATTTTGTACATTGAAAGCAAATTTGAACCGGAGTCAAAATCCTTGTTTGTAAACACAAACTTGGCCAATAAATCTAATTCTGATTCTCTAATAGAACATACATTCTATTAGAGGAGCCTGACATTCATTTATATCCAGAAGTAGTTGGACAGTGACACAGTTTTTATCTTTTCGCCTTTATACACCACAACAATGGATTTGAATTAAAACAATAAAGATGTGCAAATTTTCAGCTTTAATTTAAGAGTTTTAACAAAAATATGACAATTACCATTTAGAAATTACAGCCATTACAGTACCTCGAATTTTAGGGGTTTAAAAGCATTTCGACAAAATAACCAAACTGTAAATATAATCCTTTATAATAAGAGCCCATGGACATCGCCAAACACTTATTTTTCTACTTGGATGCTTTGCCTGGTCTTCACTGCAGCCATCTTCAGTTGCTACTTCTTTGTGGGTCTTTCTGCCTTCAGTTTTGTCTGCTCAATTGGATTGAGATCAGGTAACTGTCTTGGCCAAGAATATTCCACTTCTTTGCCTTGAAATAGTCATAGCTTTCACAGTATCTCCAGGGTCATTATCCATCTGCACTGTGAAACTCTGAGGCACAGTCTGTCACCTATCTCAGCATCTTCGGGCGAAGGCGGGGTATTTTTGTAAAACCTTTTAAATCAAAGCTGAATGTCTGCACATTGCGTACATCTGGATTGCTTTTTTCCAATCGCTTGTGGTTGTGTATTAAGGCAAAATGATAAAACCTGCCAATTGTAAATATGGAGTAACAACAAATAAACAATCAACATGTGATTTTTGTTGATTGGAACATCCCTAGGGTATACTATTAGGCCTCCAGTGGTGTCATCATTATCAACTAATAGGTGTAGATATTTTTTCATGCTGTGGGGTAATAATGCTAGACTGAGAGTGTTGTGAACCAAAAGTGATGGCTGCTTAAGGTGAGACTGACACTGTAGAAATAAACTCATCTTTAACACTCTAATTTATGTTTCACTGAGGCTTTTACAGCATCCTAGGGGTTTGGAGAATAACTCCGACTTAACAACACAAAATTGTTCTCAAAGTCATTGAGTGGGAATGTTACAAAAATGTCATTGTGCCTTACCGTTTCGGATCCCTGTTCTCGAAGTCAGCACCAATTTGCGGGCTCCTCTATCTATCAACCACTGAGCAAGCTCTAGGCCAAAGCCCCCCAGTCCACCAGTGATGATATAGGAGTAAGAGGCAAGACAGAATGTGTGACAGATAGCTGTAAAAGACACAGGAGAAGCAGTCTGGACTGCTGCCTCCCTCTCTTCACAGCGGACCTGTGTGAAGAAAAGAATCAGTTAGGAAGACACATAATATAGTGTAGCATTTTTTTCAGTCAATGTGTGACAGCTATGAGAACTGAATTACAATTGGATCCACATGGCACTTAAGCTAAGTGACTAAATCTTTTAGTGTTCGGTGTCTTTGTAGATCATCATAGTAGGTTAACTCTTAGAGGATTGTAGTACTCTCATGTAAACAACGAGGGCTGAAGGTCATAGGTGAAACTAACCTGCAGTAGGACCTTGCCAATGTGCTTGCCCTGAGCCATGTATCTGAATGCTTCCTCCAATTGGTTCCTTTCAAACACTGTTGTCTTTAGAGGCTTAACTACACCATCCATAATGCCTTCCTTCAGCAGCTGGTACACTTCTTCCCACTCCTGGTTGCCCAACTCAAAGAGAGCATCCAATAGGATGCCATGGAATGCAACATTTTTCAGGAATAGAGCCATGCCTGGACAGAGAAAACAACATGACGTTGTCAGTGCTGACCATGATGAATGTGAACCACATATTAGTTGGTGGGCATTTACAAAATGAAATGTGCCGCAACTTTTACACATTGTTTTTGCTGTCTGTCTTTGTAAATATATGTACGTACATATGTACAGTATTTCTTGGTAATTATTTTTATGAGCAAATTTTTTTTTTTAAATCTTGGTCCTATTTCATGAAGAAACATTCCATATTAATTGCCTACACTGTACAACGCTGAATGTAGCCTTGCTTTTCCTAAAAATCAAATAGTGCAACTCCATCCTGGTTTTACAACAATGAGCACAACAGAGTGACTTTTGACAACCACAAGAGTTATTTCTGACAACTCTGATCAATTTAAAAATCACTTTAACTGAAAAATGCCACATAAGCTCTATACCAGCTGCTGTCATCCACATTTTTCATGTGCCTCATTTTTAATTAGTACAGCTGTCTACATTTTTTTTTTTATCTGTGTCAGGTGTTCTCGAACCAGAGCAAACTGATGGGAAGTGGCCTACTGGAAGAAGACACTCAATGACTAGGAGCAAAAACATGGGATTAATGAAATGCTACTATACCAGCAAGCTCAGTAAGAGGGGATAAATGCAGTGGATGTGGGACCCATGGATGCTTTGAAACCCAAAATCAAAACAAGTCATAACTCAGTGTTTCAATGTTTGCAATGGACAACTAGAGATTAATAAGAAATGATGATAGGGCAAGGGGGAGCCAGGATGACAGGCTGAGGGGGTTTTCATCACTCCCCACTCTGAGATTGGGGTCCAACCCCCAATAACAACAAGCCTTGATGACATCAACACAAGGACAGCTGACCTGTGAATAAAGATCAAGGCCAAGGTGGATACTTGGAACCCCCAGGAACAGTTACCAAGCCTAAGTGGCAAATTACCCTCTGAAAGTCTGCTAAAGGATGTGAATGCAGCACCACTAACTATCCCTACTGTGACCATCATGCTGATATATGCAACAGCAACAGTAATTCTGGAGATGCTTGGCTACAATTTGAATAAAACCCGTAAGAGGCAGTGCCCTTCATGTAGACGACGGTTGGAGGCTAGGATCAAGGCAACACAGGGAGAGTTTAGCTTACTGTCAGAGTTACAGAAGGGCAACACCAAGAAAGACCTGCATGTACCTAAGACATACAGCAAATTGTCCATATCTGAGGCAATGGAGACGGCCAAACTGATGCTCAAAGCCCTCACTACCCGCCTGAAGGGCTACACTTGATAAGAGGATAAACAGGATGTTCATCACTGCACCATCTAAAGTGTACTTGCAGTGGGAGGGTAAAAAAATGAGAACAGACATAACCAGGATGAGACCTAACTGGAAGGGCCTATGGGAGAAGGAAGCGCCACATAACACCAGTGACCAGTGGTTGGCTTGACTTGAGAGCGGACCACAGGAATCTCCCAGAACAAGACCCAGTTAACGTCACAATGGGAGATATCCAAGAAAGAAACTCAAGAATGGAGAGTTGGACAACACCTGGCTCAGAAACTATTTACAGCTACTGAAGCTAAAGAAGCTTACTGCACTCCATGATGAACAAGCTGCTAAAAAAATGGGACACACCCAAAATGGTTAACCCAAGGTTGAACCTTCCTGATAAAGAAGGACCCCCTGAAGGGAACAATTCAAACCAACGACCTGCCGATAACTTGCCTCCGGTCATGCATCAGTGCAAGATAAGATAAGATAAGATAATGCCTTGTTGTAACAGCAGGACAGTACAAAGCAGAATAAAGCTTATCCACAGCAAACAATAAATAAAACTAAAGAAAGATAAAAAAAATAAAAGGATAAAAAAATAAACAATAAATATAAAATCTCCTATCAAGTCACTTATTTACACCATGCATGGAGAGAGTGGATTGAATGGGTGAATGGCCTGGTTAACGGTGCTGATTGTATAATCTCACTGCAGCAGGGAGGAACGGTCTACGAAATCTCTGTCTCACACACCGAGGATGGAAGAATCTGTCACTGTGGCTGCTCTCCAGTGCAGGTAGTGTGTCCTGCAGGGGATGGGACTAATTGTCCAACTGGATGCCAGCTTTGCCAGCACCCTTCTGTCCCCAACCTCCCCCACAGAGTCCATATGACAGCTGGGACAGATCTGGACTTCCTGATGACTTTGTCCAGCTTCTTCCTCTCTTATTCCGTGATACTACTGCTCCAGCAGAACCACGCCGTAGAAGATGGCTGACACCACCATGGATTGGTAGAAGGCCCCTTCACTCCAAAAGACCACAGTCTCCTCAGGAGGTAGAGCCCACTCTGACCCTTCCTGTACTGTGCATCTGAGTTATGAGTCCAGTCCAATTTATTGTTCAGGTGAACACCCCGGTACCTATAGGAGTCCCTTATCTCAATGGCTGTTTCCTGAATGTTCACCGGTTTGGGGTGGGCAGGCAAGCGTCCACCACCATCTCCTTGGTTTTCCCCGCGTTGATCAGGAGGTGGTTCTGCATACACCAGTCCACGAAGCTCTGCATTGTCGTCATCCGTGATCAGGCCCAACGATCGCAGAGTCGTCCGAGAACTTCGGCAGAACACAGCTGGCGGTGTTGTATCTGAAGTCTGCAGTGTAGAGGCTGAAGAGGAAGGGGGCCAGGGCAGTCCTCTGGGGGGCACCCATGCTGCAGATGACCATGTCATACACACAGTCTCAGGCTCTCACAAACTGCGGCCGGTTCGTGAGGTAGTACAGGAGCCACGCTGCCAGCTGATGGTCCACTCCTATTCTCTCCTGCTTTTCTCTCAGAAGCACTGATTGGATGGTGTTGAAGGCAGTGGAGAAATCAAAAAACATGATTCTCACAGTACTGCCGGGTTTCTCCAGATGAGAGAGAGCCCGATGTAGCAGGACGATGAAGGCATCATCCACTCTGACGTTAGGTGTCCATGAAAGGGTCCACCATGGAGTAGAGATGTACCAGGACCAGTTTCTCCAGTGTCTTCATCAGATTGGATGTTAGAGCCACTGGTCTGAAGCTGCTCGGGATTTTCGGGTGCGTTGTTTTGCACCGGTACAACGCAGGAACCACCCTCAGCTTGAGGCTCAGGTTAAGACACCCTCCATGACTTCATACAGTTCATCTGCGCAGGATTTCAAGAGCCTGGAGCTGATGCCTTCGGTTCAGCTGCCTTCTTTTCCTTTAACTTCCTCAGCTCTTTTCTCACCTGGGCTGCTGTAAAGGACAGCGGGGGGCAGGGGGGTGAGTCCAGGTGACAGAGAGAGGGGGTGCAGCTGAGTCGACTGGATGGGGGGAGGAGGTGGTGCTTGATCAAACCTATTGAAATAGAGGTTTAGGTCGTTGGCTTTTCCACACCGCAACTCCTTCCTCTTCCTCCTGTAGCTGGCCTTTCTTTCCCTGATCTTCCTCTTCCATCTTTCTGCACAACACGCAGCTCCTCTTAATTCCCTGATTTGAAACTCTCTTCTTTCCCCTAAGCAGCGCATTAATATCAGGGTTAATGCACGGTTTGTTGTTTGAGAAGCATCGTACTGTACTGGAGGGGACAGTGTTCTAAAAGCTCAAGTTTATATAGTCCATTTAGCAGTCTTTCATGGCATTGATGTCCTTCCCATGCGGATCACAGAGCTCTGTCCACAAAGTGGTGTTGAAACAGTCCCTGAGAGCTTCCTCGCTCTCAACAGTCCACCTCTTCAACGTGCATGGCATCAACTGTTTACCACAGGTTTATACCACAGGCTCGAGATGTACAAAGTTGTGGTCAGCTCTCCCTAGTAGAGGGAGAGGGGATGAAGTGTATGCCTCCTTGGTGTTGGCATAGAAAAAATCCAGGGTTTTATTTCCTCTGGTGGGGCAGATACTGTGTGTATATGGGCAGGACAGATGAGGCATAGACGTGATTGAAGTCCCCAGAGATCAGGAAAAGGGCCTGTGGGTGCTGTGTCCGTAGCCGGCTGGTGACAAAGACCAGGACATCAGAGGCTGTGTCTGCGTTAGCAGAGGAAGAGATGTACACCGCTATCGTGATAACACGTGAACACTCCTGTGGCAGTATGGCTTCATGTTAACCGCTAACAGCACAAAGCTGTTCTTTAACTGTACAGTGTCCCGGTTTACACCGACTCACAACAAACACAGCCAGTCCTCCTCCTTTTCTCTTACCACTATCGACTGTTCTGTCCGCCCGCAAATGTTGGAAATTGTCCAACAAAAGGGATGTATCTGGGATCAGTGGTGTTAGCCATGACTCCGTGAATAGAAGGATACTGTTCTCTCTGTACTCCCTCTGATATTTCGTAAGTGCCGCAAGCTCTTCCATCTTATTGGGAAAAGATCTCACATTTCCTGTAATCATGGAGGGGAGAATCGGTCTGAAGCATCTTCTTCTCTCACAGTGATTTGCCCCTGATCAACAGCAACGGCGTGTCTTTCGTAGCAGCTACAAGGGTATTTCATGTCTGTCACCGGGAAATACCACAGCGCTGCACTGCTCAATCAGCTGTTCCTTGGAGTAAACAATGGGCGCGTGAGTTCCCTTGTGAATCATTGGGTTAGTTTTTTTGTTGTTTTTTTTTTTTTTTTTTTTTTTTTTTTTTTTTTAAATGTTGTCAGAAGACGATGGGTTTCTAAGAAGTATGTCACACTATCCATAGCAATATACACAATATTTACAAAGTGTACAAAAAATTATAGAAAAGTCCAAAAAAGTAAAGAAAAGTAATTAAAAGTCGAGAGAAAATGGGAGCTGTTGCAACTGGCTGCTGCTCAGACCAGCACCAGATGTATAAGATGACTAGGAATATAGCTCAATACATGAGCAGGGCCCAGAAAGGGGTCAGTGACGGGACAAGGGAAGCCAAAAAGCAGCTACTGGTTGACAGAGCAGTCACTAGAGATTGCAAGACCAGGAAGACCAACCTATGCACTGCCTGGATCTAAAATCCTATGACTCAATGCCACACACATAGATACTGGATTGCCTGGAGCGGGAAAACATCAACAGGACACTAGTAGCCTTCATCAAGAAATCAATGAAGCTGTGGAACACATGTCTAGAGGTCAATTCAAGGGCAAATGCCCAAGTCAGCATCCAGTGCAGCATATAAAAAGGAGATATCCCCCTGCTTTTCTGCATATGGCTGACCCAACTCAGCCAGATCATCGCAAAGAGTGGCTTTGGATAGAGGTTCCAAAATGGAACCTCCATCAGCTACCTTCTCTACATTGAAGACATCAAGTTACATTCTAAGTGTGAGCAAGACAGTGATCTACAGCAATGACATCGGAATGTCCTTCAGGCTAAATAAGTGTGATGATATCAAAGAGGGCAAGATGATCACAACTGAAGGGGCTGAACTACCAGAAGGAAACATGCAGATGTTCATGACAGCTACAAATACCTTGAGATCCAACAGGGAAATGGGAATCATGAAGTGTCTGCAAGGAAGTCAAACATAGCCAACTAACAACACAGAGTAAGGCAGGTCCTAAAAAGTCTACTGAATGGTCGGAACAAGATCCAAGCCATCCACAACTATGCTCTGCTGGTGATCAGATATCCACTGGTATAATAACCTGGCAAAAGTAGGAGGTAGAGGCTACAGATATCAAAACAAGTAACCTCCTCAGGTTTTCATCCCAAGTTGAGCACTAAGCGGACATGGGATTTAAAGGCTGTACACTAAGCTGCAAGAAGGAGGCCGAGGACTAGTGAGCATCAGGGCTACTATCCAAGTTCCAGGGATACATCAGAAAGAGGGCCCCAAATGATGACCTGCTAAGTGAATGCCTCAGGCAGCAGAAACCCAGTGAGGAGGAGGACAAGGAAGAGAACAATCATGGAGGGACAAGCCCTTGCATGGCATTTACCACCCAAAGAAAGGAGAGTGGCAGCTAAAGTGGCTGATATTGAGAAACCCTTCCAGTGGATGGAGGAGGCTGGTCTGAAGGACAGCACAAAGGACTTAATAATGGCAGCACAAGATTAAGCCTTGATGCCAGAGTCTACCACACCAGAGAGGAACCAAAGTGCAGACTGTGCAAAGATACCCCCAGACAGCACAGCACGTAACAGCAATATTCAGGCAGGCACGGCATACTTGGGAGTACCACAACCAAATGGCTGGCTTAGTATATACAGTATGAACATCTAGGCCGAGTATGGGCTGGAAGTCCCAGGGTCAAAATGGGCAACACCTCCAAATGCAATTAAAAACGACTGAGCTAAGACCCTGTGGGACTTTCAGATCCAGACCAATAAGATGGTGGGGCTAATCGTGGTTGTCCACAAACACGAGAAGAGCGCAGTAGTGATAGATGTGGCAATCCCAAGTGAAAGCAACATCAGGTAGAGGGAACACTACAAGCTTGAACAATACCAAGGGCTGAAAGCGGAAATAGAAAGGGTGAAGAGAATAGCGGCATCAGTGGTGCCAGTGGTGATAGGAGCACTAGGGGCTGTGTCCCCCAATCTAAGAAAGTGACTTCAATAGATTCCAGGAACAATATCTGAGATTGCTGTCCAGAACAGCAAAATCCTAGGAAAAGCTAAGATCCTGTGCAGAACCCTCAGACTCCAAGGCCTCTGGAATACCCACAGCAACACCGCACCAAACCCAGCAGCAGGCAGGCAGGAATCCAAACTATCAGAGCACCCCCACATCCCTCATAGAGCAGCAGGCAAAGGAAGGACCACCATATGGTTATGAGATCCCCTGCGGTGATGTAGTGAACAAAGCGACAAATGGTAAACGTGTTGCCCTACTTTATCTAGCCCCAAAGGAGAGCAGTAATCATGAAAATTAAATTCTTTACTGTAGTCACCATTGTAGCTCAGCTATTGCCAAGAAACTGACAAATGTTGTATTATTAATGTGTATTGTGTGAAAAATGACAGAAATATGTGTGACAAATTAATGATGTAACTGTCTGAGACGCTGTGTGCCGCAATCAGCTGTGAAGCTGAAAGAAGTCTGTTACAGCAAAGTTTGGTGGACATATCGACATTAATCTCATAAAGAGAACCATATTAATATATCAACAATAATGCTAAACGCACATAAGGGAAAGGAATTAAAGTTTTGCTGTAGACAACATTTCAAGGGCTTGGCAAATTTTCTTTGGGCTTAACAACTCACTAAACTCTGTGATTTTTGGGCGGAGTCTGGAGAGTTCTTCAATGATCAAATTTCTGTTACTGTTTTTCAAAGTGTGGACAGACTTATTGTGATCCTAATATCTGCTTCTTTCTTGGAAAATCGGTTGAAACTGTAAGTTCACAAATAAGACCAGTTCTGGACAGAATCAGCCAGAATCTTCAGATTGCTGTAAACTTCCTTCCATAAATGAAAACGACTGAGATATAGCCATCGACCAACTAAAGCATGGTCTAAGGTTAATGCCGCAATATTCCCTGTTATTTACACAATGCATTATTTAGATAGTTCGACAGTTTGATCAGATGCATATAATTATTTTTCTGGTGTAAAAAAGCTATCAGTAGCATGTTGTTTTCTTCTGATTAGGCCCAGTTTAAGGCAGTACCACATCAGAATCTAAATGCATACTGTGAGAATATGTTGATTCTGGACAAAACCTGTGAGTATTTTCTTGTTTTTGAATATGATTAAAAAGTCTAACGAAGTTGTTAAGCTCAAACTACAGTATTAAATTATTTTACTGAAGTTCAAAGGGCAACTAAAGATATTTTCACATCTCCTCATGAATTTAAACTGGAGACGGACAGGCGAGAATGTGTGTATCTGCTGCCAAATGACTGGACCAAACTAAGGCAAACAACTTTCTCAAATTCCAAAGATGCGGTTCCTATTCATAGCATTGTTCTTGAGGTGATGATGATGGCTCAAACAGACACAGCTACTATTGATTACCTATAAATTGATCATTTGCAGTGGAACCGCAACACATGTAAAAGCATTGTCTTACTTTTTTTCTTTCTTTTTAATTTCACCTTTGTTAATAGAGGGGCTAGGGAATTAAAACACACATACAGTAAACACAGTAATAGGAGCAGTAAAAAAAAAAAACTACCCTTTATAATGAATTTACCTTTTTTAACTTTATTTAACTTCATTGTGTGTGGATGAGATGCCCAAATGTATAGGAAAATGTTTGTTTTGTATAGACAGGGCCAATATCAATCATTAATTAGAATTATTAATTATTTTTTAATTAAACTTACAGTTTAATATCCTTCATTAGACTGAAGAACTGTATTAGCCATTTTTTCTCCTTTTACTTAATTAATTCAATTATCATTTCAAATAATTAGAATTACTATTTTTGATTTTCAATCTATTAGTTGTTGCCTTGTGGCCCCATGGGACAAAACTGAGATGGGTTAAAAAAAACAAACAAACAAAAAAAATGTGGCACATTATTCAGTCAGGGCCATTAAGGCTGACAAAATAATCCCCCGCCTTACAGTGAACATCCAGGGAAGGGACATTGAGATGGTGACTTCTTACAAGTACCTGGGTGTTCACTTGAACAATATATCGGACTGGACTCACAACACAACAGCACTTTATAAGAAGGGTCAGAGCAGACTCTATTTGCTCAGGAGACTGAGGTCCTTCAGAGTGCGGGGGTCACTTCTCAAAACCTTCTTTGACACTTGTGTCATCAGCCATTTTTCATTCTGTGGTTTGTTGGGGGAGTAACATCACAGCAGCTGACAGGAAGAGGCTGAACAGACTGATCATGAAGGCCAGCTCTGTCCTGGGATGCCCTCTTGAACCTGTGGAGGTTGTTGGAGGGAGAAGGATGACAGCTAAACTTCTTATCCATGATGGCCAATGACTCCCACCCTCTGCAACACACACTCACTGAGCTGCAGAGCATATTCAGTGACAGACTGATCCATCCAAAGTGTGTGAAAAAGAGGTATCACAGGTCATTTCTTCCTGCAGCAGTTAGACTGTACAACCAGCACTGCTTGCAGTAAAAACTACAGAAAACTCATACAGTATACACACACAAAAATAATCAATATATATCTACATATATTGATCATTCTTGTGTAAATTTTGTATATATTGATGACATATTATTTTTTGGATTACATATTATTTTTTTATATTTATTATTACTGTGTGATACTTTAAAGGTTCTTGCTAGTTCCATACACTCTGCTGCTGTAATATTAAAGTTTCCCCACCGCAGGATAAATAAAGGAACTCTTATCTTATCACACCCTCACTCCCTAACAGAATCATGACTACTGTACTACTGTTAATTACAGAGTAGTTGCACAATCATTAGTCTCTTATTTTTAGTTGACAATCAACACAATATCAGGTATCCAACTTGTCAGACAAGTCAGATATTTAACTGACTAATTTACATCTAACATTAAACCACCTTGGCACATATAATTAATTTTCTACACTGATCAGATGACAAATCAAGTCAATCAGATTGATCATCTTTATCCTGTTCTGATGGGAAACTTTGGGCGCTGGCATTCAAGGATACCTTTACACCTGGCATTAAGATGTGTTTTTCTGAATGGATGGCAATCAGATGGCACTTGACCACATTCATTTGCACTTAGTATTAACATGTGTCTCCCACATCTACATCGATCGCTATCTGATCAAGCCCCTCTGCTGGAAAAGCATTTCTGGTAGCAAGCTACAGCGTCTCACCATCTTCTTGTCTGGGCACTCTTTAAATAAACAAAAAACAACAACACAAGGGCCAAGCCTGCCGTGAGAATTCATGGCCATCATTCTCATCATTACACTGGTGCTGTGTTTGCTACCATGATGGGCATTTAGTTCTCTGCAGACAGGAGGAAAAAAGCATAAATCCCATGAAGTTGCATTGTTGTATCCGATCCTGCCTGCTTTTTAAGTACAGGAGAAAGAGATGTTAAGTTAATCAGTTAAGTTGTCGTATGTAAATCGGAGATGCATTCCCATTTACATGTGTTCAATGTGGTCACAATGTGTCTCTGGCCACCTTACGAAGTGGTTTGGCAGACTGGATCACAATCTGCATTTATAAAATTATTTATTTTCTCAGTTGTTGAGTTAAAAGAACACTGAGGGTAATAATCAGAAACATTATGAATATCATATTTAGTAAGCAACCAGTTTAATTGAGTGACCCATAGGTTATTACATACATGTGAATATAATTTACTTTTACTTGTACTTCTGATACTTAAGTACAGTTAATATCAGATACTTTAAGTTGTAGTAAACGAAACTGCTACTCTAGTTCTATTAATTTAGGGGACTTTCACTTTTAACAAAGTAATATTTTAATATAATATCTTAACTTTTACTCAAATATGACTTTGGGTAATTTACACAACAGTATTAAGAATATTGGGATTGAAGTGGTTTGAAAAATTAGACTTCTGCATGTCTTTTAAGCTTTGTGTTCTGGCTTTACTTAAATCTACCACATCCTAATAGATTGTGAAAGGCCGATAAAAGGGCAAACATCCCAGTAGGATAAGTTGCTCTTCCCTCATTATCAACAATTGCATACACAGCAAAGTAATCCAAACAAATCCTTCCCATGGCCTTTGACTGTTTAAAGGGTAGGGCAGAGCTACAAGGAAAAACTGGGAGATGAAAGGGAGTTTTGTTCTGCTTAAACTGGCAGGCTGGTTCATCAGAGAGCACTGATGTTCTGAAAATAGAGCCAGAACAACAAGAAAAACAGCTCTGACAAGTCAGACCCATTCTGGGACGCATTAGAGGGATGAATTCAATATCAGGCAGGCAGTAATAATGTTGAGGTAGATTAGTGTATATATGGAAGGTTATTTCCCAGATCAAAGATAAAAGTATGTTTAAGGCTTCTCACTGACCAAGTGGGCTGTTGTTGGAAAGGTCGTATTTGCCGATTTCCAGGAATCGCCCATGTCTGGCTAGGCAGCGAATACTGGCCTGCAGTTTCTCTTCAGCCAGAGAGTTCAGCACCACGTCCACACCTGAGAAAAAAACATCACAAAAAGTGCATTTCATTCAGCTGGCCTGTATTTGAAGGTCTGAGTCTGTATACTGTGTAAATTTTAAACTCAAGCCACTAAAAGTAAACTAGCCATCACCTTTCTTTTTCACCAATTTTCAGCTGGTGAAAAAACTTACCGTGTCATGATGTAATTTTACTTTTATTTTGGGGTGTCCTTAGTATAGGGTGGTTTTATTTCTTAATTTGCTTCTTAATTTCTTAATCTATTTTTCTATAGTTATCACATTGACTTGTTTCAGGTAATCAAATTAATTTTGATATCAGGAAAAGACAGACCAGGTAAACAAAAAATGCAGTTTTTGATATTTAAGTTTTAATATCCTAGTTTCTAAATCAAACATTTAACTAAATTTAATTGATAATTAGTTGCAAATCAAAATGTTCTGTTCATCCGGGGAAAAATGTAATCTTTAATAGTATAATTTAATCTTAGTCAAAAGCTCTTTCGGCAGCAGTGTTTCTCACTCCTCTTGCAACATGTGGATACAAGCAGGAGTGACAGTTACTGTGGTAATAGCCCTGTGTCTCTGAAAGAGGATATCAGCTCATCAGTTTGTGTCCTAAAGCTCAAGCTCAGTTGGATTATCCAGCAGGACAATGATCTGAAACCCCTTCGAAATCTACCTTTGACAAATGAAATAATAATTTAAAAAACTATATTTTCTGTTTACTCATATTGTCGCTATTTGATGTTAGAATGAGTTTGATGGCCTGAAACATTTAAATGTGACAAATAAAAAAATAGGAGAAGTCAGGAGCAGGTAAACATATTTTCACTACACTTAAGTGAATACAATACTTATGTCTTATGACTTTCTGACAGAGTGTTTTTCGAAGGTGGCTGTTATTTCAGAAATCCTGAGGAGAAAATAGTATTGTTTAGCACAACAGAAAAAGAAAAAAGTTTCTGACCTTTGCCCTCTGTGTGGAGCAAAACATGCTGCTCGAAAGTGGTGTCTCTGGAGTTGGCAAAGGATTCTGCTGAGAGCTGAGGATATCTTTCAAGTAGGTAGGTACGCTTCTGTGTTGAGCCTGGTAAAATCAGGGAGAGAAAGACTACATTTCATACATTTCATACATTTGACATTTTTTCTGAGATATTCTCTAAATTAGAAACAATCCAAATTATGATGTAGCATATCAGGCCTATTTCAAATGAGATATAGATGTAACATGACAAATTTTATAAGCCATTAATCATGAGAAAAATATTTATAGTATAAAAAGTGGGTATAACTAAACTAAAAACAGTAAGAACAAATTTCTGTCACTGTTACTGTGTGTAACAAGTGTTATGTGATTGTACTAACCCACTGTAGTGAAGACTTTACATTTCCTGTGGAGTGCTATAGCAATGGCAGCCTGGCCAACACCCCCTGATCCAGAATGGATGAGAACAGTCTCTCCAGGTCTCAACCTGCCACGCACCACCAGAGAGTAGTAGGCTGTAGCATAGACCACTGGCACTGTGGCTGCCTGCTCGAGTGTCCTGCACACAGTGTATTAGAGTATTTGCCATTATATATATATGTGTGCGTGTGTGCTGCAAAGTGTGCTACTGAGATTGATACAGATAAATCGGAAGTCTGCAATCCCTCAGTTCTGGAGTTGTATGCGGCTCTTAAGCCCCTCTGCAGTGGCTCCCTGCATTAGCTGCTAGTTTTGTGGCAGTTTATGAGATATAAGAGAATATATTTAAGATTTGTTAAGTAAAATATCAGAGCATCTATTCTCAGACTTCACAAAAAAACACGTGAAATTGTCCTGAAAATTTGAGATATGCGTCTTTTTGCAAGGTCAGATAAGTAGATCAGTGAACAGATAAGTTGACTCTGATGGACTGCAGGAATAAATCATTAAGTTGATACTGCTAAAAGGCCAAACACTGGGTGAGGCCATTTGTCACAGTACAGCTTGTAAAAGCCCACTGAAACAATTTGTGATTTGTGGTTTTGGGCTATACAAATAAAATTTGATTGATCTCAAAATTTCACCCATCAGAGGGCCATTTTCACTCAAGAGCACAAATGGAATGAGATTGAAAATCTCTATAAACCCGACTAACTCATGTTTGACACATGAAAAGCCATTCCCGACACTTATATGAAAATGAAGTATTAATTTGGAAACCTGTGCATCTTTGGATCCACATACTTATGAGAGCAGGTTTTCTAAGGCATGAACTAAACAAAAACAAAATATCAGTTTTGCCTCACAGATAACAGCCTGCAGCCGTGCATAAAGATCAAAGTCACGTCTTACAGCCCTGATTTAGAGAAAATGTACAGCAATATTCAGAAACAAAAATTACATAAAAATGTAAAAACACTAGGTTATTATTTTTCAAAAAAAAAAAAAAATTGACGTTGAGCTAATGTAGTTATGTTTAATTCCATGGTTGATTGCTGTGCATGTCTGAGGGAAGGCAGTAATTGTAGATGTAGCAATCCCAGGCGATACCATCATCAAGACAAAGGCATGTAAGAAGCTCAAAAAATACCAAGGGCTGAGAGAGGAGCTAGACTTCATGTGGGGAATAAAAGTGTCAGTGTTGCCAGTGGTAATAGGAGCACCTAGGGCTATGATCCCTAAACTGGGAGAGTGGCTCCATCAAATTTTAGGAAGAACATCTGAGATCTCTGTCCAGAAGAGCGCTATCCTAGGAACAGGTAAGACACTGTGCACAACCTTAGCCTTCCAGCCCTCTAAGATACTCTCACATGTAATAGAATGTGACACCATAGCAATGCTGCACCAAACCCAATAGCAGACAGGTGGGAATCCAGATCACCAGAGCCACATGCCCTAGGGACAACTACCCGCCCACCCCAAAGAGAACCAGCTGGGGTTCACAAAGACAGGATCCCCAGGACCCCCCAGAGGAATGAAGACGGATCCCTGGCCCATCCCTATGCCAATTACCTTGAACAAAAGTGGAGGTGAGCGGACTCAAGGTCCACCACACCACTACCCAGGAAGCTGCACAGTGACAGTCAAACAGCACAATCCCTAGGGGGGATCCTCAACAAAAGGAAGACTGGCCACCAACAAAGGGCAAGCAACATCCCAGGGATGAATTCGACACATCTCCTTGAGCTGCTGAATAATTCTTCTGTCGCTGCTTAATTTGAAGCTTCTACTTTGATTAAATATAATAATTAAAACCTTTTCCCTCACTCGAAGATAAGAGCAAGGCAGTGACTGTATTCTTTCCAAGGCTAACATGCTGGTTCAGCATTAAAATTATATATTTACATACATACAAAAAAACTAAAAACATTCTGTCTTCCCATGCATGAAGGGGTCGGGAGGTAACCTAACCCACTTACCACTACAACTGTAGTAACTCCAACACACTCACACAGAAAAATAGCAAGACCCTTTAGTTATCAAAAGACACTGACACCCTTTTTATGTTGATATTATTATTACTATTTTTTAGATTTCAGATATTAATGGTATTACAGTTGCGAAATTGATTGCAAAATACAATATATCCCCGTCTTTCTCTCTCAACCCACCCAGCCAAGGTAGAAAACTGCTACATTTTCCTAACTGGTGTGAGTGCCTGCTCATGGGGAAATGTTGGGTCTCTGTTAATTATTAACTTAAGCAATATTAAAAGTGTATAGTCTTGACCTGCCCTACATTCTCAGTCATGATATGTCATGAGAAATATTGTTGTGAATTGGTACTATAAAATAAAACTGAATTAACACATAGACACATAACATATTTAAAAATGTGGTACTGACCAGTTAAACGGAATATCCCAGACGAAGCGTTTGTCAGCATCCACGCGTGTTGCTATGCCCTTAGCAGGCAAAAGCCCCATCACACGTTTACCCCTGAGGTCCCGGCCAGAAAACTCCATACCCAACATGCACTGCTGCAGAGATAGGTTACCTACGATGAACAGGAGAAGTTAACTGGCTAATAGTGGGAGCATGATGTAAAGTTTGGATGGTCTTATGTCTATGTAATTATTGTCTATTATAACAATAGTAAACCAGAAGACTCTGTGGGTTGGTATTATTGTTCTTAACACCAAGCTGTTGTGTGCCTGTCTACCTGGAATAGCATCTGGTGGCAATTTCCCAGTGGCCAGCATTATATCCCTAAAGTTGAGTGAGCTGTAGTAGACGTCGCACAGTTGAAGATTTGAGTTGCTGCTCACAAATTGGTGGAGTGGAGATGAAATCCAGCGCAGAGAAGACAGGTCACCTCGAGTCAACACATTGACATAAGCCTGCTCTGTCATCTTTACATTTTGATCTGACAACCACAAAATAAAACAGATGTTTACGAATAGAAGAAAAAGAAGAAGAAATAAGGTATGGGTACATAAAACATTCTGGAAGGAAAACTATAGGCATTGAACTGAAAGATCACTTCTCTCAAATTAGAGTTTTGTTTTGGTTATGATTTAACTAATATGGTAGCCTATATAGCGTGTGCATATGTATTTAAAACTCCCATGAGAGAACTTGTTTTGGATTAAATAATGTTAAATAAGAGTGAATACCTGTCAACCCTCCTGTTTCTCCAAGGATTCTCTAATAATTTACCCTTCATTCTTGTTTATTTAAATATTTTCCCATAAATCTCCATGAACCTGGCCTCCAACACCAGTCTAAGGGCGCACTCACACTAGGCCATCCATACCATGCCAAGCACGTCCGACTCAAAAAGTCCAAATTATCTGAGCACTCCATACTGTGCTCAAGCACGCCATGTTTCCTTGGCCCTTGCACAGTTGGAAAAGGCGTGCTTTGGCACAGTATGATTGCTCATGCACGAGCACAAGCACATGTACACTATGTGGAGATGACGATACAATTTAATGCCTCCGTTATCTCCTGCTGTCTAGGCAAAAAGCAACATAATCAATAAATCCACAAACGTGAGTGTGCTGTATCTTAAAAAGAATCCCAATAAGCCACATATAGCGTGCAGTTGCAGTCATGACCTCTCAACGTGATGACTTAATTATCCCATAACTGTCCTCAGGCACACTTAGAGTAGTG
>KV751381.1:3120905-3156346 GCA_001698575.1 Mola mola | reverse complement strand
GGCTTTTATAATAATAAAAATAAAAATAATTTTAAAAAAATCCAAATAAAGTAGTAGTAGTAGTAGCAGCAGCAGTAATCTCAGCAGTCAGTAGTACAAATCTGGTAATACTCCGTTCCAAAAACATTGCTTACTCTTGACTCATTCAGAATGAAGTCTGTCCATTGCCACAACTATAATTTCACTGTAATACTCTTATGTACAATACTATTATAGTAGTCTAATTTAAAATAAACAGTAAACCATCAACAAGAATCCATCTTAAAATACAGTGAGGAAAAGCCCAGCTGCAAAAATAATAAAGGGTTTATTTGTTGTACCTTTAGAGAGGCTTAGCTCTTCTACAAGTTCCCCATTGGCTGTCAGGCACTCTGTCTCTACATAAGGAACAAAAACAAACTCCTCCATGGTAGGGGGACTCTGCTGCTGCTGCCGACGTGGGGCCACAGTAGCATGCAAACCACATATCTTTATTCCACCAGCAACAATGCTGTCAAGGCAACGATTTATGTAGACATTGATGGCTATGGAAAACAAGAAAGCAGTGTTAAAGACGTGTGTAATGAAATTTAACATTCATTTTCCCTTTTTTACTAATCAGGAAGGTCCCACTAAGATAAAAGATCTCTTCTTCCAGGGAGTCCAGGCCATAATGAGAGCAAAAGCAATTTCAAGACAATATTACAAAGAAAACATAGAACCAACCCAAGAAAATATTAACAAACACAGTAAGAAAAATAAGACAGGATAAGATAAATATTCAACGTTTCAAAGATTCAAATAAAGGGTTTATCCTACAAATAAACTGTTGTTACAAGATCTATAGTGTTGCTGTAATATTATGATAAACAGGAAAAAGTGTGTAGATTCAAGTGCAAATACAATTAGAAATATAAATACAGAGAACAAATCTATTAGAATAGCTTGATCACACATACCTTGCTTTCCTTCAGTATACTTGTAGACCTTCCCCAGATGAACAACTGGGTCAACACAAACTGAGCGGATCCTGGTGGGCAAACGCAGACTACGACCTGACAGCCCAACCACAACCATCTGCAACATGGTGTCCAGAAATGTAACCCAGTTTCCTGTCCACTGCAGTTTGCCATTGTCTCCTGGAAAAAGCCAGTCACATCACAATGGTCACTCAGCAAAAGTACAATGGTAACTAAGGTCGCGTTTATACCTAATGGTTCACTTCCTTGGTGCAGACTAGATGCAAACTGGATACATTGTATCATTTTTTTTGGTTCAGTTTGCGTTCACAAAGGCAGATCTCAAGCAGACTATAAAATTACAGATAAAAACAAAATAACCCTAACTATTACTACTGAAGCCTACATCACTGGGCATCAGCAGGTTATTTTCCTGCTCCTCTTGATCTGGAGTGTATATCAGCGTATACAGACGTAACGTCGGACAACGTGCACTGATTCATTTAATAATCGGTGCCTTTCATGAAAGACGTCCAAAAAAAGGCGAATGTACCATGGAAGATGGCTGACTCATCTAATAAGATCCCACTATGATCTGTTAGCAGCGCACGGGATATCTGTGAGTTAAAACCTTACAAAACTATAGCCCAGTTTATTTTTCATTGTTTTCCTTTTATTTTTCCATTTTTCCATCTTGAGTTCAAAATATTGTCAAGGTCGTCATACCAAATAAATTTGTATTTAATTTCTGACAAGCTGAAACATCTCTGCAGTGCATCGCATATTTTTATGTATTGTTGACTCAGCTTCCTAACATTAATGCAACACTGCTCAACACTTTGGTTAAACCTTTGTGCTCTTGAGTACTTTTTCCAAGTTTTTCCAGAAGGCATTTTTCATCCCTCATTCTTTTTGCTCAATGTTTGTCCCAACGTCTCCCTGCCGCTCATTTTGACATATATGACATATTGATAGACACTTCCAGGATGCTCCATGGTTTGGTTCAACTGAACTAAAAAGGCTGGTGTGAATGAGACCTAATTTTCTTTCAAATACTGTCTCTTCTCTCCCCCCCCGCCTTTTGGATTTGAGTTTTGTATTATATAAACAATTTTAAAAAACACATTAATACAACAAAATAAAAGGTTTCAAAAGCACTATACACGAACACACACGTCACTGTTACCTGCATTGTTTGACTCTAAGATGCCTTGGAAAGTCTTCCCATAGTCATAGCCACGCAGTCGCAGCTCTTTGTAGACATCGCTTGTCTTAAGGTTCATTTTTGAGTCACCACTGTCACCAACCCCTTGTTGATTTATCTGAGTATGGAATGAATCAAGAGCTGCATCCTCCAGAATGCTCACCTTACCTGAAAACGTGCAAAAGAGGAGAAAACTTTTGTGTAAGTCAAGTGGAGCTACAAAAGAGCTATGCAGTAGACATTTACATTGTCTGAGCTGTCTACTATGGAGGACCATACATGTCATGGGAGTAATAATAAATCATTTTCTTAATTAACAGCTAATTCTAAAATAAAAATTTGAATTAAAAACCATGTTTGCGATTTAATTTCTTAATCTATGAATTAATAATTTCAATTACAAAATAATTAACCATTATATATTAAATGGGTAAAACAAAGAGGATTTATAAAAACAACTCACAATGAAATATTGTTCCACCAATATATAGTTTATATTAAAAACTGCTTTTCAAAACAAGTCAATAAATACAGCACTCTAAAATAACATTTATAAATTAAAAAAATGTGAAATAAATATGAAATTTAAATGTGTTTTGGAGAAATGCACAAAAAGACAAACAAGATCCAAAAATGGAATTAAGAATCAGGTATTGTGTGTTTCTTACATGTTCATTGCTGAATAAAAACTTTTGGAGCTACATGATGTGTGTTCAATATTGCACAAGTGTGCATTTTGAATTGCGCTTTGTCCGGCCCCTCACCTAGGACCAGTCCGCTTGGGTGAACTTATCAGAGGCAAACAACACTAACAATATAGCTTCTAGAATCAGTCCAAACTGTCTACATTGTGGGTGGAAAGCCCAACTAAACACACAGTTTAGTTGGGCTTTGCGAGATGCGATGCAAGATTTCTTTGAGGATCCCCTTAATTTCACCAACGTGCATTCCATGGAGGAAGCAGAGCTGGAGGACTCAGAAGTGGCACCTCTCATCACTGGGATCGAGGTTACTGAGGCTGTCAAAAAATTCTGCAGCGGCGCCGCCCATGGGGTGGATGAGATTTGTCCTGAGTTCCTAAAGGCTCTGGATGTAGTAAGGCTGTTCTGGCTGACACGCCTCTGCAACACTGCGTGAACATCAGGGAAAGTGCCTCTAGAGTGGCAGACTGGTTCCACCTTATAAGAAGGGGGTGTTCCAATTACAGGGGGACCACACTCCTCAGCCTCCCTAGGAAGGTCTACTCCAGGGTGCTGGACAGGAGAGTCCGGCTGTTGGATGAAACGCGGATACAAGAATAACAATGCAATTTTCATCCTGGCCAATCACAAGGGTACAGAAGGGGGCATGGGAGTTTGCCCAACCAGTCTACAGTTACGTCCAGTAAGTATTTAGACAGTGACACAGTTTTTATTATTTTGCCTCAATACATCACCACAATGGATTTGCAAAAGAAAACAATCAAGATGTGATCGAAGTGCAGACTTTAAGCTTTAAGTTTAGAGGATTCACAAAAATATGTCATTTAAGTTTAAGAATTATAGCCATTTTAAATAGAAGTACCTCAATTTTCAGGGGCTCAAATGTATTTGGAGAATTGACTGTCAAGTAGTATTATGGCCAGGTATGGTCATTCCCTTGTTATTTCGTGACAAATGAGGAAGATATAAGGTCTGGAGGGGATGTTTTGAACAGGCAATTAGCAGCTGTTTGACTGGAGCCATCGATATGAAGTCCAAGGCAAAAGAAGCCATCATTAATTTGAAAAAAAAACAAAATACATCTATGAGAGAGATAGAAGAAACTTTAGGAGTAACCAAATCAACAATTTGGTAAATACTTAAAAGGAATGAATGCACTTGTGAGCTCAACAACATAGGCCTGGAAGACCACAGAAGACAACTGAAGTGGATGATGACAGAATACTTTTCTTGGTGGAGAAAAATCCCTTCACAACATGGAAACATGTCAAGAACACCCTGGAGGGTAGGTGTATCACTTTCAAAGTCTACAATCAAGAGATGCCTTAATGAATATAAATACGCAAGGTTAACACAAAAAGAGGGTCAGTTTAGACTTTGTCTGAAAACATCTAAATCAGATTCTTTTTGCAGACGAAACCAAGATAAACTTGTACCGGAATGAGAGGAAGAGAAAAGAATGAGGAAAGAAAAAAAAGCTAATGATCCAAGGCATACCACATCATGTGTGAAACATGGTTGAGGATGTAAATGCAAAACCAACTCAAGACTTTGTGAAAGCAAAAAAATGGAATATTGTTTAATGGCCAAGTTAGTCACCTGATTTCAACCCAATAGAAGAGCTTTTCAGGTAATGAAGACAAGCTGAGGGCAGAGAGACCCACAAACAAGCAGCAACTGAATGTGGATGACATTGAGGGACTGGCTAAGCATCTCAATGGAGGAAACTCCGAATTGGTGATACCGGTGGGCTCCAGACTTTAAGCATTAATTGACTGCGAAGAGCTTTGATCCAAGTATAACAAACTACTGTTATATCTATAATAATGTTAGTCTGTTCAAATACTTATGAGCCCCTGAAAATGGAAGTGCTCTGCATAAAATGGCTGTAATTCTTAAAATGTATATGCCATATTTTTTTAAAACCTCTAAAATTAAACCTGAAAGTTTGCACTTCTGTCACATCTCCATGTCCTTTGGGGGGTATTTAGTGGCAAAATGATAGAAGCTGAGTCACTGTCCAAATATTTCTGGACCTGTGTTCACATGTGTTTTGGGGGTCATGAGAAAGCTTGTGACCATAAACTGAAGGTGTCTGTGGGGGGTGCTCAGGGAGTGTGGGGTAAATGGCCCAGTGTTAAGGAAACAATAAAGGCAAAGTCATTTATAAAAAGACTAAAAACCAATGGACCAAGTATTGAAAATCAGAGTATTGCCATTTTTTGTTCAAGAGAAATGGGTTTTTTTGGTCAACTTTAAAGAACTCTTCTCTTGGTTGAAGATACAACTCAAACCTATTGATTGCTTGTTAGAAAAAAAAGGTAGATAACTTAGACAGAAGAATGCTATGGTTGATCGTGTCAAAGGCCTTTTTCAGGTGAAAACATTACCCCTATCCAAGGAGCACTTTATGTTCCAATAAAGTAACAATTTTCTATTTTGGCGTAATATTGTAAGCTAAGGTCAAATTGCTTTTAATGGAGGCGTTGATTGGTTTCAAAATGTTTGAGCAATTGTGCTGCTACTATCTTCTCAAGTAACTTAGATAAGAAAGGCAAAATGGAGACAGGGTGATAGTTACAAATTATATCACGATTACCTGCTTTAAAGACTGGATAATGATTACCTTTTTCCAGTCATAAGTTAATTTGCTAGTCCAAATTAATGAGATGAGTAAAGATTTTGTTAATATGGAGCTGTATTTCGTATTGAAAAAAGTATTGAAATTATGTGTTTTGCTTTAGAATTTCACTGTTTCTGATTACTTCTGCAATTTTTGCTTCATTGCTTCCTTAATGCGAAATTATTATTTAAAACCCATACCAAATGTCCAAACCACAATTCTAAAAAAGCTGCGATATTGTGTAAAATGTGAATAAAAACAGAATAGAGCGATGTGCAAATCCTTCTTAATATTTGATTGAATACAGCACAAAGACAAGGTTTTTAATGTTCAAACTGATAACCTATATTGTTTTTTGGAAATATACATACATTCCGATTTTAACGCCTACAACATATTTCAAAAATGTTTGGACAGGAGTATGTTTACCACTGTGGTAAATCATCTTTTGTTCTAACAACAAGCATCTGTGAACTGACACTAAATGCAATTTATTCCTATTCTTGCTTGATGTACATCTTAAGTTGTTCAATAGTCCAGGGTTTCTGTTGCATTTTGCACTTCATAATGTGCATACATTTTCAGTGGGACACAGGTATGGACTGTACACAGACCAGTCTAGTACCTGGGCTCGTTTACCATGGAGCCATGCTGTTGTAACTTGTGCAGAATATGGCTTGGCATGGTCATGCTGAAATAAACAGGGATGTCCTTGAAAACAACCTCAGCTGGATGGAAGCAAATGTTGCTCTAAAACCTGTATATAACTCTCAGCATTAATAGTGCCTTCACAGATCTGCAAATTGACCATGCCATGGGCAACAATGCACCCCTATACTACCAAACCTTTGAACTGTGTATTGATAACAATCTGGAATGCCGTTTTCCTCTTCAACCCCTGACAGCCATGACTTCCAAAAACAATCTGAAATGTGGACTCGTCAGGCCACCGCACACTTTCAACTTTAGGTCAGTCCATCTCAGATGAGCTCGGGCCCAGAAAAGTCAGCAGTGCTTCTGTATGTTGTTGATAAATAGCTTGGTCTTTGCATGGTCTTAACTTACATGTGTAGAAGCAGCCATGTACAGTGTTAACAATGGTTTTCCGATGCCTGTTTTTAATGCAGTGTCACCTCAGGAAACAAAGGACACTACCGTTTAATATTTATTTTCGATTTTGGCCCCCTTTTTTTTTTTTTTTTACAACTCCAAACAATATATGTACGAAAAATGACCTACCACTGACGGACAGGTTTCCGTTCTCTGAAACTTCAAAGTTGTTGGTTGCAAGCATGAGACGCACCTCCAGCTGGACAGAACCTTAGTTGGAAAGGTGGGAAGGGAAGAAAGAAGGAGAGGCAAAATCCGATGAACACTGAACTGGAATTAAGGTCACCATACCTCACTTCTGTACTCACATCCCTGCAGCTCTGCACTCACCGGTCTTGGGCAGGATGGTTGCCCTATGGATGGTAATATCTTCAAAGTTTACAGGGGTGACTTCCAAGTCAACCCCCAGACTTCTCACCAAGGTACGCCATACCAGCATCAAGTAACCCGTTGCTGGGTAGAGGACACGCCCATCAATGCTGTGTCCACTCAGGTAGTAGTCCGTAGACTCTGGACTTATGTCTGTCGTTGATTAAAGTAGATAGGCAACCAATTTCACCAAGTGGTCAAAGGCGATGAGAAAGGGTGGTTTAACTGTATTTCTTGATATGGCAGAAGGAAACAGAGTTACGTTTTAATTCAGACGTATGTCTCTTACCAATGTTATAGGTGGTGGCAGAATTGGATCCTCCTGAGCATGGAAAATCCTCCACTTTGGGCACATCCCAGGTTTGGGTATGGTCCCATTGTACTAATGGGGAGATGAGCGGGGTACCAACTGGCACAGGGTATTTCACAGCTGGGCAAAGTTTGTTAACATCCAGGTCGATTCTAAAGAAGTGCATTAAAAAGGTCACTCTAAGCAAGCTGAAAGTGCTCAGAGGAGAACAAGACAGCAAGCTTCAGTGCAAAGCCCATCCAGTAGACTCTTACCTCAAGTAAACCAGGGCAACTAAAAATATTAAAGGCAGCAGAATGAAGCATTAACTGACCCATTAATGTAGATTTTGCCAATGTTTGAGAGGAAGAACTCAAGGTTGTTGGTGTGACCTTTCTTCATCAAGGAGAAAATGGAACATGTGTTTTTCAAGCCACGCTTCAGGATTGCCTGAAAAAAAAAATCAACAGCTCTTGGATGTGAGATGTTAACAATAAGTAATAAAAAATTCAATATATATTTGAAACAAAATATTTAACGGGGACCTCTTGTCCAGATGTGGAAAGATGCTCTCTTCAAAAGATTACATTTTCAGTTAACAGTGTTAAAAAGTAAAGGTTAGGGCCTAAAAAATAAATAAAAAAATAAAAGAAAAGAAAAAAAAATTCCAATTAAAAGTGCAAGCAGACTTGGGCTCCCCAATTGCTCCCCAATTTTACATTAAAACTTTTTTTCTTTTTTCAAGAAACGAGTTTCACATAGATGATAATCTATTGGTCATGTTAGATTGATTGAAAGGCTATTCAGCCAATCACAGTCTTTTGACCAACCTACTGGACCTGATTAGAATAAATATATTCGGAGAAGTGGCTATGACTGTGGTAATAGACAGCAGAGAATATGAGGAATAAGACTGTTACTTAGTAATTTCTATTATAACTAAACTAAAATGTCTTGCTTGTATGGCGTGTCAGCTTATGTTAGTCATTGCAAATGTGATTGGTCAGGTGCCAAACAAACTTTATGTAAGATAAAGTAAATGGTATCTGACCGTTCCTAGAACCTGCAGGAGCTAATCTCCTACTTTGGGGGATGTCTGTGAAGGTTCTCAGTCATCAAGGTCATGGTAGTCTTGCTGTTTCTTCTGAAGGCAACTGAACTTCTTGTAGTTTCTTGAAGATGTTTCGCCTCTCATCCAAGAGGCTTCTTCAGTTCTAAATTTCTGGTAGGGAGTCCCCAGTATTTAACCTTGTGGAGGATCCTTCTTACTCAGGGTAGTGGGCGAAGGGTAAAAATCCCTGCCCCCAATCTGTGTGACCCAGATCAACCCACCATCAGATGGGTAATCACTCCTCCCCGGTCATCATGTGAGTCGCTGGTTTCACATGAGCCAAGGTGTGAACTGTGTTTTGTTAAGTTTCCTGGGGAGGGATTTCAAAACCCTGCAACACTCTGAGACAGAAACTGGTTCACCCTAAGGACAAAACTCCCAGACACAAACTTAACAATGTTGGTTATGCAGTCAGTGCAGTGCAGTGAGGAGTGCACAGACCTTTATATCGGAGAGACCAAACAACCTCTCCACAAACACATGGCTCAACACTGGAGAGCCAGCTCATCTGGCCAGGACTCAGCAGTCCACTTACACTTAAAGGAGAAAGGACACTCCTTTGAGGATGAGAACGTGCATGTGCTGGACAGGGAGGATAGATGGTTTGAGAGAGGAGTAAGGGGGACATCTATGTCAAACTGGAACAGCCATCACTTAACAGAGGAGGAGGCCTCAGACATCAACTGTCTATCGCATTCAATACAGTTTGGAAATCCCTCCCCAGGAAACTTAACCACAGTTCACACCTTGGCTCATGTGAAACCAGTGACTCACATGATGACCGGGGGGAGTGATTACCCATCTGATGGTGGGTTGATCTGGGTCACTCAGATTGGGGGCTGGGCTTTGTGCCCTTTGCCCACTACCCTGAGTAAGAAGGATCCTTCACAAGGTTAAATACTGGGGACTCCCTACCAGAAATTTAGAACTGAAGAAGCCTCTTGGGTGACAGGTGAAACGTCTTCAAGAAACTACAAGAAGTCCAGTTGCCTTCAGAAGAAACACCAAGACCACTTTGGGGGACACAGCCCTAAGTGCTCCTATTACCAAAGGCACCACTGATGCCTGTAGTCCCCACATCCTTTCTAGGTCCTCTCTTAATTAAAAATGTTAAATGTTCAAATATTCTCTCCACTGACTATAGGATTGGGGAATGAATGGCATATATTATTGTGCAATTTCTGTGAAACAGAAAGTGCATTGAAGCTTTATTGCAATGTTGATATTTTGCTAAGTATACCTGCAGCAGAGCATGAGGTGCTATCTCCACCACCACAGCGTTTTCAGGCACCAAACCAAGGCCCTCATGGAACAGCACTGGGCTCACCAGATTATTGACATGGTAGTCAGCTGAACTGTAGAGAGCCAGAGGACAGTCCCACTCACTCTGAGGGATACTAGTGCTAACCCAGCGGAATGAACGCTGCCGTGGCTCCTTGATCACCTATGCACAAGATGAAAATTACAAAATCACTTTAAAAATTCACTATGCCGCCAAAGCTAGACCCAAAACTAAGGCTTTTAACACCTTTTGACCAGGTACTTTTTCAGACTGTTCTGACCGAAAATGAAGTTGAGTGGATGAAATCTCTATAAAGAGTTCATCAAAACACGAAGTGTATGATTTGTGATTTGGGGGGAATAATTAAAAATTGCCTTTTTTTGTTGGTCTCAGGCTAGTGGTCCAGGTATATACAATTTTGTGCACATAGGTGAAATGCAGCCGGGCTGCAGTTTAGGGTGTGCTAGTGAATTATTTTGTCACAGCCATGCACAAAACCTGTATCATTTGTAAGTTTTCCAAGACAAATAATTTTTGTGCAAAGTTGTATGACTCACTCAAATAAGCAATCTTCGAGCTAGAAAAAATAAACAATGAAAGAAAAGAAAGAAAAATAATAATTGCCTGCATTACAAGAGGGTCTTCCCATGGTTTCTACTCAGGCTTTTAATAAGCTAGTGCATTTTGTCAATTACAGATACTAGAGCTAATGACAGTATGACTACAGGAGTAGAGCCTTACATTTTTTCATAACGTTTTGCATACAGCATCACTACATACCTTCTTTAAAGCAGCCAGCAGGTTTGGAGCAATGGAGGCCATGTAGTAAGAATGGAAAGCAACGCCAGCGCTGCGTACTTCCTTTGCAAACACTCCCTGCTCTTTTAGCTCCGACACAAATTTACTGATTGCTTCCTGATTAAACACATAAAACATCTATCAACACACATCAACTTACCACTGGGAAAAGTAATTTAGTGAAAGCCGATGAGAATATGCTTATGTTAGATAATGGAACTCCTATTATTGCTTTTGTAACCTTACATTATTATACCTTTTTCACTTTTAAAACTTTAAAACTTTTAAAAAAATGATTGACCTGAGGGCCAGAAATGGTGACAGTTTCTTCAGCATTGTGGCAGGCTGGGACCACTCCCTGAGGACATTTAGCCAGACATTCCTCCCAGGTCAATCCTGCAACAAAGAGATTGAACTTGTGAAAAATAAATTATCAATAAAAAAAACTAGCAAATGGAATAAAAGAATGCTGATCTCCACCAATGCAGCTAAATTCCGTACAACATCTGCTCACCAGCAATTAATGCTCACCTTTCAAGACTATTTGTTCTCCAGTGAGCTCATATTTCAATTTTCTACTTAACGTTGGTATTAGTGTTTGAAGTTTAGGTCAATACCCATTTGTGTGAAAAAGAACATACGTTGGAGCCATGGCGATTTGTCCAAAAATATGTTTGACCATAGACATTTTATCTAGTAAGTTCAAAAGTTTATCATATTTAGCCAGTACCAAATGACACTAGTCTAAACCCATCTATGTCAAATAATTTAGGGGAAATTGCCAAAAAATGGGGTTTTGACCTGGTTATAACATGACCTTGGTGTTAATTACCTTCACCTGACTTTCTAAGCCCAAAAGCTAATTATCTGTAGCCTGCTGTCAGCTACAAAATGACACCAATTGGACGTTTCTATTTGAATGCCCTCTGGAGTTATGGCTTAGGCTTGCCTTTTGACCTTCGACCTTTGGCCAACAAAATCTAAGCAACTGTAGGTCGTACCAAGATACACCTTTGAGAATAAGTGTTGGTTTTTTTTGTTGTGCCATGTGCCCCAACTACTTACACTTATCCTGAATTTGACTACTGTCAAGTAGATTACCTCAGCCAGGAGATTAAAAAAATCATTGTTTCCTCTCTTACCAACTGCGGCCATGCCACCTGGAGGAAGGTTTGCCTCCTTGATGCAGCGACCTCTCCAGTAGGCAGCAAGGATTGCCTCACTTTGGCTGAGGGAGCCATCAGCGTAGCCACAGGCCAGCTCTCCTACGGAGTGTCCGATGATACCATCAGGCTGTAGACCTAGCTTAGTGAGCAAGTCAATTTGAGCTATCTGTAACAATGTGAGATATATAACATACACAGGTTTATTCAATAATTTGTATTCATGTAGTTAAAATTGCAAAATTACATCTCTGAGAATTTAAATTATTTCTCTCTTTCAGTTATTTATTTTATGATTTTACTACTAATACCCAAACAAGTCAAAATATTTACAGCAATCACTTTGTCAAATCAAATATTTACTCTACCTGTATAGCAGCAAGGCCAACAAAGGCATGAACAGTATCTTCAAAAGTAGCATCATCTGCCTCCATAAGAAGAGTAGACACAGATAGGCCAGTGTCCCTCAGGGCTACATCTGACCGAAGGATGGACTCTTTGAAGTCTGGCAACTGCATGAAACTGCAACCCATACCTGCCCACTGTGTTCCCATACCTGTTACAAGTAACAAGTCACATACATTAATCCAGCAAAACATTAGTTGAGTAATAAATAATGCTTTATAATATTTTTCTAATTTAAAAAAAAACTTTATTGATCACTTGAAAGTTTTGATTTTTGATGGATGAATAGTGGTTGATCTAAACTGTTTTTGCACATATTTGTTTAGACTGACAGTTACAAGAGCTGTTACATTATCCCCACCAGTGATGTGAAGACACTGAACCATTGTGTTCTGTTCATTAATTCAAAATTTAAAGGTTGTAGATGTAAAAATAGAGCAAAGTTAGCAATATAGATTGTCTTTTTTCATCTACAGTATTTCATTAAGATTGACCTCAAAGTTCCATAAGGGACCTTTAATAAAATTGGAACGGTTACTATACTGCAATAAATAGGTGTTATTGGAATACTGTTACTGAAAAAAAAAAACATTTGAAGATATTTAGTTGTTATTGTTGTTGGGCTATTCACTGCAGTTTATATGAAACTATAAATGCTGAATACTAGAATACTGTTTTGTCTTTTAACCCTGGTTGAATGTGCCCGTTACGTGTTAGCATGGCAGCAGATGCAGGCACGGAGAGTCATTGGATAAGTTTCAATCCTTTATCTGAAACCCATTCAAAATAAATGTACAGTTCACAATATCACAATAATTTTCCCTAGGTCTTAAACAAAAAGGTTCACATTCAAACCACCCCAAAACACAGTAACATTGCCACAATAGCATGATGATGCATCTCACTGTCCTTTAGGCATGGCCATCACGATTAGCCTACCACACACGCACGCACATAGGTGTTTCTGTCACTGTCCCAAATGTTCGACGGTGTGAAAGTCATGGAAAACATCCATACGATTGGCCATCCATTTCCAAAAAAGTCCACGAAATCCGTGCAAAGAAAGGGATCCAAAAGTGAGAAGATATCTGGTCCAATGATGTCCACCGTGATGACGGAGTGCCTCCAAAGCGTGCGTGTCATTCCACCCAAGTAACGTTCATCCAGAAAGTTCTTAGCCCAGAATTTGCGCGCCACCGCAGACAATCAAGAATGAGTCAATCACAAAGCATGTTGAGATGATCACCAGCCACCAAACTGTATCCGAACTCCTTGACCTGTTCATGACCTCTCCTCTACGTTCCCAAACTCCGCTCTCCATGCAGACAAAGCATGAGAGGATGAAACATTGATAATCTCTTCACTCCTGTATATCACCCACTCTTGTGTTATTGCAATGTACCCAATCATACAAATAGATGACCTTATGACAAAATAAAATGCAGTCAAAATAAAACAAAATACTGTAGAAATAACATAAATGTAGGTTCATCACACCTTCCCCCTTAACGGGAAAATTTTGATCCCATAGATCAAAATTTTTGGACAGGTCTATCAGTAAGTCTCAACATTTTAACATCGAGATAGACAATCAGCAATAACATTATCTTTACCCTCGATATGCTTGATCACAATGTCATACTCTTGCAAAATTAAACTCCAGTTTAACAATCTTCTATTTTTGTTCCTCATCTTATTCAAAAAACACGAATGGATTATGATCAGTATATAAAATGAGGGGTTTCTGACCTGTGCATACATAAACATTAAAATGTTGTAATGCTAGAATCAAAGCTAATAGCTCTCTCTCAATTGTTGAATAGTTTCTTTGATGCCGGTTGAAGTTCTTGGAAAAGTATGCAACAGGATGCTCAACATTGTCAATCTCATCATGTTGTAACAACACAGCACCAGCGGCATCATCGCTAGCATCTGTGGCCACTGAAAATGGTTTACTAGAGTCAGGAGACTGGAGCACAGGGTAACGACATAACATGGACTTAAGTTTGTCAAATGCCTTTTGACAGGATTCATTCCAGACAAAATTCTCTCTTTTCCTGAGCAAATTTTTTAGGGGTAAAGCAACATCAGCAAAGTTCTTGCAGAACTTGCGTTAATACTCCACCATTCCCAAGAATCGCCTCAGGGTTTTATTACTACTGGGAACAGCAAAGGCCACAATGGTCTGAACCTTAGCATCAACAAGAACCACCTGACCTTGGCCAATAACGTGTCCAAGATAGGTCACATGGGCACATCCAAATTCACTCTTGGACAAATTAACTGTTAAGTTGGCCTCTGACAGTTTTTCAAACATTCTTCCTACATCCTTCAGACGACTTTCCCAAGTCTCATTTCCAGTCACTAAATCATTAATGTAAGCACTACTGTTGGGCAAATCTTTGATCGCTGAATGAATCATTATTTGGAACGTGGCTGGCAAATTCTTCATTCCAAATGGGAGAACGTTATATTCGTACAGCCCAGAAGGTGTGACAAAAGCAGATATTTCTCTACCTCGTTCAGTTAATGGAACACACCAATAACCTTTTAACAAATCAATCTTAGTGAGAAACTTTGACTGTCCTACTTTGTCAACACAATCACCCACTCTTGGGATTGGAAAAGCATCAGTCTTACTGACAGCATTGACTTTTCTATAGTCTGTACCAAATCTTGTATTGCCATCAGGCTTCGGTACGAGCACACACGGAGAGCTCCAATTGGAGTGTGATGGCTGTATGATGTTATGCTTTAACATGTAAGCCACCTCCTGTTCAACTAGCTTACATTTCTCAGGACTCATCCTATACAGAAGTCATTAAATTGGTTGAGCATCATTTACATCAACATCATGAACTGCTGCATGGGTTCCCTTAGGAACATCAGGAAACAAATCTTGATGCTTAAGCACCAAGTCCATCATTTGAGCTTGTTGCCAAGGCTCTAAGTGTGACATTTTTACTTCAAGGTTCTGCAGAATCTCAGAATTGGACAATTTAGAGGGAATGATTTCAGGTTTGATGGAGGGTTCCTCCTCCTGACAATCATCATCTACAGAACTCTCATCCTGGCTAACAACTGAGACAGCCCTTACAGATCTGTCATGGTAGGGTTTCAACAAGTTGATGTGGCACAACTGCCTAGACTTTCTCCTATCTGGAGTTGTCACATTGTAATTGAGGTCATTAACCTTAGAGTGGCTCTCATAGGGACCATGAAATCTAGTCTGCAGTGGATGGGACTGCAGTGGGAACAAAACAAGCACTCTATCTCCTGGCTTAAATGTCCTTGTCCTAGCCATGCGGTCATACCAAGTTTTCATCTTTTCTTGAGTAGCCTCAAGATTCTCCTTGGCTAATGCACAGGCTCTATGAAGTCTCTCTTTGAAATTCAGGACATAATCCAACAGATTGACATGACTCTCTTTTTTAGTCCACTGCTCACACAGCAGGGCTAATGGTCCTGGTGTCCAAAAACCAGCTCAAAAGGGCTGAAGCCCAGAGACTCTTGGATTGACTCCCTAGCCGCAAACAACAACAAATGAACACCTTCATCCCAATCCTTCTCATTCTCATAGCAGTACGTCCGAACCATGGTTTTGAGAGTGAAGTGGAATCACAACATGCTGAAACAATCCTGAGGTGAAATTACCACCCTGATCAGATTGGATCTCCTTAGGCAGACTGAACAAAGTGAAAAACGTTATCAAGGCCCTAGAAACGGTAGCTGCTTTGATATTTCTAAGTGGAATTGCTTAAGAGAACCTTGTGGAAGCACACGATAGTCACCATGTACTCATTTCCAGTTCTCGTTCTGGGCAAAGGTCCCACACAATCCACAATAACCCTTGAGAAAGGCTCACCAAAGGCTGGGAGAGGTTTCAATGGTGCCACAGGAGGGTCTAACTGGTTTTTACCCACCACCTGACAAGTGTGGCACTTGCGACAGAGGTTTGTAACATCCTTGCACAAACCTGGCCAGAAGAATTGCTTCATGATCTTGTTAACAGTCTTGTTAACACCATGATGACCCCCTAGAGGTAAGCTATGTGCCATGATAAGTATGTCCTTCCTATAAACCTTAGGTACAACAACTTGATTGATGACTGCCCAATCTTCATTGGGAGGAATAGCAGGGTGACGCCATTTTTGCATCAAAACCCCGTCTGTCAGGTAATAACCAAGTGGCACTTTGGCAATTTCGTCATCAGGGAGAGCTTTTTCTCTCAATTCAGCGATATCAGGATCACTGCTTTGCTCAGTGATCAACTGCTTTCTTGACAAAAATAAATCATCAGACACTTGCAAAGCGTTCCCAACTTTTTGCGGTGAACTACTAACATCCTGATCAAAGACTGTTCCAAGAAAAGTATCTGACAACTCATCAAAACATGAACTCTTACTGGAGCCACTATGTAACCCATGCCCTGAACGATCATGGTCTTCATTCAACAATTTGCTAGACTGCACCAAGTCCTCCTCATCATTTGCCTTTTTGGCCATAGCTCGAGTCACTGCACATGAAGGGAAAATCTCAAAGTGTAACTTAGACTCATCTTCAGTGCTCAGTTTAGAAGTTAACTGAACAGAGGGGACGACTTTTCCACCAGCTAGGTCGTTGCCGAGTAAGAGAGAAATACCTTTTACAGGGAGGCTGGACATAAACCCCACTTTAACTTGTCCTGTTACTTAGTCTGACTTCAGAAACATGGAGTGCAGAGGTACGGTCACAATTCTCCCCTCAATACCCTGAACAAGAATGAAGTCACCTATCGCAGTGTCTTCACTTTCATAGGAACGCAATGCCTCTTTAAACAAAAGCGACTAGAAAGCCCCAGTATTGCGGAGAATTCGAATGGGTTGAGGAGCAGAATTTTTACTCTGGGAAAAAAATCCCTCTGACACGAAAGGAAGGAACTTTTCCCTCAGAAGATCAGACGACTCAGCCTTTTTAGCATCATAAGGACAAAATGATTCACTTGAACCGAACCCAATAGGCATTTCTGTGAAAGACTTCACCAAAGCATCAGGCAAGGCCTCTTTTTCTCTCTTTCTCTTAAGAATTAGGCACTCGGACAAGACATGACCTGGTTTCTTGCAATAATGACACGTAGGATCTGTAGGCATCTCCTTCTTGGTGTCACTAAATTTGTTCTTAATATCAGCACTTCTGTCTTTAACCTCTGTCGCTTGTGCTGATTATGGTTTACCACCACTCTTCTTAGGTGGATAGGGCCTATCATGACACCCAAACTTAGACTTGTGAGTGAGTGAATACTCATCTGCAAACTTAGAAGCTTCATGTAGTATGGACGCGTCTTTTTCATCAAGATAAGACTTAATATCATCCTTAACACACCGCTTAAATTCTTCAACCAACATCAAGTCTTTTAACAATTTGAAATCACCATCGACAGCTCTAGATGTACACCAACGCTCAAAGTACACCTCTTTATCATGAGCAATGTCTGGCTCTCAGTCCTTTTGAGACCACGAAATTTCTGTCTATATGCCTCTGGAACCAGCTCGTAAGCTGTCAAAATGGCTTGCTTAACCACATCATATCTTGAGGCATCAACAACACACAAAGCTGAATAGGCTTGTTCTGCTTTCCCTTTGATTACACTCTGTAGCATCAATGGCCAATATTCTTTAGGCCACTTTAAACTCTCAGCCACTTTTTGAAAATACTGGAAATATTTGTCAACCTCCAGCTCATCAAAAGGAAAAACTAACTTCACTTCTCTGCTAGCACAGAATTTGTTTGTATTGAATGGATCTCCTTTTCCTAGCTTTGCTAGCTCAAGTTGTTTTTCTAATTTTTCTCTTTTCCAGTTCTATCCTTTCTCTTTCCATCACCATTCTTTCCAGTCTCTCTTTCTCTATCTTCTCTGTCTCTTTCTAATTTCAGTTTATCCAATTCTAACTGTCTTTCTTTACCTCTTTCATAAGCATATTCTTTTTCTCTTTCTCTCTCCAGCTGAATCAGTCGTATTTTTAACTAAGTTTCAGAGCTAGGCTTAGGTTGAGGCTCACCATCAGTGTCTACAAACTGAGCTAAGTCTTCACTTATGAACACAGCCTCATCATAATAATGTTGTGCTATCAACTTAGCAATCTTAGCTTTTGTGTAGCTTGCAACATCAAGTTAGGTTTAGCAACTTAGCAACTTCCAATAAGTCAGGTTTTCTTAAATCCTGCAGATCCTTAAAAGTAGGTAAGTCCAAAAACTCTTGCACTGCTGCTGCCATGAATATGAAAAAAAAAAAAAAAATCACTTGGATTCAACAAATTGCCTTTTCAAAATTCTTGATGCAAATGACTCGTCAAAAATGGTAAACAACCCGGACGAGCCCCCAGTTTTGTTACGTGTTAGCATGGCAGCAGCTGCAGGCATGGAGAGTCATTGGATAAGTTTCAATCCTTTATCTGAAACCCAAAACATGGTAACATTACCACAATAGCAAGATGATGCATCTCACTGTCCTTTAGGCATGGCCATCACGATTAGCCTACCACACACGAGCACGTAGTGTCTCTGTCACTGTCCCAAATGTTCGACGGTGTGAAAGTCATGGAAAACATCCATACGAGTAGGCATCAATTTCCGAGAAAGTCCACGAGATCTGTGCAAAGAAAGGGATCCAAAAGTGAGAAGATATCTGGTCCAATGATGTCCACCGTGATGACGGAGTGCCTCCAAAGCGTGCGCGTGTCATTCCACCCAAGTAACGTTCATCCAGAAAGTTCTTCCCCCAGAATCACGCGCCACCTCGGGCAATCAAGAATGAGCCAATCACAAAGCATGTTGAGATGATCACCAGCCACCAAACTGCATCTGAACTCCTTGACCTGTTCATGACCTATTTTCTATCATGACCTCTTTTCCATGCCCCAAACTCTGCTTTCCACGCAAAGCATGAGAGGATGAAACACTGATAATCTCTTCACTCCTATATATCACCCACTCTTGTGTTATTGCAATGTACCCAATCATACAAAGAGATGACCTTATGACAAAATAAAATGCAGAATCATGTCAAAATAAAACAAAATAATGTAGAAATAACATAAAAATATAGGTTCATCACAGTGCCCCACTGACAAAACACTTGGACCCAGCCAGGGCCCCCTAGAATTTTATACAGTTGGCGCGCATGAAAGCCACCTTCAAAAGCCAGTTTAAACGGTGCTTCAGACAGGCAACCTCAATATCCTCGTTTAAAAACCTTCTTAAAACGCACTTTTACCATTTGACTTTTTGAACAATTGTTGGCAGTTGCTGCAGTTTTTATGTTGTTTATCATTTTGTTACATTTATTGTCTGTAAAGCACTTTGTAACATGTTTTTGAAAAGGTACTATATAAATAAATTGTTGTTGTTGTTTACACATATTTGTTCAATGACTTACCTGAACAGACATACCAGAGTGGCCTGGCGGTTGCCTGTACTTGCTGCACCTCCATGATATTTAACTGAGAACCAATCAAGGTGTAGCCTCGGAAAGGCATGCTGGAAGTAGAAGTTCCCGACACATCATTCAGCAAAGAGATGAAGCTGTCATCTGCACTGTGTTCCTTCCCCCTTTGGAGTATGGAAACTACTCCAGCCTCTGTACGGCCACATGCCTGAAGTACCCTGGGAACAGTTCTGGGTATTGCAATTGTATCAGCTAGTTTCCTGGATGGACGAAGGATCACATGAACATTTGAACCTCCAAATCCAAAGGAATTGATGCCTACAATGCCACCCCGGATGGGAATAGGTCGGTCAACAACTTGAATTCGACCATCGGTAAGGGCAGGTATGTCAGGGTTAGGACTGTTGAAGTGCAAGTTGGGAGCCCAGACTCCTCTCTCCAAAGAAAGCAACACCTGTTCATAAAATGAATAACAATTAAATTATAAACAAATTAGGATAGGGAGGATTTTACAATAGTTGAAATGCCTAACCAACAATAATGTAGCTCATTATCAAGTCAATTGTACCAAGTAGACATTCCTGAACAACTTGCATAAACCACTGGCAAGTATTATTGTAGCGACTTTTAAGCATCAGCTGCATCAGAAAAGACTGGGAGTAAACTATCAAGATTGTGATTTGTAGACAACCCCCTTTACAAACTGACATACAATTTCCACAAAATTTCCATTCCATTTGTCAATCATTGCTGCATTTACATTGAAATACTAATAGGCAGCAACTGAAAAACCACCAAAAGCTTCTTGTACGTGTAATATCTTTAAAGGCTTGACCACAAAATAATAAGTTAGCCATTAAAAAAAAGTCTATATACTAATCACATATACAGTGTATATGATTCTTAACACTGATATTCATGTGGAAAATTCTATTTAAATAGTCAAAAGACATTTACTTTGAGTTTACTCATTTATTATAATCAGATGTCTTGTCCACCAGTAACGAAAAATGTTCCAGACCTCTGTGGTCAAGAGGAAGCTAAACTATAAGGCAAAGCCCTCAATTTACACATCAATATTATTTTCCACCATCACCTATTGCCATGAGTGTTGGACATCAAAAGAATGAGATCACACATATAACTACTCGTGATAAGCAGATGCCACTATCATGAATGAACTAATTAAGTAAAATAAGAGGGTATGAGAGGCATCTTTTCTAAGATTTGTACAAGGTACGACCAACAGTCAAAGACTCTGAAAACCCCTGATATAATGAGTGTGGACTAGACTAGACTAGACTTTTTCTTATCAAGAAAACAAAGGCATGGTCTGAAAATACCAACAATTATTATGTTGAAAATGACAAAAAAAAATATGGAAAGCACATCAAGATGAATCTTTGATCCTTGGAGCAGAAATAGGACAACTGAGGAAGTGTGCAAGATGGTGAACTAGAACCATTTCCAGTATAGGACAAGAGTGAGGAAATGAAAATTAAGAGAAACCAAATGTGCATTTTATTCCTCTTTCGGCTTTATCTTTAGCTTTTGTAGGAATCCACACAGCAAATCAAAGCCCTCCATCTCTCCCTGTCCTCTGCATCTTCTTGTGTCACACCAACTATCTGCATATCCTCTCACACCACATCCATGAATCTCCTCTTTGCCTCCTGCTTGGTAGCTCCGTCTTGAGCATCCTTCTACCAATATATTCACTATACCTGTGATGTGCTCATTCTTAATCCTAATCTTGTCACTCCCAAAGAGAATCTCAACATCTTTAACTCTGCTACCTCCAGTTCCGTCTCCTGTCTTTGGTCAGTGCCACTGTCTCCAAACCAAACAACATTGCTGGTCTCACTACCCTCTTGTAAAACCTTTCCTTTCACTCCTGCTGCTACTCTTTTGTCACATATCACTATGACCCTGACACTTTTCTCCACCCACTCCAACCTGCCTGCGCTCTTCACCTCTTTACCTCACTCCCTGGTGCTCTAAACAGTTGACTCTAAGTACTTAAACTCATGTACCTTTTCCACCTCTACTCCCTGTAACCTCACCATTCCACTTGCCTCCCTTTCATTCACAAATTCAGAAACTAAATGTGCTAATAAAAAGAAATGTGTCACCCTCACCTTTGCCAGGGCAGCCAGACCTGAAGCTGGTTCTGGATGACCCATGTTTGACTTGGTGGAGCCAATAAGCAGAGGCTGTCGCTTTGATTGACAGAAAACACTTACAATGCCATTAACTTCCTGTGGGTCGCCGACCTGTATGTAGAGAGGCCAGATTATGCAGATACGTTCCTGGTAAGTGACATCAGATAAGTGATTGAAAGGGACTTATTCATCATACATCAAAAACGTGTAGCATGCTTTCATGAATGCTTTTATGTTTCATATGATACAAGGACCAGCACTGAAACAGTGTAATGAAGAAATTGTGTTTTATGAGTGTTGTACCTTTGTTCCAGTGCCGTGTGCTTCAACATACTCCACCTGCTCAGGAGGTATATTCACCTCCTGATAGAGAGAATGAACCAACCTCTGCTGCATCTCACCTGAAGGAAATGTTATACCTGAGGGATCAAGAGTACATGAGGACAAGTACAGACTGTTTATTTGTTTACAGATCATTGAATAGTATTCTTCCTCCACCTATGATGAACAATATTCTTACAATCACAAATGCCACCTATCTGTTGAATATCTGAATTACGTTTTGGACAAATTTATAGGGGTTCAGTGATATAGAATGCTTTGTCAAATCATATTTTAAATTTAGCATCTGCAAAATTTTAAAAAGCTGTTAAAGGTTAGAGTCTTTGTAGACTGTCCAATAGTCTTCCTAATTTTACTACTTGATATCTGTGTTTTTGTACATCTGCTAGTGTATTAATCTGCTTGTTCTGCTAGCCAAGCCCTGTAAGGCTTTTTTTTTTGGTTAACAGTATTTACTCAGTGGTTAAATCTTCGACAATATTCACATTAGAAATAAAATCGCAGTCATGATCAACAACAATGCTGCTTTTTGCTTTATTAACATATATATATATATATATTCATGGATGTCTCTCCTGTATAGCAACTTGTTCAAGATAAATGAAGGGGGCAGCACATGATCTGTTCATTTTGTGTGGAAGAAGAGTCCAATGACACACAAAAAGTCAGTTTTTCTAGAAACATGCAGAGCACCTGAAGCAGAGAGCCTGAGTTAATACAGACAGTCAATAACTACATTTGTGATACATGCTCTCACACAGAAAGCCTGGCTCTGTTGAAATTGCTCTGCAATATACCACTCTGATAAATTAAACTCAAACTGCTTTCTTACACATTTCAAATCCATTCTGTTTGGTTTGCTCATACAGAGTCCATATAAATTATACTCAATACCACATTTTTACCACTTCCACATGCTGCACTCATGTGTCACATGGGAAATGCTTGTCATGTTAGTACTTTCAGTGAGAGACTTATCCCACCTAAATGCATGACTGAACGCCACAGGAAATCATTCCTGCCTGTGGCCATCAAACTGTACAACTCCTCCCTCTGAATGGCTCTTGGACTTTTTCATTCCCTCAGATCTTTCATCTATTTATACTGCAATTCTCTTGCACTATTTATTTTCTGTTGCACTTTTATTTATTTTACACGGAGCAACTGTAAAGTAAAGTAACAATTTCCCTCTGGGATAAATAAAGTATTCTGAATTCTGAATGAAGGGGTTAAAATTAAGAGCTACAGAACTAACTAATGAAGTAAGCACCAGCACTCCAGAAAGGGCCTTATCTTTGTAGGTGTCACTTTCAACATCTACCAGTACAACTCACACCACTAATATTCCAGTCAAATCTTTCTTTGTTTTGTAACTTTATTTATTTTACTTTGTAAATCACAATCATTTTTTTTCTTGAACATACTTAATCAGTGATACCCAGTGTACATTGACCAATAAGTCATTGGTTGAGTGGTAAAGTTTCTGCGTGTAACTCTGCATTTACTTAATTCTTTTAATTTGATATTAAGATTCCCCCAATCATGTGGTAGAGAAAAAGGAAAACTTTTGTACGCAGTCTCAAACCCATAAAAGGGGGCATTCATCTGGCAGATAGTAGCTATGTTTACATGCACAAAATTTCTTAATTAGATTAAAAATTTGAGGGGTTGGAAATTTCGAATCCACTGTTTATATGGACACTAAATCAAATAATCCGATCATGATGTGCGTATACATGCACCAGGCTTTAATCAGAATAACCGCATTTTGACACATGCAGATTTGTCTAATTTCCTTAAAATAACCGCAGAAGAAGTTGTACTTCAGTCTGTACTGTAAACAAACGTTAATTTGTCTACACTTTGCACTTTCGCGCTTTTCCCTGCAATTTAAATTCTGCACTCATAAAGAATGGACCTGCGCTAGGTTCTGAAAGCCCTACTTTTGTTTCCATCTCCATGATCAAGCTACAGGCTCAGCAATGCATTATGCTCCTGCGTTACAGGAGGAGAGAGCGGGAGGACATGAGTGTCACTCCAAGTTTAGTGCTGGTGTCACGTCACATTGGCATAGGGCACACATGCGCAGTGAGGGTAATTTTACCCTAACAAGAAGTCCCGAGCGGAATAAGTGTGTACATGGACATGGTTCGGAATAACGATCGGCATGAATCACCCCTCTCGATCGGAATATAATTTCTTTCCAAATGAGCCGAATCGGATCAGAAGAAGATCTTCCAATTGACGTGTTTACGTTAAGCATTTGTATTCTGATTAGCCCTTTATTCCACATATTTGTGTCCATGTAAACATAGCTAGTGAATCCCACGTCTTCTTCGTGTCTGCATGTATGTTCACATACCTCTCGTCCAAAAACAAACTTATGAAATTTACCAACCACAGAAAAAATGCTTAGCCTGATTTCTCAATCGGGCTAAGAATCTAACTGAATCTTTTCTTTATTTGTTTTTTGTAACTTTTTGTGGATTTGTCATCCAATAATTTGTTACAATTTTTAAAGCTTTAGTTTATTCTCATGAATAAAGTTTATTCTTATTCTCTCTGTTGCTGTTCAAGAGAGAGAAAGAGAGAGACAAAAATGCGAGTCCCATCCTCTCTTAACCTACTGACCAGAGCAGAGAGAGAGACCAGAGACCCCCAGCTGCTATTTCAAACCAGTACAACCCATTTCTGTGACCCACAGCTGAGCCCACATGTAGGTTCTCAACCTGCAAATGGTGTAAGGTAACATGTAAAATGTAGTCTGATCACACGCAACTGTTAGCAATTTTGCCTTAGTTTAACGCTCAACGGTCTCAGCCGCCATTCTGATTTGCTCTCACACAAGAATGTTTCAAGTTATCGGCATGAAATTCACTTTCGAGTTTTGTTTCTCTCGTTCTCTCCTGATGCACTGTCAAAGCTTGGTCCCCTGCCCATCTAGAAAGCCCTCATGGGCGCATGCACATTTTTGTGTCGGGAGGAGTGGAGGGTGGAGAATCTGAGAGAGCGCAAATTGTGAAGAGCCTGTGCAAGTTTTCAGTGTTTTTTTTAATGTTTATTCAGTGTTTATTTTATGACATCAATACATTGAATTGAATCAACCTTTCCCTTCTTTAAGGATGGTACTCCGAGATGATCTAGTCCAAGGATTTTGGATGAAGTGAGGACCGGCTTTTTATTTTCAAAGCCTGAGCATTACCTGATCTCTCACTTCATGTCACACCAGTATTGCTGAGTGTGAACGCTTCTTTTTATATTTAGTGTTCAGCGGCTTCAGCAGCAAATGCTTGTTTACTTTTTCTGGAGTGAGCAGTGAGCAGGGGTGAAAACTAGAAGGAGCAGAGAACAATAAAAAGTAGAGCGGCCTGCGGTGGCTTTGACCAAATGAGCCTGCAGAGCGAAGATCTATATGGTCAAGGACTGATGATTCTCACTGCTAGACTCTGCTCACATGTTCTGCTCTCTTGAATAATTTGTGGCCACATCCCATCTATAGCCCATAAATTTTTCATTAATGTTACTAAATTGGCTTCAAAACAAGAAAACAACTGATTAATAAAGAATGCCACTATTTTAAATTTAAGTGTCTAATAATTTAGCACTTGGTCACAACATGCTGTGATGACCAAATTTTCTTTCCCTTGTCATTTTATTATAACATTATAACATTATATATAGGTGAGGTGACATCATTCACTAGATGCTGCAATCATGTGCCACAGCATGACTTTAGAGCTTGCACACTGTTAGTGAGACTACTTACCCTGCTCTTTGAATCCATCTGTGTTGCTGCCAGCATTGACCACTGTGGCATAGACCCTTTTAGCAAATGATCGCTTGGTCAGCAGTACTGCCACTGCTGCCTCAGAACGGCAGTATCCATTTCCTGTCACAAAGAATGATAAAGATAGAAAATTATTTTTTAGTACACATACACATCATAGATAATCATGGGTTAGATGAATATAAAGTACAAATTATATAATGTTAATACCTCTTATCATGTAACAACAACTTCAATAATTAACCATTTGCAGACAAATGAGACAAAACAGTGGATAGTGATACAGATATAGGACGCAAAACCACAACCATTTGCTTAAAAATGTGTGTCCATGTGCACTCGTACTCGTTAGCAGTTGTCACCTTGCAGACTAGTTTCTGCCACTACTTTAATGTTACTAGGTAAAAGTTGCAAATGTTGATGTGAAAGAGGAAAGTACTATGTGAATGCATTCTACTTCAACATTCCCAAAATGTAGAATTTTTTTTTTGTTTAATGCCATTGTCTTCAGTCCTAATTTGCTGGTATTTATTCTTTAAACACATTTTCACAATAGCCATTTGTTCTCTCACTTTCCACACTCACAAAAGGTAGGTATGCACCTGCTGATTAGTGGAATATTCCAGCAGCTATCTAGCATCACCACAAATTGCATTCCTGTAACCACTTAACAATTTCTTCTGGCTCAATGTAATGTAGCATACACAGGGTCATGAGTGTGAAACTGGAAATTGAAGGCGTGATGATGAATGTTGGCTGTGAGACGGAAGAGAAAGAGAAATTCTGGAGCGAGTTAGATGAAGGGCCAAAGAGTATTCCCAGGGAGGGAAGAGTGAGGATTGGAGCAGACTACTTCAATGGGTATGTTGGTGAAGGGAACGAAGGTCATGGACCGTGGTTTGGTGTCAAGGAAAAGAAACTGGAAGGACAGCACAATTTGCAAAAAGAATGGAAGTGGCTGTTGTGAATACATATTTCCAAAAGAGCGAAGAGCTCAGGGTAACATATAAGAGCGGAGGCAGGAGCACACAGGTGGACTACATTTTGTGTAGAAAATGCAATCTGAAAGAGATTGAGACTGCAAAGTAGTGACAGGAGAGAGTGTAGTCAGACAGCATCGGATGGTAGTGTGTAGGATGACTCTGAAGGTCAGGAAGAGGAAGAGAGAAGAGGCAGAGCAGAGGATCAAATGGGGGAAGCTGAAAAAGGAAGACTGCTGCAAGAACTTCAGGGAGTGGTTGAGACAGGCTCTGGGTGGTCGTGAAGAAAGGCCAGATGACTGGGTAACTATAACAGCGATCAGGGAGACAGCTCGGGAGGTGTTTGGTGTGTCATCTGGACAGAGGACAGATGATAAGGAGACTTGGTGGTGGAAGGAGGAAATAGAGAAGAATACTCACAGGAAGAGGTTGGCGAGGAAGAAATGGGATAGTGAAAGAACGGAAGAGAGCAGACAAGAAAACAAAGAAAAGCTACATAAGGAGAAGAGGTAGGTGGCAAAAGCTACACAGATGGCATATGATAGGCTGTACAAGAGGTTGGAGACAAAGAAGAAGAGGATCTGTAAGGATCTATATCATCTAGCGAGGCTAAGAGAGGAAGTGATGATTTGTGAGCAGCAGTGTGGGTTCTTGTCAAGAAAGGGAACTATAGATGCCACATTTTATTTTGAGAATGCTGATAGAGAAGTATAGAGATGGTTAGAAAGAGTTGCATTGTGTGTTTGTGGATCTAGAGAAAGCCTATGACAGATTGCAAAGGGAGGAACTATGGTATTGTATGAGGGAGTCTGGAGTGGCAGTATGTTAGACTGGTACAGGATATGTATGAGAGCAGTATGACAGTGATGAAGTGCGTTCTAGGAGTGACGGATGGTTGGTGGTGGAAGTGGGACTGCATCAAGGATCGAGGAAAACCTGGAGAGCTGGACGTATAAGCTGGAAGAAAGAGGAATGAAAGTCAGTCGTAGGAAGACAGAATACATGTGTGTGAATGAAAGGAAGGCAAGTGGATGAGTGGAAAAGGTCCATTAGTTTAAGTACTGACGGTCAACTGTTCAGAGGGTCAACCACATGGGGAGTATGGTTAAGAGATGAAGAAGCGAGTGTAGGCAGGGTGGAGTGGGTGGAAAAAGGTGTCACATTGATCTGTGACAAAAGAGTAGCAGCAAAAGTGAAAGGAAAGGTTTACAAGAGGGTAGATGGCAATGGTTTAATGAATAATATATTTCTTAGGGCCATGCAAAATTATTTAACTCCCAAATTTGTTCTAAAGCTGGGCCACATATTAATTATATTGATCCAACATATTATTTTGTTGATGATTTGTTGATGAGTTGATGATGTTATTTCAAAGCATTGTTGTTGTGGAAAAGTTTAAATGAAGATATTCCAACTCATTATTCATTTGGCCACGTCCACATATATTGTATTTCTCCTCAAAACAATAAAAACTCAGGTGTTCATTGTGGATTTCGGGAAGAAGAAAAAGGACATTCAACCATTACTCATAAGCAGGACTGTGTGTAGAGGGTCCCGGACTTCTGCTTTCTGGGAGTCCACACCACGGAGGACCTGACCTGGTGCACAAACACAGCTCAGCTGGTGAAAAGGGCTCAGCAGAGACTCTACTTACTGGGAGTTCTCAGGAAGAACAACATCCCCCCTGCCGGTGTCTTTCTTTCGCTGCTCAATTGAGAGCATTCTCAAATACTGCCTCTATGTGTGGTTCTCCAGCTGTGCAGTGGCAAAGAAGGAAGTGCTCCAGGGGATTCTAAAGGTTGCCCAGAAGATCATCGGCTGCCCCCTACCCTCTTTGGAGGAACTAGATAATTCCCGCTGCCTCAAGAAAGCCCAAAATATATTGCTGGACTCATCACACACTGGACCGAATCTGTTGGAACTGCTGCCGTCAGGCAGACAATACAGGACAATTAAAACAAGGACAAACAGACTAAAAAACAGTTTCTATCCCACAGCCATTAATATCTTAAACACTGCCAAGACATAATTCTGCAACTGAATAAGGTTTGACAATAAAGATATTCTACTCTATTCTATTCTAAAACCAAAATATTTCCACATTACTAAAGTGGATCCTCTTTTAGGTATTACTCCAGCGGCACAGCCAGGCTGCTGTGTTTCTCCACCCAGTAAGTTATGCGTGCATGTATGAATATGCCAATATTTTTTTTTTTTTAACGGCCACCACTATTGATTATTGATTAAAATTCCACAGGTAAGTGGGCAGGTAAGAGTCTATTGAGCCATACCTGTCCAACATTCAATGTCTGGTAAATCAACACCAACAGAATCAACTGACAACATGACAAATAAGAGAAAAAAAATACACACCCTAAGGCATAGATCACCCTATGATTCTATATTCCAGAATAGCCCCTGCGATTTATGCTTATTTTGAGCAATTTTTATATTTCAACTGATAGAGATACAAATCAAATCAAAATAATTTAATTTACACAGAGCATCACTGAGCATACCCTTGTAATATATCACACTGACTGTACAGCATATGGCAGAGCTATTCAACTGGCAGCCCCCAGGCCAACTCTGGTACATCAGAACATTCCTGTTTATAATGAAATAAAATCTAAAAAAGGAAAAAAAATTGTGAATGACTGACATTTTTGCCACAAAAATTCTTTAAATACAGCAGACTTTGCTGTATAGAACAGTCTGACATAGAGTATATCTTTGGTCCTGTGTAATCAATAGCAGCCTATCAGAAGCGTGCATTATTTTTAATGAAAGACTGCATTTGTGCACTGTGCTATTATCGTTATTTGCTAGGCAGTAAGAATTCAGCAGAAAAATGTCACTGTCAACACTAAAGACATAAAAAAATTGAGCCAGAAATGTTAAATTCAACATGTGTAGATTGCCCCTCCAGGAACCGCCACCTCACCGTGGTGGAGGGATTTGGGTGCCCTAATGATCCTAGGAGCTATGTTGTCGGGGGCTGTTTGCCCCTGGTACGGTCACCCAAGGCAAATTGGTCTTAGGTGAGGGGCCAGACAAAGCGCGGTTCAAAAAACTTCTATGATGGTGAAGAACAAGGACTTGTGTACCCTGCCCAGAGCCAGGCCTGGAGAAGGGGTCCGTAGGTGAGCACCTGGTGGCCGGGCCTTTGTCCATGGGGACCGGTCGGGCTCAGCCCGAAAAGGAAACATGGTTCCATCCTCATGTGGGCCCACCACCCACAGGAGGAGCCATAGAGGTCCGGTGCTATGTGGATCGGGTGGCAGTCAAAGGCAGGGGCCTTGGCGGTCTGATCCGAGGTTGCTGAAGCTGGCTATCGGAACATGGAATGTTACTTCTCTGGTGGGGAAGGAACCTGAGCTTGTGCGAGAGGTTGAGAGATACCGGCTAGATATAGATGGCCTAACTTCAATGCACAGTTCGGGTTCTGGAACCTTGAGAGGGGTTGGACTTCTTTCTATGCTGGAGTTGTCCCAGGTGAGAGGCAGAGAGCAGGTGTGGATTTAACATGGAATGTTACCTCTCTGGTGGGGAAGGAAACTGAGCTTGTGCGAGAGGTTGAGAGATACCGGCTAGATATAGATGGCCTAACTTCAATGCACAGTTCGGGTTCTGGAACCTTGAGAGGGGTTGGACTTCTTTCTATGCTGGAGTTGTCCCAGGTGAGAGGCAGAGAGCAGGTGTGGATTTATATAGCTCCCCGGTTCTCAGCCAATGTGTTGGAGTTTACCCCGGTGGACGAAAGTGTTGCTTCCCCTGCGCCTTCGGGTTGGGGAACGGGACCTGACTGTGGTTTGTGCCTATGCGCCAAATAGCAGTTCAGAGTACCCACCCTTTTTGGAGTCCTTGGAAAAGGTACTGGAGAGTCCCCCTACTGGGGACTCCATCGTCCTACTGGGAGACTTCAACGCTCATGTGGGCAATGACAGCGAGACCTGGAGGGGTGTGATTGGGAGAAACGGACTGCCCGATCTGAACCCGAGTGGTGTTCAGTTATTGGATTTCTGTGCTAGTCACAGTTTGTCCATAACTAACACCATGTTCAGCCATAAGAGTGTCCATAAGTGCATTTGGCACTAGGACACCCTAGGTCGACAGTCAATGATTGACTTTATAGTCGTATCATCTGATCTGCGACCGTATGTGCTGGAAACTCAGGTAAAGAGAGGAGCAGAGCTGTCAACTGATCATCACCTGGTGGTGAGTTGGATCAGGTGGTGGGGGAGGAAGCCAGACAGACCAGGCAGGCCCAAGCGAATAGTGAGAGTCTGCTGGGAACATCTGGCTGAGGACCCTGTGAAAATGGTCTTCAACTCCCACCTCCGGAGGAGTTTCAACCACATCCCGGAGGTAGAGGGGAGCATGGAATCTGAGTGGGCCATGTTCCGCGCTGCCATTGTCGAGGCGGCTGCTTGAAGCTGTGGTAGCAAGGTCGCTGGTGCTAGTCGTGACGGTAACCCCAGGACCCACTGGTGGACATCAGAGGTGAAAGGGGCCATCAAGCTAAAGAAGGAGACTTACAGGTCATGGCTGGCCTACTAAGGAATACTTTGAAGGAATACTTCTATATCCTCAATCCCAACAACACGCATTCTGAGGAGGAGGCAGAGCCAGAGGACTTTGGGCTGGGCTCTCTCATCACTGGGGTCGACGTTGCTGGGGCTGTCAAACAACTCCGCAGCGGCAGGGCCACGGGGGGGGGGGGGAAAGGCTCTGGATGTTGTAGAGCTGTCATGGTTGACACGCCTCTGCAACATTGCGTGGACATCGGGGACTGTGCATTTGGAGTGGCAGACAGGTGTGGTGGTCCCCCTTTTCAAGAAAGGGGGCCAGAGGGTGTATTCCAACTACCGGGGGATCACACTCCTCAGCCTCCCTGGGAAGGTCTACTCCAAGGTGCTGGAGAGGAGAGTCCGGCTACTAGTTTAACCTCGAATTCAAGAGGAGCAATGTGGTTTTCGCCCTGCCATGGAACACTGGACCAGCTCTATACCTTCGCGAGGGTACTGGAGGGGGCATGGGAGTTTGCCCAACCAGTCCAAATGTGTTGTCGATCTGGAGAAGGCTTACGAGTGTGTCCCTCAAGGTGTCCTGTGGTGGTGCTCCGGGAGTATGGGTTGATGGCCTTTTGTTACGGGCCATTCAATCTCTGTATTGTCAGAGCCAGAGCTTGGTTTGCATTGCTGGCAGTAAGTCAGACCCGTTCCCAGTCAGGGTTGGTGGCCGCCAAGGCTGCCCTTTCTCGCCGGTTCTGTTCAGAATTTTTATGGACAGAATTTCTAGGCACAGCCAAGCGGCGGAGGGAGTCAAGTTCGCTGGCCTCCGAATTCCGTCTCTGCTATTTGCAAATGACTTGGTCCTGTTGGCCTGATCGAACAGTGACTTTCAGCTCTCACTGGGACGGTTTGCAGAGTGTCAAGCGGCGGGGATGAGGATCAGCACCTCTAAATCTGTGGCCATGGTTCTCACCCGGAAAAGGGTGGATTGCCCACTCCAGGTCGGGGGAGAGTCGCTTCCCCAAGTGGAGGAGTTCAAGTATCTCGGGGTCTTGTTCACGAGTGAGGGGAAAATAGAGCGGGAGATTGACAGACGGATTGGAGCAGCGTCGGCAGTGATGCGGACGCTGAAGCGGTCTGTTGTGGTGAAGAGAGAGCTGAGCCAGAAGGCAAAGCTTTAAATTTACAGGTCAATCTACGTCCCAACTCTCACCTATGGTCATGAAGTCTGGGTAGTGACCTAAAGAATGAGATTGCGAATACAAGCAACCGAAATGAGCTTCCTTCGCAGGGTGGCTGGGCTCAGCCTTAGAGATAGAGTGAGGAGCTCGGACATCCGGGAGAGGCTCAGAGTAGAGCCGCTGCTCTTCCGCATGAGAGGAGCCAGTTGAGGTGGTTCGGGCATCTGGTCAGGATGCCTCCTGGACGTCTCCATGGGGAGGTGTTTCGGGCATGCCCATCCGGGAGGAGACACTGAAGAGATTATATCTCTCGGCTGGCTTGGAAACGTCTTGGTGTCCCCCTGGAGGGGTTGGTGGAAGTGGCCGGGGAGAGGAGCGTCTCGATCTCTGCTCAGGCTGTTGCCACTGCGACCCGGACCCGGATAAGCGTCAGAAAACGAACAAAAAAATGTGTAGACTGAGAAATATGAGTGTGCCACACTGCTGAGAGGTAGCCAGTTGGTTTGCTTTGTAACAAGTGTACTGCAATCCTATAGGACAACAACTTTCTCCACCAGGATGCATGCTAGTGTTTCTGAAACAGTTTTGGGTCAATATTGGAAAGCTGATGCAATGTCATTGGCTTTAAATGAATCCACTGACAACTGTGACACAACACAACCTTGGTTATTTGTAGCCTACAATGTTTTTTGTGGTGATTGCTTCAGAAGGATATATAGTATAACTCGTTATCCTTTTTCAGAGGGTTATTACTTTATTCACTGATGTTGGACTTGAATTGAAACGTATTAACATGCTTATAGACAGTGTATTGAGTAATGCACTGTTAATGTGACTGTCTGCTTGTTACGCCAAGCACAGATGGACATAGTTATAGTATATCTATTAACACAACATCCAGTCTTCAACACGGACTGTTTTGTAAACTATTTGCTGACATGTCACCTGAGCATTGTGATTTACTATTACATACTGATTTTTGATGAACAAGCAAGGGAAATGGCCTCGAGTGAGTCTGTAGCCCTTCTGTAGCCTTTTCAAGGCACCTTTTGTAAGCCTTTTTCCCGCCTCAACATCTGTATAAAATCTGGACTTCTTTTTGGTTTTGAAGATGTTTCACCTCTCATCCAAAAGGCTTCTTCAGTTCTAAACATTGGTGTGGAATCCCCAGTATTTAACCTCTGATAACCTCTGTCCCAATGATGACCACCTTCTCATTTATGTGAGTTGTTACGGTCACAAGACTCCTGGTGTGAATCAATAATGAGTTGTTGCCTTGCTCTACCATGATGTGAGTTGTTATGGTCACATGAGGCAAGTTTTTAAGGTGGTTTAAAACGTCTGGGAAGGGATGTCAGGACTGCGTTGTAAGTGGCTGATAACTGGTGTCTTTGACCACCGCCCCTGTTTAATGAGGGTCTTTCCATTTTGACGCAGATGGCCTCTTTCACTCCTCTCTCAAACTATCTGTCTTCTCTGTCAAGAACGTGTATGTTGTTGTCTTTAAATGAGTGTCCCTTGTCCTTCCGATGTAAATGCATATTTAAATCTTGTCCTGATGAGCTGGCTCTTCTGTGTTGTGCCTTACACCTGTGGAGCGGTTGTTTAGTCTCCCCAACGTACAGGTCAGAACACTTCTCACTGCATTGGACCACATACACAACATTGTTCGGCTTGTGTTTGGGTATTTTGTCTTTAGGATGAACCAGTCTTTGTCTGAGGTTGTTGCTGTGTTTGAAGTGCACTGGGATGTCATGTTTAGATAAAATCCTACCAAGTTTCTCTGACACTCCCGCCACGTATGAGACAAAAATGTTGGTCAGCTTGTTGTTCTTTCCTTCGTCAGGTGTTCCAGTGTGTTTTGTGGGTCTCTTTGTTGATTTTATGAAGGCCCAGTTGGGATATCCACAGGTGTTTCGTGCTCCCTTAATGTGTATATGTTCCTTTTCTTTCCCTTTTGTATTTGAGGGAAATTTTCAACCCTGTGACCTAGGGTTCTGATCACTCCAAATTTGTGTTCCAGTGGGTGGTGGCAGTAAAAAAGTACGTACTGGTCTGTTTGTGTAGGTTTCCGTAATATGTTGAGGCCAATGTTGAGACTCCCATCCTCCTCTAGTTGAACGGCAGTCCAAGCATGGTAGCCTGTTTTCTTTGGTGTACTCCCTTGTGAAGTTGATGTTGTCACCTGAGTTGATATGTTCTGAGAACACCTCTATTTCTTGGGTTTTGATTTTAACCCAGGTGTCATTCACGTACCTAAACTCATGGCTAGGTGTTGTTCCTTTGACGGTGGAAAATGCTTTATTTTCCACTTCTTCCATGTAGTGGTTGGCTACAATGGGTGACACTGGTGAACTCATTGCACAACCATGCTTTTGTCTGTAGAAGACCTCATTGTATTTGAAATAGGTGGTCGTAAAGGAAAGATCTAGCAGGCAACAAATTTGGTTGGTGGTGAAGTTGGCTCTGTTGTTTAGGGAGCTGTCTTGTAGTAGTAGTTTCCTTACCATCTCCACAACTTCAGGTGTGGGAATGCAGGTAAACAGAGACTGGACATCAAAAGATACCATAGTTTCGGCCAGAGCTAGTTTTATGTTTTAGACCTGGTTTTCAAAGTCCATGGCGTTTTGGATGTGATGAGGAGTGCTCCCCACCAGTGGTGCTAATATGCAGATGAGGTGCTTTGCAATATTTTAGGTGACCGAATTTATGGTGCTGATGATGGATCTGAGTGGGATCCCTTCTTTGTATATTTTTGGGAGGCCTTATATGCATGGTGTGGCCTCTCCAGGATAAAGTCTATAGTATCCAGGATGCTCGATGGCATCCTCGTTTTCCAGATTCTGTAGGTAGTCTATGACTTTGTTTTTGTTGCTGCTTGTGGGCTCTCACCTCAGCATCTCATAGGTGTTGCTGTCACTAAGGAGAGTGGTTATTTTGGTATGATATTCAGATGTGTCAAGTACAACAGTGCATCTCCCTTTGTCTGCTGACTGGATGGTGATGCTTTGGTCTTTGCTTAGGTATGTTAAAGCCTTCCTTTCCTGGATTGTGAAGTT
>KV751381.1:3105044-3120863 GCA_001698575.1 Mola mola | reverse complement strand
GATCCTGATTTTTCTGCTTCTGCCTCCGTTAGTCAAGTCAAGTCAAAGTTTATATAGCACATTTAAACAACCTCAGTTGACCAAAGCACTGCACAATAATTAAAATAAGCAAGCAAATTTACAAATAGGCTATAATAAAAGTTAACATAATAATGAATAGACAAAATAATTAAGTAAGTAAAATCAATGAGGCAGCAATAAAATCATTGTAAAAACACAGTAAAATGAATTATGTAACTGAGACTGAATGCCAAAGAGAAAAGATGGGTCATCAGCAAAGATTTAAATTCGTCAAATGATTGTTGCGCTCTGATCTGAAGAGGAAGAATGTTCCACAGCTTTGGGGCCACCACTGAAAAGGCTCTACCTCCTTGCGTGCTTAGATTGGACTTAAGGACATTTTTTCAGGACTACCATTTCGGGAATCCCACAGGATGAAGGTCGTTTTACTCTTAATCAGGTGATGGGACGTGACGGGAATGAAAAGTCAACGGGAGTGGGCAGGAACAGGAATGGCGTCAATAGACGGGTTTTAAATATAAAAATATGCACGTACAGTTACTGTATTTTGTTTTTTCTTTTAATGATTTTTCAAGTGTCGCCCATTCACTGCAATTGGCAGCCATTTTTGTAGTTTCCTTTTGATGAGCCAACACTTTAACACAAGTCAAAAGAACTACACAGCCCAGAGCCCTGCAGTGCTTCCGGTTGCTGCCTGCCCTTCCAGCACTTCAAAGAAGGCAAACAACTCAACAGCAATGGAGCAAAGCTGTCAAGCAGATATGGAAAAAGCTGAATTACAATGCAAAGTGAGAAACAAAGATCCCTCTATTAAACAAAAACACCTTTTTGGGAAGTCTCACATTTTAAAAAACTTCATGAGAGTCAAGCGAGACGGTGCTAAGATGTTGCATGATTGTTGTAGTAATGTAGTTTAAGTCAAATACACAAGTGTGCCAGGGACGAGTGGGCTCAATCGACATCACCTGCAAGGTAAATGTCACAGAGAATCAGCCATGGGTCAATTAATTTGTTAAATGTAAATTACCAGCAGGTATCAAGTCAAGACAGCCACAGCAAACAAGCTTAAACCTATATGCACTTTTTCTTTTTTTTTTTTTTACACCAAACTCTCAGGTATGTGAATTGCTATTAAGATTGTTATTGGAAAAATTGTCAATAAATTCACAAAATGCAATATTAGATGACATGTTGGGGTTTATTCAACCAATAAGGCTCGGTGTGACCCATGTAATATTTATTTATCTATTTTTTACTGTAAATGACCTCTAAAAGAGCTAGAAACAAGGATCTGGCAGCTGGTCCTCCATAGAACCAAGACCACAGGGCATGTGTTATTTATTTTTTTTGCCCTTTACTGAAAGTTTTTTTGTTGTTGTTTGGATTAAGGAAATATATGCCTCATTATATTACCACAGATAAACTGTTCCTGGTATATATTTTGAATTACATCTGTAGAACACAAAGTAATCTAAAAAGGATGGGGAGAACAAATCAAATTCATTGCATTGCCTAAAGACTAACTTCCCCCAAAAAAGAAAAAAAAAAAAGAACAGGAGCAGGATGGGACTGGGAGTCATTTTGGGTGGGAGAGGGATAGGAGCGGGTTTATTCTGGCCCGGGATTGGGATGGGACAGGATTTTTTCTGTGGGAGTGGGATGGGAAAGGATTGATAATCCACTCCTGTGTGATCCTCTAGCCAGGAGCAGCTGGTTGGAAGACCTCAGTGCTCTAGCAGTAGTGTAAGGCTGTATGAGCTCAGATAGATAAGGTGGTGCCAAGCCATTTAAACATTTGAAAACAATTAATAAAACTTTAAAATGTATATTGAAATTAACAGGGAGCCAGTGCAAGGACACAAGAATAGGACTGATGTGCTCACGCTGTTTCTTTGCAGTTGACAGGCTGCAGCTAGATTTTGTACTACCTGTAGGCGGCGCAATGATGACTGGGCAAGACCAATAAACAAGAATTACAGTAGTCTAAACGTGATGTTACAAAGCCATGAATGACTCTCTCGAAGTCGTTTCTCGGGAGATAAGGCTTTACCATCGCGAGGAGTCTTAAATGAAAGAAGCTTGTTTTGACCACTGAGCTGATCTGCTTATTGAACCTCAAGCCTCTGTCAAAAATGACACCAAGGTTTCTTGCAAAAGGATAACCGTGCGAATCAAAGTTGCCAATTGCACTGTTGAAAGCTTCCAAAATGTTTTGTTGACCAAATAAAATTATTATTACGTTTTTATTTTTGTTCAAGTTGAGGAAGTTTACTTCCATCAAAGATTGAATATCCCGGAGAAAGTCAAGCAAAACCTGGATTGGGGCTCGACCATTTGTCTTTATGAGCATATAGATTTGTACATAATCAATAAAACAATGAAAAGAAACATTGTACTTCCTAAAAATGGAGCCAAAAGGAAGCATAAATAATAAAAAAACGAGGGGGCCCAAAAAGGAGCCCTGAGGCACCCAGGGCGCAGTGGGTAGGTCACTGAAGAATACTGGCCCAGCTGGACAGAGAAACTCCTATCTGAGAGGTAGGACTGTAACCATTTGAAGGCCGTACCACCAATGCCCACACATCGGTCTAAATGTGACAGCAGAATGTTGTGATCCACTGTATCAAAGGCAGCTGTCAGTTCTAGGAGGACCAGGACAGCAAAAGAACCAGAATTCAACAGTTAAAAGCAGGTCATTTAAAACTTTTAAAAGCGCTGTTTCTGTTTCTGAGGGGTCAAGATACTGATTTTTTATGCGAGGCTGGACCACAGACTGTTTAAAGGCAGCTAATACACCGTCAGACATCAAATGGGAATGAATCAAATTCATAACACAGGGCCCAATGGTAGAGAAAACTTCCTTAAGGAGGCAGTGAGTAATGCTGTCAAAGGCAGTAAGAAGGCTGCAATTTCTGAACTATATCAGTTAAAGCTGAAAGAGATACCTGCTCAAAGCTTTCTAAGATGACTGGGCAAATTGGAGAGACAGCAGGATCTGATGCAGAGGATAGACGAGAAGACCTGATAGTAGAGATCGTCTATGAAAATACTCAGAAATTCTTGGCACAATTTAGATGAAGGCTCAGGACCAGTGTGGTCACAGGGTTTTATGAGAGAATTCAAAGTATTAAAGAGAAACTGAGGTTTGCGGCTATTAATTGACAAAAGGTGAGATAAAGACTGGCTTTTTGGAACTTTAACAGCTCTCTGATAATCCACAAAACTGTTTCAAAATGTCTAAAGGCACATGAAGGTGATCCTTTTTCCACTTTCTCTCAACGGTCTACAAGTGCGCCTGAGACCATGTGTGGTATCAATCAGCCATGGATCTGTTACTGAATTAGAGCGTTTATACCCAAAAGGAGCCACCAAATCCAGTATGTCTCTACAAGTAAAGTTAAAAACAATTTGGAGCTCATCAGGACTGGGATGACAATAATTATCCTGCGTATGGAGTACAGACTGATTAAAGGCTACAGAAAAACAAGACGTCGTTGAAGAGTTGATTGTGCGCACGATTTAATCTGCGAGTGAGGCAGTGTGATGTTAAATAATACAGTGAAATGGTCATAAATATGTGTATTATATATCTCACTGACATTTAACTTTAGACCAAAGGACAGCACAAGGTCCAGTGTGTGTCCCTTTTTCATGTATAGGACCAGACACTGACTGAGTGAGATTAAAAGAGTCAATGTAATTCAAAAAGTCTTTGACCAAGGCTCGAGATTCATAGCAGACGTGAATATTTAAGTACCCAATTGTTAAAAACCTGAATTCTGTCAAAAAGTCTGTCAAATCCTGTATAAAATCCTTGTTGTACTGAGGTACACGATAGACCCGAGCGCGCAGGATGGGCGCATCAACGTTTAGAATAAATATCTGTAACAAAAAGATGGAGAAAGAGACTGATGGAGACGGTCGACACTGGAAGCTTGATTTGAAAAGAGATGCTAAAACAGACTCTGTGGTCCATGGGGTACTGAAATAAAGACAAGCCAGGGGCAGCAGCTCAGAGAACTGGATAGACTCACTGGCTTTAATCCATGTCTCTGTCAGGAATAAGAAATACAAATAACGTGAAGAGAAGAAGTAATTCAGAAGAAAAGACTTATTTCTCTAGCGACCTGGCATTATGAAGAGCTAGGCGAAGTGTTATCTCCTCACAGTTCTGTGTGGAGACTTGGCGTAACGGCCGAAGATGTCCAAAATCCACACCACGGCTGTGGAACCGGCGCCTGGGATGACGAACTTCCACTGGCAGGTGAGGAAGGCCCATGGCCGAGCGAGAGGGAGCAACTGGCAGGATCCACGAAGACACTTAGGCCACAGGAACGCATGCCATCCACTGGAAAGGTGGTGAGGATCAATCCAAACAAGTGGATCTACTGAGGGCCTTGAGTCTTACTAATGCCCTCTTTCCATGTCATCTGGAGAACTACCTCCGTGGGATGACCGGTATAGACGCCAGGGGCAGAGGGAGATTAGAGGTTCAATCACCCACATTATTTTTTTAACAGAGCCTGATAGGATACTCTAACATCCAGCAGTGTTTGGCGATCACATACCATTAGAGCAGAGATATCTTGGCAGAGAGAACAAAGTAATACCAAAACAAACACCAACATCAAACTCAGCAGAGCTGACTGACGGCGGCCTGTGCAAACTGGCATCATCTTGCATGAGCAATAAAGTCAAACAAGTCAGGATGTTAGTTTTGTTTCTTATGGCTGATTCCGTGGCAGTGATAAATTCAACTATAGGCAACTGCTGAGGAGATATGGAAAAATTTAGTTCCTTGCCAAATACATCCATCTCTGGCTTCACCCATATATCTTGGCTGTTTAGATGAATGTTACTAACTTGTCCCTGTCCTGTTGTTCCAGTTGCCCTTGTGGAGCTATTTGTTTTTGATAGTGGTGTTGAGAATTTCAGCGTTTGTCGTTCCTTTCCCTTCAAATGCTGTGATAGTTTTTAACTTTTTCTAAAATGGTGTCCGGCAGCAAAGTTGAAAGTTCTGAGGAACTGGTTAGGTTTTTTTTTTTTTTTAAGTACATCAACGGTGAAATGGACTTGTCTTATTCTTTCGTTCAGGTCTAAAATTCTAATTATCAGCCACATTACAATGTAGTCCTGACATCACTTCCCAGAGATTCTAAACCTCCTTCAAAACTTGCCTCATGTCACCCTAACAACTCACATGAACATGAGGGGGGTCATCAATGAGTCACACCTAAAAATGACTCATTAATGAACTACAACTTACTTGTGACCCTGATGTGCATACACAGAGAGGGTCAACAACTCAGGTGACCAACTTCAAGGTGTAACGACCCTACCAGATGTTAAATACTGGGGATTACCCACCAATGTTTACAACAGAAGAAGCCTTTCGGATGAGAGGTAAAACATCTTCAAAACCAAAAAGAAGTCCAGATGCCCTCAATTGAAGCATTTAAGATTACCTCAATCTGGATGACTGAGAACCTACACAAACATCTGTGCAAAAGTTACCAAGGCAACCTGGGGGGGATCAGGTTCGATGCGCTTTTGATTCACCTCTGGCAGTAGTATCAGAGGCACATCAGAAGCAAAGCCGCTGTCCCATGTGAACAGGGAAGCTGGCTAGCTGGATTGGGGTTGGAGCATTATGATGATGCACAAGCACAGCAAGCAGTTCACTTGTCATTTGGCCGCCCATCTGTTTACACTCTACCATAACAGCAATGACACACAAGCATTGATGTATATATAGAGCAAAAATCGTCAATAGCACACGAACGCCGATCCGTCAATAAAACAAAAATCAGCAGCAACAGTGCAACGCTAGTGCAGTCAATGTGTCAGCAATATTAATTCGTGCAATATGCGGAAATTTTGCGAATATTTACAAAAGTAACTCTAGCAAAAAAGCACGTTTATAACAACTCTGATAACAACCTCCCAAAACCCATTTTGTAAGCAAGCATATCAACGCTTTACAGCACACATTCCGAGAAACAACAAGTTTGAATTTTTGCTCATCGCTAAATATGCAATCCACCAGGGGAAGCACTTCACAAGGATGAAAAAAACGATTAAACGTGCAAAATTACAGGATGGCAACTTGATCAGTACCAACTCAAATGTGAAAAGCTAATATCCAAAACTTAAATTGACCAGATACAGCACGTACACTGTGCTGCAACATCAGCAATAAATACATGCCTTATCGTTCGTCTGCATCACACAACTCCAAATGTGGCCTTTCTTTCTGGGTTTGTGCTGATGAAGAGCCTCATCAAGACATTAATGTCCAGACTGTCCTAAATATTTCCTTGGACATAAGAGCGATGTGCGTAAGCCTATTTTGTCTCGTGCATTAATAATTAAGCCTACGCTCCAAAATTTTATTCATCTGACCTGGCGCAGCTCAGTTTTAAGTAAACTAACAAAGGCAGGGACTTGTCGAGCCTTCAATTCGGCGAGAAGGTGGATTCTCTGTGTTAAAAAAGCTTGTGAGTTCAGAGAGAAGATTGTCTCTTTACTCTGTAAAAGCATGATGGATTTGTGTCAAAGATGTGCTTTTTGAGTGACATCTTTCATAAATTTAATACAATCCAATTTGTCTTTTATGAAGGTCATGAAAACAAACGGAAAAATGCTTATTCCTCCATGAAAAAATAGCTTTTCCATCACTGGTTGCAAATTCCCTTCACTTCATGTGAACTGTGATTTTTGGGGAATGGTGAACTGAATGCACCTATCTGCAGTTTCTAAACATGATATTTAACTCCCTTGATGGTTAAAAACACTTCCACAATACTAATTGGCTCTCACAAGTGCTGCCATATACTTCTACACTAGCGAGAAAAAAACCCAAAAACCACTAAAAGCACACAAAGCAGCCCAATCTAGCGACTAAGCCAGGGTGTACCCCGTACTCAAAGTTTAATTAAAAAAAATTAAAACAACACTGCCTGGGGATAGTGATCAGAGAGAGCAATGTTTTCCTTGTTTCTGTTGTGCACTGGCTGATGCATCACCTTGGTGCTGTAAAGAAAAGGGTTAATTCTTCCACCATTAAACCCTTCTACAGTATTACTGTGTGGTATGTAACCCCTAACCAACTGATAAGAGAAATAAATATTAAGTCAATAAATAAATAATTACATGGATAGAATGTTTGATATACTGGAAAGGTAAAGGAGAAGGCCTTGTTATTTTAATATTAAATATACTATGTATAGTGTTGTAGGGGCTAAACTGCAGTAAAATTTGGAGAGAAAACATTCAAGATTTGTAACATTTGAAGGTCAAACATCCAATTCAGGATTAACCCATTAAGACCAGATGCAACATACAAATCACACCTTTAAGCACTGATGAGAAGAAATTTATCCAATAGTCAGCTTGTCAGGGTCCGCTACTATAAAGTGTCTGTCTGATAGGGTCAGTCAGTGTTTCCCCTCTTGCTTTGAAATCCCTATGTGTCTATTCCCCACTTCTGTCTTGTCTTGTCCCCCAGGTGTGTCTGATTAGTCTCTCTCCCTAATGTGCTCTCCCTTGTGTTCCCTTCCTCCTTTGCCAGATTGTCTTGTCTACCTAGCGAGCATTCCAGCATTTATTCTTTGCAAGTCTCCTTGTGTCCAACCTGTATTCCGTGTTTTGATTACCGAGTTTGCCTTTTCTTTATCTGTACCTTCGGATAATTGAATTCCTGGTTTTGAACTTCATTATTAAAACGACTACCGATTTAGAAAGCTCCCTTTGTGTCTCTGCATTATTGGATCCCCAAGACATGGTACCTGACACAGCTCAGTTCTTTTTGTTTGTTTACTGATTTTAAAAAAAAACATGTTTATGCAATTGGGCACAGCTTTTACTATAAATAAATTATTTCATGTTTGTATCTACGTGAGCTGCTGATTAATTAAGGTTTTTTCAATGTTGGTGAATCTGTGAAGCTGTTCAGAAACCCTCAGGTTTTAAGAGGTTGTTTTTAAATAATAACAAATTAGGGTGCTGGAAACATGATTTGTGATTTTTTTTTTTGTTTTTAAAACTTGACAGTATATTGCCAATATACATTTTATCTATTATGATCCATAGATTTTCTCATGGGTGTAACGCATCACCATTTCACTTTAATAAATACCATAGAGCATGCATCCAATTCATGCCATTACCATCAAATTGTGGTGGGACAATATCAACGTCACCCATTTTACCTCAAAGATGAAGAAAGAAAACAAACTTTATTTTAGTCTAACGGAGGCTGCGTGGCAAATCCTCATAGTCTGTCATGATCAATATAGCTACTTCATCCCCGGGCTCTGTGATCCGTTTTATTTTAAGGTAATGACTTTTCCTAATGAAATCTCAGGTATTTTTAATATAGTGTGTACATTAGCAATGCATTGTTTGTGAATTATTTGTATAATATACCATAGACTGTGCTGTGAGGTGAAAAATAATGGGTTTTTTTGGTATATGGAACCTTCTTTTGTTAATCCTAAAGATATAATTTTGAAATTGTGCTAATTCCAACATATTTAAATGACATGTTGATTCATGTGCACCATCCTAAATCAATAGTAATAAACTGCTAAATATCTAGATATCTATTGTAAGCCACAAATGTGAAAACAAAATTTATGCCTGAAACCTTTAAAATTTTTAGATAGTGAGAGAAGGTGAGTAGAAGTAAGAGAACAAGGGAGAGACAGAGACAAATAAAAAGGATACAAGCAGGGGACACTGTGGTTAAACCCCTAAGCCACAGAAGCGCCAAACAACTTTGGTTTACCTGATGAATCAAAAGATTTGCAGGTCCCTTCAGGGCTCAGCATGCCCAGTTTCATGAACTGTACAGAAGTGTTTGGCTTGAGCAGCAAGTTAACTCCCCCCACTAGAGCAGCATCACACTGGCCATGGCGAATGGCATGGAAGGCGTTTTCTAGAGCAAGCAAACTTGAGGAGCAGGCCGTGTCAATGGAAGTGCTGGGGCCTAGAGGACAAGAGGAGAAAAGAGTAGGGTGGATTAGAACTAGAACCCACATATGCACTAAAGGACCCTCAAGGCTATCCAGAAAGCATTCAAACGGAACATGTATCTGCTGTGCAGAACAATCTTTCAATAAATATGTCTAATAGCAAATTATTACACTTTATTTCAATCTACATCCAGGTTTGCTATTTTCAGCAATAATTTTAGTGGAATTATGTCAGTTTAATGATTTTTCTATAAAATTATACAAAAAAATGTAATGCTATATGCTATATTCGTGCATCTGTATAAAGTCCATCCAAGTGGTGGACGGGTGGACAAACTGTACAGAGCTGAAAATACTGATCAAAAGCCATTTTATAAGGTTAACTTGGAATAACTTACATGACTTTTTGCAGGATTATTCAATCTTTTAATTCCAAAATGTTTGTTTCAATTCAAGTTATTTTTATTTATACAGAGCAAATTCACACAACAAAATATGAAAGATGTTTTAAATTACCAATTCATTAATTTATTTCATAAGAGAGGCCTAACATTCCCCCCGGGCAAAGCATGGGATGACAATGGCTAGGAAAAATTTATTTTTTGAAGGCAGGAACACTAAAAAGTATAACAATAAACAATTTACATGAGGAAAATTGCAGATACAAAATACTCCAAATGTTATTTCTTGTTAAGATAGTTAGGACTGCAGTTGGTGTAATGAGAACAATTGTCAGCTAGTCAACTAGGTTTGATGAATATTTTAAAGTGCCTAATTGGCTTAATGCTAATGTAAAATATGGGATGAGAAATAAAAGCCAGATATATTCTTGGAGTTTTACATTTGCTTCTCATACTCACGATCCAAAGTTTAAAAAGAAATTTGTTGAATGTTAAAAATCGTGCTTAGTATGTAGGGGTGTATGCATCAGTGTTGTCAGACACAAATCAAAATAATAAAATTTAAAGAAGTCAGAGAATAAAAGAACATATGTTGTAGCTGCTAGCATGCGCATACCAGTAAAGTCAAAGCAGTAGGAGAGTCTGTTGGCGAGCATGGCATGTTGACAGCCTGTCATGCTGTAGCCCAGAAGCTCCTCTGGATCTCTGCTGAAGGCTTCGCCAGCCTCTGAGCCACTCACCCCAATGTAGACACCTGTCTTACTGCCACGCATGGAGGCCGGGTTGAGTCCTGCATCACATCATCACAATATTTAATTGTTTTTAAACTCTTGACTCAGTGTTTTTTCAGGTACCCTCACTCGGACCGTGCACTCTTTATTAAACCAAACCACAAAATTGAAAAAGATCACAGACAAAATAAACCTAGTCAGATAAACTTTATACAATACATTTTCTTTATTTTTTTTCTACCTGTTTTTACTCGTAAACTGATGCTTTTTTTTTTTACCTCCATCAACAATAGCCTCATAGGCAATCTCCATCATGAGACGCAGCTGGGGGTCCATGGTGTTGGCCTGTTTGGGGTGGACTCCAAAGAAAGTCGCATCAAAGTGGCTGATATCCTTTAGTTTACCATTCCTCCTTGGAAGACCATAGAGACCTTAAAAAAAAAAAAAAAGAACAAGGCCATCATTTTCAAAACATTTCAAACCTTTCACTGCAAGTGATTGCATAAACATTACAGGTAGAGAGAGTAAATCATAAATCATCAAATACATGTCACAGATTTAAAGAAAAAAAGACGGGAGCTAGCAGATGCAGTTGAGGTTGAGTTATGTTGTTGTTTATGAGCCTTTTTGAAATCATATGTGCCAAAAACTAGGAACAAGCACATTGATTCAGAGGAGAGAGGACTTACGCTGAAAACTTAAACAAGTTGTGCCTTGGCTCTGCCTCCAATCCCCTCCCTGCAGAGAAGCCTACCATACACAAGACTGTGGAACAGTTCAACACGGTTCATCTAGTCTTCTACTAAATCTTTTTTTACATGCTTTTCTGTCAATGTCTGGTTATTTTTCACTGTCTTTGTGGTGTATGTCTATGAATTAGCAGTTTTTTTTCATTGCTGGTAATCATTTTTCCCTTTTATGTTGGAAATGCCTGTGTCAATATTATTATTATTATTATTACTACTACCACTTGCACTGTACATTTAAGAACAGCTTGTGATAAGAGGCAAGCCAGACTTTGAAAGTGTGTGTGTGTGTGTTACTGCTACAAAATGACTAATTTTGCCATTATAATGTAATCCACTGAGATTGATAATATCATTGAGTCAGAGAGTGAGAAGACTTATACAATCACAGAAAACCATTTTACCTCCATTCATGCTAGCAGAGGGAAAACTGCAAATAAACAATCTTGTGCACATGAGGCACCAAAGCCGCATCCGATATTCCCATTAATACAGTTATTGTCAAGAATAGGGTAGATGGTTTTTAACTGAACAAGAGTTATTGTACTGTTAGAGGATCTGAGTTTTGGTTTTCAGGATGATGGTGAATTAAAATAGAATATATTAAGTTCAACTAAGATATAACTTAAAGAGTTTAAAATAGCAAAACAAATGATTGAGATCTCTGCTGTATCTTCTTCTGAGGTAAGGTTGCTACTTCTGAAGCCACCTAGGGGAACCAACAATGGACATTGGAAATACCAATGTGCACCACCATCACTCTCCTGCAGTAGAAAACAGGTGATGTTTAATTATTATCTCTAAACAACATCCTTTATTAGCTTCATCCGTTTCAATTGCACCTATTTGCATTTACCTTATATCATTACACCAACCTTTCCAAGGCCTTCAAGTGTAAAAACTTTTATGCGATATTTCAGGATTTTTTTCGAAATTTTCAGTGCTTCCATTCATGTTTTATTATGCGCAAACCCAAAAGGCACATAAAAATAGGCTTATGGGAACCCACTTGTCTCCAGGGGAGGGATCATCATCTGATGGAAAAATTGGGATTCAGTTTCCAACCCCTACAGTCAGCGCCCTTGGACAAGCCACTGAAACCCAAACTATTCCCAATGCTTTACAAACAATGTATGAATGGTTTGCACTCCAAAATTAAAAGTACTACACTACCAACTTTGTATTAATGTATGGGTGAATGTCACAAATGTTGTTGTCATCATCATCATCATCATCATCACCACCATCAGATAATGTGGTACAAATAATTTGAGTGCCAGGACCCACAGCTTGTGTTCACTTTTATCTTCTAAGCAGGCATAATTAGCTTATGAAAACATATAAGGTTCATGACTACACAGCTGGCCAAACAAGGACTTAAATTACATCATCATATTCCACAAAGGCTCCATTTTTAGAGTAATGCCATTGTTTGGGCTTACCTGAAATAATTGACATTTAAATGAAAACTAATTTTATATTAGACAGCTCTTTTCATAAATAATGAATATGATAAGATTTAAAAGATTTTAAAAAATTTATATATTTACAGTTGAGAACCTAGTTTATGAAAAATTTTGATTTAAACTATAAATCGACGCCTGGATTTTTTGAAGTGTTCCTGTTTAAAGGAGGAAAATAGAAACAATTAAATGGAATAGAATAATATAAAATGGAAGAAATGCCTTCATCTTATAAACATTATTACTACAAATGAAAACTCAATGATTGATACTATACAAACCAAAGAAAACAGTTTATTACACAAGAGAAAAAATTCATAAGTTCTATCCAGATTCCTCTGTTGACTATTTGAAGTGTGGACCTTACATCTACCTCATATACCTTTTTTGGTCCTGAATAAATGTTTGGAATGAAATTGAAGAATGAATATTGATTACCTGTAAGACAAAAATCATTTTCAGTTGACATGGGTATTTTTCATAAGCCTGAAAAAAATATGATCTCCCATAGAAAAAATAGAGACCGTCTTTACATACTTGGAAAGAATTGATGAGATAAAATTTAACTATGGAAAAAATATTGTCTGAAGAAAGAATATCATCAACAAACCAAAAGATAAGAACTTTGATCCCAAGCGTGTGGGACACAACAGCTTGGTTTAGGGGGAGAGAGTCAAATGAGGAGGCAGGGCTTTACAATTACTTGAGAACAACACCATACAATCAACACACAGAGTATGAGCTGATACCAGCAGAAAGGAAGTAAGCTGTAGCTGTAAGATGTACAGGTATAAATTTTCTTTTCATTCACTGTAAATCAAACTACGGAATAGTATGAGATAATTGTATGTGGGTGTGCATGCATGCTACAGTGTAAGAAGATGTGTTAGGGCATTAAGCATTTGTGCAATAACTAATATTTGGTTAATATTTTGGGCAACGTATAATACTTGGTTTAGGAATATATGCAACACTAACACGCTTAGGAGGTTCAAAGTCTGATAAGGAATATGTGCAGTACCTTGGTAGAGGTCTGTTTTTGCATCAGAGTATATGTGTGTGCACATGTGTATAGATGTCTCTTACTGAATTAATTGTAGTCTGATTGCACATGCATTGTAATAATTGTTCCTTTGCTACTTCTTGTACATTTCTTGTGACAAAATGTAGTATGGAATCCTGGAAACATGTCAGAGAATTCTCTTTGTAAAAGGTCAGTGTGTGACCCAACAAAGTAATAACAATGAAGCACCATGAATGGTGAACACTTCACCAGACGGTGAACATAGTTGGCTAGCTGATCCTTATTCTTAAGGCAAAAAGTCTTCTTTCATTTTCCACTTTCCTTATTCTTTTTGAGATGATACAGGGAATCTCATGCAATGAAGTTTTAATATACTGGTTATATCATCTCAGCAGGTCCATAGAACCGAAGTAATCTCCCGGACTGGGATGAATAAAGTTTGTTGATCTATTTTTTAATGAATAATATTCTAAACCAGCGTAACACTCTGTTGTAGCATTTTAAATAATCAACCACAGTTCATCTCACCAATCAATCAAATCTAGCTTTATAAGGGGGACTTACCTGGTTTCCACCTCCGGTTGTCCTCTTTCACCATGTCCACCCCATTGATGAGGTTTTCCCAGAATTCCTCCAGGTTGTTAGATTCTGGCAAACGGCCTGACATCCCTGCAATGACTATCTCATCCATTCTGAATTTCTGGGAACAATCAGAAACATTTTAACATTAAGTTTAGTATATATTTTACAAACAGTAATGAATGTAATCAAGGTTTTAAAACTCATCTGTATTGTCATACTACATAATAAAGATTTGTTATATGATCATTTAACAAGTCAATAAATGCAAGGAATGGCTGATTTCTGTGGCAGGGACCTTTTACTTATTCTGTTGCACTCTTTGAAAATGTGGATCTATAATAAAGTTACCATTCTAAGTTAAGGTGTGAATACTGTAATCCCCTTTAAAGCATTCTCTGTGGTATCCAAGATAGACCCTTTTTATTTTACTAGATCTGGGACCCCTTTATGGAATATACTGTATGGGTGCCAAAAAGTATCAGAGGTGAAAGCCAGGACTGGCCTGGGAAAAAGATATGTAATTGTAGTTTTAAGTTTGTTTGTTGAAGGTAACAAATCAGTCTGTGATTTTTGGGTTCCCTATAGTAAACTTTAGTGTTTAGGGTGTTTGTTTAGTTACAGTGTTTGTCTATGTGTGTAATTTGTGTTGTCTAAATTTTGAAACAGTAATTCCACACATGATCAACCTGGCACAGAAGATCAATACAACTATCACCATTTGTGTAAAATATTGTCATATCTAACATATTGATTGTTAGGTTATGACTAAAAATGTGTTTAATAAGGTCACAGTGATCTTGACCTTGACAAAATAATTAATCGGATGGGGTTGTTTTTTTATTTCTCCCAAAAAACAGATTTCAAGGACTGGCGTCTTTCACCTCTGTAACATAGGAAAAAAATCACGTTGTCTCAACAAGTTGCAGAAAACACATTTGTTACTTCCAAGCTTAATTACTCCAGTTATCTATTTTCAGGCTGCCCCTGCCCCTGACACTTCTCCAACTAAATCTAGAAAACAGCTGCACATGCACCGACAAGAACCAGCATCAGAGACCATACCATACATTCCCTGTCCTGGCTTCTCTGCTCTGGCTTACTGCTAAATCAAGAACAGAATTTAAAATCCTTCTCTTTACTTATAAGCCCTAAATTGTCAGGTGCCATTATATCTCAAAGAGCTCATCGTACCCTATCGTCCAACCAGAACCTTACACTCCCAGGATCCAGTGTTACTGATGGTCCCCAGAGTCTCCAAAAAGGTGAGGCAGAGCAGACAGACACACTGTCCTCCTTTAAGAGCAAGCTCAAAACATTCCTTTTTGATAAGGCTGATAGGGCTGGCCTATCTATCCCATAAAAATTAGGCTTAGGCTGCTGAGGGGACATCCCATGATACTCTTAGCTCCTCTCTTCTCCTCTAAATGTCCGGGTTCCCTTGCATCATGGTCAGAGATGCTGCTATGTTCCTGCTGGATGCCTACTGCTTATTTTGTTGTTTTTGTTATTATATTATTCTAGTAAAAAAAAAAACGGTTCATCATCTTGCTACTTTGAGCCACCCCTTATGCCAATGCCACTCCCTACAATTTTTATTATTTGTGGAATTACGAAAATGTTGAAATTGGTCCTATCTCACAGTGGTGAAGACATATTTTGTGAATGTGAAGTAGAGAATTGCTAGGAGGTGAAAATGTGTCAGAGGGGCTGTGCAAGGAGCACTAGAATGCCTCTTAAAAGTGGTTAATAATGTGCTCAGTATTTGAATTGTGTTTGTTGTAGGGAGGACACACCCACATTATTTTTTTTGCTTCTGATGCCATGGTTTAAAATATTCTTCAGTCAACTACAACATTAAAAAAAAGCCCTTTACACT
>KV751381.1:3066797-3104937 GCA_001698575.1 Mola mola | reverse complement strand
ATGATCTATATACAATTGTACAAGAGACAAGGAGGATATTTTTCTCCAATGAGAAGTTTTATTGCAGATATTTACATTTTCCTGCATATATATATATAGGCTCTTTTTATTGAAATAATATTTAAAATGTAGGGCTCCGTTGATTCAGTGTGATATGATGTCAATACATCCTCTATTATTGGTTTGGGACGGATGTGGGAAGAAGCCTTCCTGTAAATTGTTAATCACTGTTTATCATCTGTATCACTCTACTGAAACAAAAATGCAAAAATTAGCACCTTACCAAATTAACTAATTCAGTGTCTAACACCAGTACCTACATGGTTCACTGGATATGCCAAGTGTGTGCATAAATTCCAGATATTACCTACTGTATGACATCTCCAGCAGCTATGGCCTTAAAATGAAACCCTAGAAGCGATAGCATTTGTGCCACCAGCAGGAAAAATACTAAATATGCTATATGAATAACAATCAGCACACACTACAGAAATGATAACACAAGTCAATCATATCAATAATAAGTATAATGGACTTAAGAAAGAAGAGGTTAATTGCTGCATATGTAGAAGACTAATTCCAATTCTCACTTAAAAACATCTCCAGATCTCAAGTTCTCAGTGAGATAAAAACTTATGATGTCTGCAGTGAACGCATCACGTTTGTAGATTGTAACAAATCCAACAATGCATTAAAATCAATAACATTACTTGCCAAATCAAATTAAACCAGATGAATGGTTCTGGAGATATGTGAACCACAGAAAAAAATGAAAAGATCTGAGATCCCTTGCTTTATGACAACATAACTGACCATGTGGTATGTACTTCAACTACAAAGTGACCAGTACGGGGCTTTAGCCTGTACTACAGTTAACGGATTGGTTAGTTTTGGATTGTGAACAGTTTGTCTTACACTAGTGAGTTTATGATGCAGGATCCAAGTGTTAAAGTAAGATGAAAAATACCCATCACTGTGAATAAATAATTTGCTAAAATCTGAAAGCATGACAGTCATTTAAAAATACATTTGGACAAACCCTTTTGAGACAGGTATTCTAACAAGTTGGGTATAGTCTAATTTTAAAGTGTTTACTGTAACAATGTAGCCTGAACAACAACGATTTATTATCTGATTACAGTAAAATCACAATTGATCTATTGACCTACGCACTGACAATATTGCTAAGAAAAAAACAATCTTTTGGAGGGCAAATTTCAGCTACTGTACTCGGCAACGTTTTATAGTATTATCACATTGCGCACATTTTATTTAGTCTTTTCTGTAATCCAACAACATCTAATATTCTCTCAAGAGCAAGCAGACAGTATTCTCAACGTTACAATTGATGAAGATAAAATACTGCGTAGAGATGTGAGCTCCCCATCCCCCCAATAACTACATTAGAATACATACATTTTGACCAAAACAAGCGACGGATATTTACTTTGTTTTTCAAATAACATCAATCAATCAAGATAAATCTGTAAAAATTTCAAAATAAACAGGCATACTTTCACAGTATTTAGTTTAAAACCTATAGTGATACTTATCTCGTCACTAGCGAATACCACAAGTGCAAATCGTTAGTCATCTTACTTGATTTGCCTTGACTGCCCCGACGTCACTGAAAAATTCCGAATTCTAATGAATTGCTGAAATGTTATTGCTTCTTTGATATGTATTCTTTAGAGATTACTTCCGGCGCTCCCGTGATGGTCCACTGTGCTGTTCCTCTTAGTGTAACTGTAAGTGACGTCTCTGACATCTATCAAGCTAACGTTGGTCTTCTCGTTCCATGTAGTCTTCTTTTCTCTGTTGATTTTAAATGTCTTACCTTCTGTCTGGCCACGCCACATGGGCTGACAGTTTGGCGTAGCTACATCGTCCAATGAGAAAAGAGGTAGGGCATTAGTACCCAGCCAGTGAGCAATCTATTAAACGCCTCCATCGTCACGGAGAGAGAGAGAGAGAGAGAGAGAGAGAGAGAGAGAGAGAGAGAGAAAAGCCGGGGTTACTAAAGTTCAAAATGACTCTTTTCTGTCCAACGACGACGACATTGCTGCTATATAACACTAGGCTGCTGCATGACATAGAGTAATGACTGGCCTTAAAAACCACGTAAGATAATGTTTAAAAAAAGGAACATTCCCGTATATACTGTATATACACATATATTTATGTATATATAAGGAAAAATAATTACCTTTATTTATTTCATTGACTCTTTGAAGCTCGAAATCATAATGAAACCAGGCATTGCATTGTGTAGGCTATCTATATCTGACTGTGCAACTGTTTGTGTCGGTCCAAATGTGTTCTGCAACAGTGTATGTATGGTTGGATGGAGAGGTAAGGTGTTGTGTATCGCTATTCCACAGCATACTTACCTTTCCTTAACTAACATTAACAGTCACGTTGTGTAATTTGTCGTAGTCAAAACTTTAATTGGTCTCATTTTAAAAAGCATTTTCTTAGGCTTTCTAGTTTAATACTAAAACCTTGGCCTAGAGGAACAAATTTCAAGCACAACTTTTCATGCCCTATTCAGAACAACAGGCTTTATTTATTTAGTTAGTTAGTTATTATCTATTGTATTATTTATGTGATGGGGCATACATGTCAGGAGAGCTATATAGTTCTGTGAGTTTTGGGAATTTTAAATAAAAATTTTGTGTAAAAAATGAGAAAGTTGTGTACATTTTTGATCTGATGGATGAACTACCAGGAACACATGGGATTATGGGTTTTTACAAATCATCCTACATGTGTGAGATTTTCTGGCAATCCGTTTAACAAAGCTGTCATCTCACTCAGAACCAAAATGTGAACTTCGAGTGGCAATGGAGGAAAAAGTCAGGAGATCAGTCACTGGAAAGCTGGTCATTACCCCAATGAAACCGCAAAGCCTATTTCATACCTAAAATATATGGGTTGTTCTAAGTTATATTTTGCTTCTTTAATAAACTATCCAAACTATTCCTGGACAGTTTAGTGGCCTCAGGCCAGTGCTGACAATAGTTCTGCATAGTTCACACATAGTTCTGCTAAAGGACCACTGCCCTCAGGGAGAGCTACAGTCGCGAGGGGTTGTTATTAGTCGGAAATATATTTGAGTGGGTTTTCTTTGTCAAAAAACATCCAGATAAATACCACAATACACACTTTCCCAATGAAATACGGCTCTGTTAAAGCACTTTTACCGTCAGTGGTTTTAATGTTATGGCTGATTGGCGCAGGCGTTGAAAGAAACTGGCGTTGGCTCACGTGATCATATTTAAATATTCTGGATGGCATGTGACATGGCCAATCACAGGGAGGGAACGCGAGGCTTCATCCAATAAAAACAGACGAGTGTGTGTTATTGCGAGATAGGGTGATTAAGAGGCGGGGCTTAAATCATGACCTGATGTCAAGGAACGCTCGTCTGACTTCTTGGGGTTATTCAAGTTCATAATTCTCGATTGCGGGATGTTCTAAAAATCCTACTGACATTTTGTAGCAGGACAGTTATAGCCATAAAATATCCCATACAGACATTAAAAAAAAGTGCATGGACCCTGCGATCAACAGAGAAGTACACCAATGGATTCTGGCTAAAATAAAGTAGACTTTATTTTGTGAGCTGTGGACAGCTTCATCAATGCAGATGAAGTATCACATTTGAGGTTAACAGAGAGTTTCCTTTGTGGAAATGAGCTAAAAAACAGATAATATTTAGCTTAATGTTTGAATGTTTGACACAAATTGATTTCTACAGCCAAATGGTTTCATAGGAATGGATTTCATTATCATTTAATGAAAATTTCGTAGTATAAACATAACATTATAAACATTTAGATTCTGCTTATCAACATTCTCTAAGATAGCTACTATTAAGAAAAATCTATTTTCTGAGACAATAAAGAAGAGAGCATTTTACTCAAAAAAGTTAAAAGCTAAATTTTAAGCTAAATTTTATTGTATTCCACCTACACTCACTAGTAATGATGAACCAAGGACTGAAGGATTGAATGGTTTCAATGAATGGAAACAGAAAATGACTAACAAATGTGGAAAAAGGGAAATAAAGAAGTTGAGGATTATACACAAAAAGCCCATAGGGATGATTTTATTACATTCCTACCATAGTCAAATAACTCAAATACACAACCTCTGATGTTGGAATGAGCAGTTAAATAGATTTTTACAATAGTTTTGTTCTAAAACACATTTTTTAAAAAACATTTCTTGACTTAGAAAACAGTTTTAATGCTTTTTCTGTAGTTTATATTTATGGCATCAGAATGATTTTGAGGAGACTATAATCAAACATATTCAATGCATATCTTAAGAGTATCCTACCTCCATAAATTTGGGAAAAATAGATTAGACAGATTAATAGTACAACTTAAAACAAAGGAGGCTTGGATATCCTAACTTTATCTGCTTAGTATCAGCCAATATTTAAAAAAAAAAAAAAGTGATCAATTTTGTATTTTTTTGATAGCTCTTTTTAATTTGAAACTCCGTTCAAACTCTATGTCCCTGGTGAAACCATGATCTGGACTCCAGCACCATCACACAGCACCCTCCTGCTCAGCTCACCTTGCAATTTTTGTAGAAATATATACTCAATTTCAAATAAATATTGGCATAATATTCTTTGGTAGTATGCTATAATAACAAATGTTATTTTACCATGATATTAGCTGCTATTCTTATTGTAATAAAACTAGTATTTGAATGCAGAGCTGCCTGTTATTTTGCATTTTAATGTGAAGGAAGATGTTAAAACAGATTTTGCTCTCTTTCCACATTGCAACTACACAGTATATGTTTGCTCTCAAGAGTTTATCTAATCTTTATATTTACAGTTGCTTACTTTGTTTGATAAACTCTTTGAACCAGACAGTGCAGTTATGACAAACGTTCTGAAGCCGCTGGGCAAGTTTGTCTTGTTTAACATTCACTAGATGGAATGATGCTGTTCACTGTATCTTAGCCTTATTTGACAGCTGTTCTGCTTGAGAAATTGTTTGCCAGAGCACTGAGACTGCTGTTATAAATGGGGCAACATCCCTCCATCTATCCCTTATTGATCCAACTGCACATACTAGTTGCAGGATTCTTTTCAGTACTGCAATCAAGTTGACTGAGAGCCATTATTCCTTTGAGCCATGCATTCTTACAGCCCTCATCAATAATGATTTTATGAGCTTTTAATAATAAAATAATAATATTGTAAGTGGGTGGTGAGAGCAGCAGAGCGGGACAGCACTACTACCCCCCCCTCAGTGACATATACACTGGCAGACTCAGGCGGAAAAGCCAGTGGTATATTCAGAGACCCATCACACCCTGGACATCCCCTTTTCTCCCCACTCCCCTCTGGAAAAAGATACAGGTGACTCAAAGCAAAAACAAACAGACTCAAGAACAGCTTCTACCCATAAGCTGTTACATGCATTCCCCCAACACCACCACACACACACACACCTACACTGACTGAAAAACCACCCACCCTCATTCTAATGGGCAGTGCAATATAATTTGTGTCATTCTGCTCTGTTTTTATTTTTTCTGTCTCTGTCTCTGTTGTATAAACTTGTTCATATGTATATACTGGTACAATTTTGTAAAATAGCTTTAAATAGGTTTTTTTTCATTTTCACATTAGGATTTGTTGCTCAACAGAGCTGCTAAACTGATTTTCATTGTTCCTGTAACAGTGACAATTAAGATCCATTCTATTCTATTCTATTCTTGTAAGCATCAGAGAAAATATCCTACACCTCACTGATTCCAGTTCAACAACAAGTGCTATAGACACAGTTATATAGAAAATATATAGAAAGAGAGTTTCTATCCAATTGACCTCCATGAACTAATTACTAAAATATCTTCATCTAAGCTGCAACTTGTCTGTTAGACCCCATACCAACTAGGCTGTTCAAAGACGTTTTACCCCTAATCAGCACGCCATTATAAAACATAATAAATGTATTTTTTGTAACAGGTTATGTAACCCTATCTTTTAAAGTAGTTGTAATTAATCCACTCCTAAAAAAAAACGTACCCCGGATCCAGAAATTCTAGCCAACTACAGACCAATATCCAACTTCCCCTGTAACTTCCCCTGTAGATTTACAATTCAGAGTTGAGGCCGTCTCTGCAGAGTTGCAGTCTTACATGCTTCTCCGCCCTTCCTCCACCTACAACCCCATAGAGACTGTGTCTGTCCCCCATCCACATAAATTCACTTAATTCACTAAATCAAAGAACAAGGGTTCACATAGGAACTTAATAAAAATCAACACCACTAATGAGGCAATTTACAAAGTAAAGAGACTTAAATGTGGACTCTTGAATATCAGATCCCAATCATCTAATGGTGTATTAATAAATTAACTTATATCAGATAATAATATTGATTTATTCTGCCTTACTGAAACTTGTTTGTGCCAAGATGAATATGTCAGTCTTAATGAATCCACTCCTCCCAGTCACATTAACACACGCATTCCCAGAGACACTGGCAGAGGGGGTGGAGTTGCAGCCATTGTCAATTCTGCCCTATTAATAAACCCTAAGCCCAAAAAAAATTTTAGCATTTAGTTCATTTGAAAATCTCATTCTTAGCATTTCCGATCCAACCATGAAAACTCCAATTATGTTTGTTATAGTGTATCGAGCACCTGGACCCTACACTGAATTTTTTTATCTGAATTTTCAGTTTGTCTCAGCTCTGGTCCTCAAAACAGATAAAGTTATTATTGTAGGTGACTTTAATATCCATGCAGACGTTGAAAACGACAACCTTGGTATGGTATTTCTCTCACTGTTACATTCATTCGGCTTCTGTCAGTGTGACTTGATTGTTCTTGTTCTGATATATGGCATTGAAATTGAGCACTTAAAAGTCTCTATGCAAAATCTGCTTTTATCAGATCATTATCTTCTAACATTTGAATTTCTGCTCATCAACTATAAACCAAGAGTCACTAGTTATTATAGCAGATGCATATCTGAGGACACTGTTGAAAATTTTAAAGAAATTATTCCCTCTGCATTAATTTCAGTGCCATATCCCAAAATAACAGAGGAGTCATATCTTAAATTTAGCCCCTCCCAGCTTGATCACCTTGCCGATTTCACTGCCGGCTCTCTACGTGCTTCACTCGATTCCATTGCCCCAGTTAAAAAGAAAACAAAACCAGTAAAGAGACTAGCTCCGTGGTATAATCTTAACACTCGCAAGTTAAAACAGAAAACTCATAAACTTGAAAAGAAATGGCGTTCCACTAAACTGGAAGAGCCACACATGGCCTGGCAGGATAGCCTTAAAGTATACAGGAAGGCCCTTCGCCGAGCAAGAAAAGACTACTATTCAGCGTTGATAGAAGAAAACAAGAATAAGCCCAGGATCCTTTTCAGCACTGTAGCCAGGCTGACTGAGAGCCATCATTCTATTGAACCATGCATTCCTAGAGCCCTCACCTGTAATGATTTTATGAACTTCTTCAATAATAAAATTAGACTTATCAGAGAAAATATCCTACACTCCACAGATTCCAGTTCAGCAACAGGAATTATAGAGGCTGTTATTAGTCCTGATGTGTGTTTGGAAATCTTCCATCCAATTGACCTTCATGAACTAACGACAACATTATCTTCATCTAAATCATCAACCTGTATACTAGACCCCATACCTACTAGGTTGCTCAAAGAGGTTTTACCCTTAATTAGCAATCCACTACTAAACATTATCAATCTATCCCTTGTAACAGGTTATGTGCCCCAGTTATTTAAAGTAGCTGTAATTAAACCGCTCCTAAAAAAACCTACCCTAGACCCAGAAGTTTTAGCCAACTATAGACCAATATCCAACCTCCCCTTTCTTTCAAAGATTCTAGAGAAAGCAGTAGCGAAACAACTATGTGGCTTTCTTCAGTATAATAGTCTATTTGAAGAGTTTCAGTCAGGTTTTAGAAAGCATCACAGCACAGAAACGGCATTGGTAAAAGTTACAAATGACCTCTTCACTGCATCTGATGAGGGACTTGTCTCTATACTAGTCTTATTAGATCTTGGTGCAGCTTTTGACACTATCGATCATCACATCTTACTACAGAGGATGGGACACCAAATTGGCATTAAAGGATCTGCTCTAAGATGGTTTAAGTCCTACCTATCTGATAGATATAATTTTGTTCATGTTAATGATGAATCATCAAGATATGACAAGGTTAGTCATGGAGTCCCACAAGGTTCTGTGCTTGGACCATTATTATTTACTCTATATATGCTTCCTGTAGGTAAAATTATTAGAAAGCACTCCATACATTTTCATTGTTAGGCAGATGACACACAACTACACTTATCAATGAAGCCAGATGAAACCCATCAGTTAGCTAATCTACCGACATGTCTTAAGGACATTAAAAACTGGATGTTTCATAACTTTTTAACGTTAAACTCTGACAAAACTGAAGTCATTATGCTGGGCCCTGAATATATTAGAAATTCATTATCCAACAACATAGTTAATCTGGATGGCATTGCCTTGGCCTCCTGCATCACTGTCAGAAACCTGGGTGTTATCTTTGACCAGGAGCTGTCTTTTAACTCACATGTTAAACAGATTTCAAGGACTGCCTTCTTTCACCTCCGTAACATTGTTAAAATCCGGCACATCCTGTCTCAACAAGATGCAGAAAAACTAGTTCACGCATTTGTTACTTCCAGGCTGGATTACTGTGATTTTCAGGTTGCCCTAATAAGATTTTAAAAACTTTTCAGTTAATCCAAAATGCAGCAGCGCGTGTACTGACTAGAACTAATATCAGAGACCATATTTCCCCCATACTGGCTTCTCTGCACTGGCTCCCAGTTAAATTCAGAATAGAATTTAAAATCCTTGTCCTCACCTACAAAGCTATTCATGGTCAGTCACCATCTTATCTTAAAGAGCTCATAGTACCCTATCGCCCATCCAGAACCTTACGCTCCCAGGATGCAGGGTTATTGGTGATCCCAAGAATCTCCAAAAGTAGAATGGGAGGAAGAGCTTTCAGCTATCAAGCTCCTCTGCTGTGGAACTATCTTCAAGTCTTGGTACGGGAGGCAGACACATTGTCTGATTTTAAGAGTAAGCTTAAAACCCTCCTTTTTGATAAAGCTTATAGTTAGGGCTAGCATCTCTAGCCTTAGTTATGCTGCTATAGGCTTAGGTTGCTGGGGGAACACTCCATGATGCACTGAGCTCTCTTCTCCTACCCCTCTGACTCAGACTCCTTCTCTGCTCCTCTAAATGTCCATATCCCTACATTAACTTTACTTCTTCCCCGGAGTCGTCGTGCTTTATCATCCTGCAGGTCTTTTTAGGTTGCGGTGGGAGCTACTGCTGTGGTCCTGCCTGACACCTACTGCTCAAATTAGGAGCTCCTGTGACTTGGATCTTAGGCTAGATTGCCCAACTAGCCCATGGGTTACAATGACTTCTCGACCAACATACTTTACCCATACTACATTTCCACATTTATAGACTCATATGAACTCAAACATTCTTAGTAAACTGTTATTGACATGTTGTTGTGTTCTGTACAAGTGACATCTATTGCACGTCTGTGTAGGAAGAAGAATCAAATCAAATCAAATCAAATCAAATTATATTTGTATAGCCCAAAATCACAATTTACACATTAGCTGACTGTGCTTTGACAAACTGTACAGATGTAACATCCTCTGCCCTTAGACCCTCGAACCGGATGAGGAAAAACTTTAAAAAAAAAAACCCTAAACAGGGAACTCCTCTGTGGTTCTTCCCAAGGTTTCTTACTTTCCCTGTTTTGGGTTTTTTAAGTTTTTCCTTACCTGATTCGAGGGTCTAAGGGCAGAGGGTGTCACATCTGTACAGTTTGTTAAAGCCTAGTGAGATAAAATGCAAATTGTGATTTTGGGTGGGTGAGACAAATAAAATTTGATTTGATTTTATATCTAATGGCTGCACCACAGTGTTCCATCTTGTAGTTTCTGCAAAGCACACATTAGCCTCATCTTTTAATTCTTGGTTTAACTAGCTTGATCTTCCTTAGGCTAATCGCACAATGCAACTTTTCTCCATTGCATTAGCTGTGAATTTCACTATCCTCACGGTAGTGAAAGGGTGGGGGGAAGGAGAGGGAATTATTATTATTATTTTTTTTCCCCTCAATTTGTAGCTGCAGTGTACACCAACAACCACTAGGTGGCACATAGAAGCAGTATAGACTGGAGTCTCTGTCGTTCTTTCTCGTCTGCAGGCAGTTGCAGATTTTTACACATTAGGCCATTTTGACTGGCACACTGTTTCATTCATACAAAACACAGGTCCGGTTCTGTCCGGCAATTTGCATTTCTGCATTTTTTTTATTTTTCTACCCATCCTAAAGAGTGAAACCGCGCGCGATTGATAAGTGGACAATCTTCACTCTGAGACTTTGCAGAGAAACACGGAGAGAGTCTCCTGTTCAATGCATATGTGTGCATATGCAGTTATTTTGTAAGTACATCTGATTGTTGATGATGTTGCTGCTGACGAAGAAGCAGAAAACAAACAGAGAGGAAGGGAAAAACAGAGGCAGACGGGAAAAGCTCAGGTGAGCAGATTAAAATAGGTTTGTATCTCAACTATAATATACTACAATACAAGAAATATTTAATATACTTTCACAAGATTGTGAAAGTAGCTTTTGGTCCAGTATTTAAACTGAGCAGTTTCCTTGTATGTTTTGGACCACACTGACATTAGACAGAGTTCAGATACACTGTTTGTGTTTTTATTATATTTAAGACACGAATTACAACGAAACTTAGCATAGATGACATGACCTGTGCTGCTGACTGATCACTCCAAGCCAATCCAGGTCAGAGCTGCCTTGAAGGCTTTTATTTGGTAACATTTTGCAGTAAGTGCTAACAATAATGCTATTGACTTGACCAGCCTCATTCACAAGTCCCCATAAGTTTTTTTTGGGTTATTTCATATTTGATGGGGTAAATAACACAGAATTTGGCGTGAGAGTGTGTGAAAGGGGTTAAATGTGTGTCAAAGGCTCACTTTCTGATGTGCCCATTGACAAATATTACAAGATTTTTTTACATTACCTTGTGGTTATTTAGAATAACTGGGCCACTAACATTTCATTTTGACATTAATTTACAAACACTATAATAAAGTGCACAAGCTGTGTGCAGTTTCACATTCTACAGATGAAAGGATAAAATGCAGAGTTTATTATATAAATGTCGCGATGTGTCACGATGAACCTCAGAAAAATCTGATACTTTTTCAGACAGCGCAGCACTGCATCGTGTGTTAAAAGGTCTATTTTCAGGTATTTTCACATAATGCCAGCAGAAATCATGTGCTGTCCAATTCAGAGTCAGTGGCATACACATATCTGTGGAATATGCTTTATGAAAGTAAAGTGTGCCCACATACAACCCCAATTCCAAAAATGTTGGGCAGCTATGTAAAGTGTTGATTACCACAGAATGCAATGATTTGCAAATAGCATAAACCCTATCAGATGTTGAAAGTGATGACTCACTTTATCATTTCATGGAAAAATATTAGCTCATTTTGAATCTGATGGCAGCAACACATTTCCAAAAATTTGGGACAGGGGCAAAAAAATATTTGAAAAGTAAGTGGTACTATTAAAAAAAAAACAACTGGAGGAGCATTTTACAACTAATTAGAGTAATTGGCAACAGGTCAGTATCATGACTGTGTATAAAAAAATGCATTTTAGAGAGGCAGATTCTCTCAGAAGTAAAGATGGGCAGAGGGTTACCAATTTGCGAAAACACTGCATCTAAAAATTGTGGAGCAATTTTAGAAAAATATTCTTGAAAATGATCCGTGGCTAGATGAATAAAAATTTGAAATTCTTTTTGGAAACCACGGATTCCGCGTTCTGCGGACTAAAGAGGAGAGGCACCATCCGGCTTGTTATCAGTACACAGTTCAAATACCTGCATCTCTGATGGAATGGGGTTACATAAGTGCCTATTGATACTAGAATCAATAGTGAGCCCATATATTGTATGTTTTATGATTAGGTTCCTATTCTTAATCTCATACTTGTTTCACAATCATGGAATAGTAATTGGTACATTCGGAAGACGTTGACATTAATTTAAACTTATTTAAATTAATATATGTTGAACTTATTATTAAACATATTTGTCTCCATTTATTATTCTTCCACTCATCATCTGACTTTGTGGTGACTGTTGCTGAGCTCCCTCTTTTTTGTCAGTCTCCCATGTCTGTCTGTCTGCTACAGATCTTGTTCAGCTCATCCTACCAGTAAATGACAGCATTGTTTCAGTATTGCTGTGGTATACAGTCAGTTGAGACAATCTCAAGCCTCTGAGCCTCTGAAAATGGATGTCTTTGTCTAAAAAATAAATAAATTCCTAAAAGGTTAATACAATTCTCCAATGATTCCTCATTATTGTGGTAAACAGAGGCAAAATAGCAATATATTGTATCACTGTCCAGATACTAATGAAACTTTATACTAAACATCAAGACAGAAAACCTGAGGGATCAAAGGTCATGAGTATTCAATGTTGGTTTCAGGCCTTGCCTTTTATATGCAGAGATTTCTCTAGATTCTCTGAATCTTTTGATGATATTATGGACTGAAGATGGTGAAATCTCTAAATTCCTTGTTACTGCACATTGAGATACAGTCTTTATAAACTTTTGGAATATTTACCCATGCAGTTTTGCACAAAGTGGAGAACCCTCGAACCATTGTTTGTTGTGAATGACTTTACAAGGAAATATAAAGAAATGTACAAAATTTAAGTCAAAGAATTTAAGTAAAAAACAAAACAGATTCATGCAAACTTAACAAAACTACGTTCATTATGTACCACTGAAAAGAATGTAATTAATGTAATGTAAGCAACTTTTTACTTCTGTCCAATTTTTGGGTTGCTGACACCCTCTATGGGACCAACTTCTCCAACAGCCGCAGTAGAGCTGTGGTGCTCCGCTCCATGTATTATACGATCCTCTCCTCCATCTCCTCAGCCCACTGCTCTGATTCATCTAGGTATTCCATGAAATCTTGGTTATCATCTCTCGTCCTGATTCCTGAGTGAAAGAGAATTTGTTTTAAGCATTACAGAATTTTTTTCTGGTATAAATTAAAAAGGTTGTATATTTCCAATGAGTGAATATAAGAGACATTTATTGTGATATTTTGATAATTATCCTTGACAAAGGATGATTATCAGCTATATTTTAAGATGCTGGACCCGGGTTTGAAAACCAATGAGGGCATAGTCATGTAATCAGCTGGGTACCACCAATCACTGATGTTTCATTCCTATGACTTGACTAAACATTTTACCATTTCATGAATAAATTAGAGAGGTACTATTACTATTAAAATTTCTCTACACATAGTTGGCTAATAAAGGTGATTCTGGTCTGTTAAATAAAAGTAAAATCTAAAAATAATAGAATTAAAAAATCACGTTTAGTTTTGTTTATGATATATTTATTATGCCTCCTTGCCAGTGACAGCCTGCGCCGGAGGCATTATTTTTTCGGTTGTCTGTCCATCGAATGAATCAAAATTTAGTCAAAATTTTTGCTGATATGCACCTACTATTAGCAGTACTACTGGACGGGTCCAAGAATCATATAACACTCATCTTTATATTTCATAATTTGATCCCCTTATAATTATCTAGCTCTGTAAACACCAAAGCATTTGAAAATAATGAGATTTTTAAAAATCACACTACCACAAAAACCACCCCAGCTGTTCTTTTTCCTATTATCCTATCCTATTATATATATATACGTATTTAGAAGTCTGAATATAGTTTTGATAGCCTAATTTTGCCTGACAGGCCATTATACAGGATAGATGCCCTGTCTGAGAGTAACCTTTAGTCTTGGGCTTGACTAAGGCAAAGCAGCTTGCAATAGCAGTGTGTATTTCCAGACACAATGTCCTTGATACGCTTGATAATACACAGACCTCCATTCTATTTGGTTGGAATCAGATATGGATAACAAATATTTCAAAACCTGTGCAAATAAAAGCAATACATATCAGTATAGTAGGTGAGGAAATTTGTTCTTCTGTAACTTGTACCTCCTTTAAAAGTTCAAATGTTCAAACTAGAATCACGCTGTAAAGATTGGACTTCAGTTTAGTGGAGATTTGATTAGTCAACATTTCCTTACCTGACCAGCAAATATATATTTGATATTAAATGAATAATATATCATTTAAATAATATTTGTTGTGGTAAAACTTGCTGACTTTTTCCCATTCTCTCTGGGCCTTTGACAAAGATATGTTGCAAATTAAAACTGTGTTAACCTCCTCTGAAACTGAGAAACAAAATCCCCTCAACAATCCCTCCAGGGGTAACTGGGGGTTTCCAAACACCACTTTGAAGACACTTCTAGCTGTACCTACTAAATTTTAAAGGTAAAACAACTAGTGAATCAGTGAAAAATCCTTTTCTTTACTCAATTAACAATTTACCCCAATATAAAAACACAAACTTGTCTCATTAATATTCACATTTTTCATTCAGTCATTTAATCTTCACTTAAATTCAGATTCAGATTCAGATTCAGAATACTTTATTTATCCCTGAGGGAAATTGTTAAAATCTACAAATCTATTAAATCAACATAAGCATAATGTGTTTTCAAAAATAAAAACAAATATTTGTCAGATACCTGATCAGGAAGGTACTGGAGGTCAATGAATTCAAAAGGATTACTACTACAAATAACGTTAAAACAATTTAATCACTGTATGTTATAGTAACCTATTTCCTGAGTTGGAGAATCAGTATTTTTACCAATGTACTGAACTTAAAATGATTATATTTTGATTAATTTTTTGAGCAAAAAGCTTTATCGTAACATGTCCTGTGAAAAGAAATTTCCAGTTTATAAAATTTTCCCTCAATTTACCATAATACATTTTCAAGCTAATTCATGAAAACGGAAATTTTTCAAATTTGTTTAAAATAACACACATATGAGTATGATCAGAAATTATTTTTCATATATTCATATATTTCAACATATAAAAAAAGTGTTTGAAGATAACTGACTCCAAGCATGCAGATTTCATTACCACTGTGTTCACGGCCCTCTTCTTTAAATTAAGTTTTCTCTACCCATAAGGCACAAAAAAGAAAAGGATAATCAACAAGGCCACAATGTAGATTCTCTGTAATTTTTTGACGTTGCTTACTTTGAAGTTTAAACTGACATACACCCATTTCCCCACCCAATGTGTAATTCATGTTCCTTTGAAGTAATAATTTAGATTTTTTTAGTATAATAAAGGTGCTTAAGGAGTTTAACTGTCTGTGTAAATATTTTAACTGCGTCATCAAGGAACCATCCATTTTATGCTAGCTAGCTAAATATTATTCATTACCGTAATGCACAGCTTTCATCACCATGAGAAATAGGGATTTGCTGCTGTGATGAAAAGTTATATTACAGTAATGTCTATTCAGAGTCTTGTGTTTTATTTTACAACAACAGCATTGCTTCCCCTAAAATTTTTTAGGCCTGGTGGCAAGACCTGATATAAGGACAATGCACATATACAAAATGAATTTCTCATTGCTCCTCCCACATTTGTCCCTCTCCCTTCTTCCCCACCTGTGCTTTGGTTTGGCTCCGAAGATTTTGAGCCAAATGTTTAAATATTGTGTTGTCCCTGTGGGGTGTTGGGAAGGAACAAAGAGGAAGGTCTACAGAGAAGCTCCCAAATGGAAATGATTGTTTTTGAATGAGCAGATTGACCTGGGTGATATGAACAAAATCTTATACCACAATTTGGATAATTTCATATCACGGTATCGTACGTTTTCTGTAAATTCAAATTCACTTCTGTAATGTCTATACAAAGTAACCCATACCTCATGGCAACTCATTGTTTTGATAGTCCTGTGGATTAAAGAATATCTAAACCCCCAAACCACAGTTTCCAGCTGAAAAACAATATATTTGGGTGTTAGTATATATTCGTAGTAGTGTTGTTGATTAATTCAGGCCTAAATCTTGCAATTTTTATGCAAAAAAAATGGAATTCTACATATTGTGTTACAAATATGCAAAGTGACTGCTCTCTACAGAATGAAAACTTGGATAGAGGTGACAGCTGTCCCCCCTTACTTACAAGTTTGCCTTCATCCCGTCTCAGTGATATGTATAAGAGGTATGGTAGAGCTAGAGTGAGTGAGCGAGAAACAGAAGATGTACAACAATTTACAACAATTCAGAACTTTCACAGGAGTGTAGAAGAAAGGTAAGAGCAAGGTACTACTGGCCAGAAGTTCAGAAACAGAAAAGAGAACCGTTTAAAACTGTGTGTAGAACAAAAGGAGAAGGATTGGTGATCATGTCAGTCTTCCTCCACAGAGATGATGTCTCCAATGTGATTATTGGTAAAACTGGGGAGGTGAGGAAGGCAGGACAGATCTACAGGAAGAGGTTCCTCACAGACACAGAATGAAATATAATAGTACGTAGTAATAAGATATAATAAAAATACTACATATACAGAATTGGAATTCTACATATTGTGTTATAAATGTTCACAGTGACTCTCTGTGATGTAATCTTTGACTGAATTGATGACCTGCTCCCACACAGACACACCGCAGGAAAACGCTAACATTGACATTAAGTCTACACTCATTGCTCATATTCTGACAGACAGCGGAGAAAGAGAGAATATCCTTATTTTGAATATCCATTCAATTAACATTTCAGTTTTGTCTAATATACAAAAAGTTAACGTACATTTCATCATAGTTTTTGTTATCAATGCTCTACTTTTAGCTCATTGATATTCCATCTTTGTCATGTAAAAAAGATTATTGATGAATATTTTTCGTCAATGTTCTCATTAAGGAAATTAACACTTTCTCTGTGTGTTACTCCTCCGTGTCTGTTTGTTGTTACTTGAAAGGAGGAAGGAGTCTGCGTAAAGGCTCACCAGTAAAGCCAAGTGGACATATCATGTTGTTTGGCACTTGAAGATTATCCCCCAATGTTTCTCACTACACTGTCCAACCTTGACAGCATATGGACCAAAACAGTCCACTCCAGTGGAAAAAGTGGTTCCTCCAGACAAACCTTAACAACGTCTTGTCCTCAGGTAGGAGACACAGCCGAATGAACATCATTTGGATGCCTCTGCTGATAACAATTGCATACTGCCAGAAGTGTAAGAGAACACCGATGAGTGATGGTCTGAGGGTTGGTCTTGGGAGGAGCTGCATGTTAAGAGAGAGATTGTTGTGGACAAAGGAGCAGTCCAAGTCTAAACAGAGCTCTAAGCTGCGAAGCATTGAGCTTTAATGGCACACCCTTAGCTTGAAGTAAATGCTTAGCATATTGGAGATTCACCAACCTTTACTTTTTCTGTGCGTTTTTCAAGGATACTCACAGCCTCTTGGTCTAGGCGGAACCTCACTGCTAGCCGTTTGTTTAAAAATGGGAGCACCAGAGATGTTTGACATCTCAGTACAAGTTGTCATGTGCTGACTTGCAGGCACTGAAATAGCATTAAGCAGCAGGGGGTGCTATACCCGGTCATATTGCCAAGCACTACTTTGCAAATGGAGTCAAGAAATAAAAGACACTCACTTTGGCGGATCCCACCAACATGCTGCACAGTGTGGTAAAGTACTTCAGTGGTGGCTGAGCAGAATCTTTTGCAACTGTATATAATAATCTACAACATGAGGCTATTGCTTCATGGACACATTTTGACCCAGTACTGGATTACATTAGAGCAAGCCATCCATTTGCACAAAACCTTCACTTCTTCTCAGATGGGCCAACATCACAGTACAGGAATCAAGTAGCATTATACTTATATAACTTCCACTGAAATTGAATTAATGTTCCCACAGCTTGTTTCAACACAGCCAGGAAGAATCAAACTTTGAGAAATCTCTTCTGTAGCTACTTTTGTGAGTGTTTCTCCCCAAAGGAATTTATTGTCAACTCGGACTTAGATGGCTCCTTGTAGACTGTGATGGAGAATGCTTTCTCGTCAAGATAACCCAGGTAGATTTAGTCAAAAGCCAAAAAGTGAAGTCAAGCATGAAAATATTCTCTTTTGAGTTATGATGCAGGTCAACATTTGATGCCAATGATTTTACAATCATAATTACTTAATATAATTATAGTTTGTTGAACAAGGTGTTAGATTAGTCCTGTTGATGTTCATAATTTTGGTAATTGTATTTATCTTGATTAAATGCATTCATACAGATTGCCAGGGGACAGTACAACGTGAACACCATGACCTGTGCTCGTGACAACTGTTTCTACATCTCCTTCGTAAAATTCCCTGGTAGCAAGGTCTGCTACTACTTGGAATACATCAGAGAAGTTATTCTTGAGCCACCTACCTGGAACATCATCGGCCAGGCACTTCAGTGTGCTGCCAGAGATCTGGATCAAGTACAAAAAGAAAACTGTTTCATTTCAGATGTCATTGTTTTTCTTTTGTGTATGTGTGTGTGGGGGGGCAAATATAAAATACATTTGTATACTATTACCGTTGTTTTTTACCATTTCTTAAAAACTACAATTATAAATATTCCCTATAGTCAGGTAATGCTTTAAAATTTGTTCCTTTTTTTCCACGCCTGATATACCTTGGAAAAATACTTGAGTGATCACTTAATTGTTGATTATCCATAAATTTCATTGTTCATCTGGGGTTTGGTTGATTGGGATTCACTACGGAAACATTGTTTTCTGTTAGTGAATTGCTTTTGTGTTTGCCTCAATGTATAGTTTAATTGAGGATTTACTGAACTTGCATGAATCAATTTCCCCTTCAAGTTTGATCTGTGGAAAATATAGTAAATCCTTATTTTGTGACTGAATTGTTTTTTTAGTGTTGCTATAAACAAAATAACAATGAAAACTGATGTTCAAAACTGATCAAGTGTTATGGTGATTAAATAATTACTCGCATTGAAGCATTTGTTTATATTTTAAAAAAAACACGTTTTGGGTGAAGCAGAATCATTTTTAGTATATTAAATTGGATGGCATGAAAAAAAGTGGGGAAAAATCAGTATGAATAACCCAATTAAAATGGGTTACTGTAATGATTTTTTCTTTTCATAGTGCCTCTAAAAATGTCTAAAAATAATTTACATTTTTTTAATAATGGACAATAATTTCAAATAAAATAAAAAAAGATCCTATTTTATGTGATGGGAAAAAATGGGTATTTTTAATGGTCTTTGAATTGTTCATTGTTCATGAGAATCACCCATTTGGTGAAAGAAGCCATGTAGCACATTTACAGAGGCCAAAACTGTTGAAAAGATCAGATTATGAACGGGTATAAATAAATATTCTCAATCAAGGGTGCCGCACGCTGGCTTTTTCGGGGAATAAAGTGTGGGAATCTCTAACAGGCGGTCCGCAGTCCGAGTCCGGACCAAGACAATTAAATAAGCAGTCCCAGAGCCCAATATGAACAGTCCTGTCGGACCCTGACCCATTCATTTACTGCCCAACAGCACTCTAATGAATGTTCCCTCAAGAGTCGCTTGGATTTTGGGTCAATTCAAAAAGCAATATATTAATGGAGGGGTTGTCAAGGAACGCATGAGTGCAGTAGCTGAAACTTTACTTGAGGGGAAATGGAAAGAAGAGCTTTGTGACAAAATAAAGAAAATACCCATGTCAGCATCATCAGCCACAAGGAAAGTGAAACGTTAACCCAGGATGTGTTAGCCCAGCTGGATGAAGCCATTCATGAGGTACCATGTGTAGGCTTGGGTGTAGATGAGTCCACCAATATGTCTGACAATGCTCAGCTGTTGATTTATCTAAGTTTCTTCAACAAAGACAAGAAAGAGTTCTGGGAAGACCTGTTAGGTGTAACACCCATACAGAACAGTAGAAGGGGAGAGGACATCTACCTGGCAATTAAGGAGATGTTAACAAAGGAAGGAATAGAGGTCATGAACACAAAGATGAAAATTATCAATTTTCTCAAAGCATCCTTTTCCTATCAGCATCGCATGTTCAGGGAATTCCTCAGAGAATAGAATATGATGCAAACACTGATGATCTTTTGCTGCAGAACAATGTGAGATGGCTAAGCAAAGGCAGGGTGTTGGAGCGCTTTTGATCCATCAGAAGGGAAGTAGCAGCTTACTTGGCAGAGCTGAGAAGTCAGAAGCCAACAGAGTTTACCCTCTTTTTAAAAGATGAGGAATTATGTAAAATGTGGCCTTTTTGGTTGATATCACTTCACACCTGAATTAACTGAATTTGAAGCTACAGGAAAGGACAATTCAATTTGTGAACAGATGACTTTTGTTGACTTTGTTGATAAGCTGATTGTAAACTTCCGAAAACGTTTTAATCAAATCAAATCAAATCAAATTTTATTTGTATAGCCCGAAATCACCATTTACACATTATCTCACTGGGCTTTGACAAACTGTGCAGATGTGACATCCTCTGCCCTTAGACCCTCGAACAGCTTCAGCTTTGGACACCAGCTCACCATGTTCATTCAGAACCCATTTCTCATCACAGATATCAGTGGGTTCTCGAAGGAAGTCACACAGCACTTCAAGTAAGCAAATACTGGGCCTCTCCAGACACAACTGATTGATCTCCAAGCAGATGTGGCCCTGAAAGAGCAGTTTGGAAGAACTTACCCCTCGACTTTCTGGCTCCAAATGGTCCCTGAGACAGCTTTCCCAGGTCTGAGGAAAGTAGCCCTGCAATTCTTGACCATTTTTGGCTCCACATGCCACTGCGAGGCAGCTTTCTCCACAATGAACATAATTAATAAGAGGGGGAGAAAGAGAAACCATAAAACTGTTCAATTGTTGAGATGTGTCTAGATCTATCTGTTGTAAAATTGGTTGAGACTGTTAAGATGTGAAACATTAACCAAGAAAAAAGGAAACTCAAGCTGCTGCTACACTTTATTTTTATTTTTCAAAAATTAGGTACTTTATCTTATGAGAAAAACATTTTAAAAAGCTGAATACATTTTTCACTATTTTATTTTTAAATGCAGCCCTTCTTTTCCCTAAAGAGATAAGAAAATAATACATATCTAAAGTATTATATAGTATAATGAAATGTTAAGTCGCAATAAACTGTCGGACTGTTTTTGAATTGTTCTTTCTTGATTTGCCAGCCAGTTGTTGATTATATGCAGACGTTGTTACAACTACTAGGCTACTTCAATATATATCACACTAAATCATAACGCAAGTTAGACTATGATGTTCCGGACCTTTGCTTGAGGAAATTTTCTCTATCTGGACCTATATGGATTTTAGTTGAATACCCCTGTTCTAAAACAATAACATGCAATCCGTGAAAAGTATCAGCTCCTTCCCATCCATGAAGCAAAGACTCGAAAACCTGTTCACAATCAGCACGAAACTTCAGTGAAGTAAAAAGGGAGCGGCAGAGGCCAGAAACTGATTACGGTGCCCTGACACACACACACACACACACACACACACACACACACACACACACACACACACACACACTCATGTTAGAATGCTTGTAGATAACTTACCTTGTGGGCGCTTCACGGTTTTCTGTCAAATGGGTATATGTATTGCAACCAAACAAATAAAACGCTAAGCTCATGATTTTCTTCATTCATTTTTCTTCTTTAAAAAAATGACTTGTCTGTTGCAAACGGATTTCATGGCAATCGTACGTCTCTACTCTTACTAAGGCTGCAACAAAAATCAGAGGTTCCCGGTCTGAACATAACATGACATTTTGTAATTTATTCCACGTTGTCCACACACATAGATTTATTATCATTTACTGGGCTTAAAATATCTTAGGTATAGGATAAATATTAAAATTGAATAAATTGATGGGGGGGGGGCGTGTTTAAACCAGGATGACGTTTCATCGATTCAGGAGCTGTTTGGGTGGAGTTTTGTAGAACTTCAGCAGAAATTTCCGTCTCGGCGCATCCATATAATAAGGGAAGCGCGCACCCGCGAAGTGTGTAGATGCGGATTTGAAGGAGAAAGCATCTCAGCAGGTACCGTCGATTGTCTTTTTTCCCCCCATCATCTGGTATGTTTGTGTTTTAGCGTTCTTATAATGCATTTCACACTCAACCATAACAAAAACCAAACCTGTTATACTAAAAATAGTATTTGTGTAACAATAGCAATGTAGCATAAGAGTATGTCACAAACTGAACTAGGAAGGGTAAGGTCTGAAATACGTTTTTTCCCTCTTTATTGCGTTTAACGGCTATGAATATACAAAATATTTGGACCAAATAAGGATCATATCAAAGTTAGTGGAGTGGATGTTATTTCACTGGGCTGACCATTAATTTCCCGGAAGGTTTGGACTGGTTTTGTTGTAATACATATGACGCAAGTGTAGTTGGACTGTATACGTGCGCTCAGTCGCCTCCCGGAAGCTGTAGCAATATATCCACTGACACCCAAGTTTTCGCTGAGTCTCAGTATGAATGCTCTTTATGCTCTTTGGAATTCTTTTTGTGTTATCCAATTAACTTCACAGATGGCAAAATGCTCAATGTCTGTGCTATTGGAATACAATGGGAAACCCTCGTTCCAATTTATTTAAATTTGAATAGAGGAATTTAAAAGTGTTGAAATGTTTATTATTCCTAAGTAAAGTTTTCAAATCATTGTGTTTCAAAATAAGGCTTGTGGTCGTTTTGTAAGAGCTCATGTTGTACCTGCTTTGTCAATACATATAAAGCTTTATTTAAATTAAATCTATATTTGCTGGCAATCTGTTAAAGCAAAAGTTAAGAGTTTTTATGGGACATTTGTAAGTCTGTAATATCACTGTCTTTTTCTTTTGTCTTTTGTCCTTAAATCAAATTGATTATATATATTAGCTGAGAACTCAAGTCACATTTATTTAAATAGCACCAATTTACAACAAAAGAGTCATTCACATTTTAGAGAAGATTTATACCAAACTTTCATTATCAATTAATTTAGTTAATTGTTAGGAGCAATAATGGCAAGGAAAAACTGCCTTTTAGAAGGAAGAAACTTCAAATAAGATCCCATTAGATGGGCGCCCATGTGCCTTAACTGGTTGAGTTGAGAATAAGGGACAGAGATGGACAGAGAGATAGACAGAAAGGGTATACGGACAAGATAGGAAATATTTTTCATCTAATAAATACCTTTAAAGGATCCCACATTATTTCAAGTTTAAGTTCCATGTGCCCTGATGCACGAGATGCATCAAAAACACGTATTATTTTTCGTCTGGCTTATTACGCTACTTTTTATTATTACAGGATTTTTGACGCATAACTAGTCCCGCGTAACTAGTTTGTTGCGGGACACAAAATTCACAGGGCTGGTGGGGAATGATCGGGAATGGTGTGCTATGACTTTTGTACGTTAATGAGCAAATGGTTTCTGAAAAATCACAAAAAACACTTTTTCCATTACACAATAATGGGAAATTGACTTGAGAAGAGCTCAAACTCACTCAAATCTGGAACCATGCCATGCCATGTCACGATACATTAATGTGGAAAAGTGATTCAAAGTTTGAACAGGTCACAAAATCGAGGACTTAATGTGGCTTAAAGGGCATTTTGATCGGTTAAACCGTTTTGCCAAACACGCAGTTCTCGTTTCGGTCAATTTTTGGTCCGTTGCTGACTATATAATGGGTATGTATTGTGTGAGCCAGAGTGGATGAAATCATCAGTTAGAGTGGAAAAGCCTTTCCCAGCTGTCTCCTTCTCTTGTTTTTACATTGTTTTTGAGCCCACAAATTTCATGGCACATGCATATTTTTTTCTGAAAATCAGTCTTTAGGTTCCTCCTGTATTTGGAATGGGACAGACATTTATTTTTGGATAGAGAGTAACAGGACCACGAGCAAACTCTCTCATAAGGACCCATTATAAACTTAGCAATGAAAATGTTGAGAAAACACATAATGAGCCAGTTTTTTTCCCTCACTCTTGTGTCCAAATTTTTAACTATACCTACACAAATGTTAGACTGTAGGTCGACAACCCAGCCTACAGTTTTCCTACAACAATCAAATTTCCAAGTGATGTCCCTGCCAGTTCCCAGTGTCTTTCACAGCATTTAGATTAGAGTGTCAGTTACTGAGAGCAGCTGTTGATAATGAGCTAATTTAAACCTGCCCCTCTTCTGATTGGTGGATTTACTCTGCCACCTGACCACATTTAAATCATTAGCCACTCTACATGACATTTGTGTTGCATTTGCCTGTGTCTGTCCGTCAGTCATTCACTGATAGACAGACACACACACACACACACACACACACACAGACCTCATGTTTGCTCACGGTGAAATGAATGTGAAATCAGCACACTTATTAATAAAATGCTAATGCCAGCTAACTGAAACCATTTTGTGCAATCTCAAGCTAAAAGCAGGTAAATCAAGTTAACATTTTGTAACTCAAGTGAATGGAAGGTGAGTGATTCTAACACCGCCAACTATCTGCATATCCTCTTTCACCACATCCATTTGGTTTTTCTCTTTGCCTCATGTCTGATAGCTCCATCTTGAGTACCAATATATTCGCTGTCCTTCCTCTGTACATGTCCAAACCATCTCAATCTGACCTCTCTAACTTTGTGTCCAAAATGTCTGACCTGTGCTGTCCCGCTGATGTGCTCGTTCCCAATCGTGTCCATCCTCATCACTCCCAAAGAGAATCTCAACATCTTTAACCTCCTCCAACTCTGCCTACTGTCTTTTGGTCAGTGCCACCGTTTCCGAGCTATACAGCATTGCTGGTCTCACTACCCTCTTGTAAACCTTTCCTTTCACATTTTCTGCTACTCTTTTGTCACCCCTCATACTCCTCTCCAACTACTCACTTCTCACTTCTTCACCTATACCACACTCCCCGTTCATCTGAACAGTTGAGCCCAAGTATTTAACTCATGGTCCTTTACTCCCTGTAACCTACCCACTCCACTTGCCTTTTCTTTCACACACAGGTATTCTTTAATTCCTCTTATTTCCAGCGTATACCTCCACCTCTCCAGGTTTTCTTCCATCTGCTCCATGCTCTCACTACAGATCACAATGTCATCTGCAAACATCATTGTCCACACCCTGTGTTCTTCCCTCTTTTGGAAGTAGGTATTCACCACAGCCATTTCCATTCTTTTTGCAAAACCCACTACCATCTGTCTTTCCAGGTTCCTCTCCTTGACACCAAACCTGCCCATCACCTCATTATCACCTCTGTTCCTTTCACCAACACACCCATTGAAGTCTGCTCCAATCACCACTCTCTCCTCCCTGGGGATACTGTCTACCATTTCAGGTATTAAAGGGCGGGATTTTTTTAAGAAGAGACCTAATAAAATGGTGCTCTGCACCATTTGCAAAACTGAAATGGCCTATCATAGCAGAAAAAATGCTATGCATGAATATCTAAAAAACAAACATCCTGAAGCTCTCCGACCTCAAAACGCAGACACGGCAGCATATGTATTTATTACAGTGAGTTATGTTAGATTGTTGGTTGTTATCGATGCCTGGGAGTTGTCACCGCATGATTGTTGTCTTTCAAACTAACTGTGTTAACTCATAAAAGGCCCCTTTTACAGGACACCGTTCTGTTCAGTTTTCAGTCGTTGTTTTCAAATAGTTCACCATGCAGACGGCAACGTTTTGAAAATGATCTCCATGCACACGAGAACGCGGAAAACAGCAGAAATGCTGTCGTATAAATGCCAGGCCAGTAGTTGGCGGTTTGATTTTGTGATGGACTAGAACATGCGCATGCGTAGAGACACTTCCCTTCTTGGCACAAAAAAAAAAAAAAAAACATGGATACTACAGCAAGTTAAAACAATTGACTGCAACTTTAGCGCGCATGCCCGTTTTCAAAATGTTGCGTTTTTCCCATCTACATGGAGACAGAGAGGGAGGCATTTTGAAATCTTTACAATTTGCAGCCCGTTTCCATGTTTTTCCGTTTTCAAGCACTGCAAATGCCGTTCTTGTGTAGACAAAACGCAACTAAAGTTTTGCTTTTTCACCTGAAAACTACCTAGCAAATGGCTAGAATGGCAGAACTACAGCTTTTGATCGTGTTTGCAAGTTGTAGGCGGTTTGTTTATGCCCATGTAGACTAGGGCTCTGCGATTAATTGAATTTTAATTTCATTTACAATTATGATCTTCAACAAAAATGATAACAAGATGGTCTTCATAAAATGATTATTGTGCTGCATTTTGTTTTGCAACCACATTCCTGTTTTGTCTTCTGTGATGAATCCAGCAAACCCTTTTCTTTCACAGTGGTACACTTTTGCCACTGAAGCACAAACTCACTCTGCCTGGCTGTGTGGATGTTTAGTTTAGCTTGCACCTTGGCATATTTCTCTTTTTGTCTTTTGCCTGTGCTTATAGAACAAGCACATTGCAATCAATGCAATGAATTCTGTGCCTCCAGCTGTGTGCTGTCTGATGAAAATGTCTGTCCTTCATGCACGAGAGCTGGAGTGCTTGCTTGCTACAGCAAACTTATTTTCAGCAGAGCTTGAGTATCACTGACTGTTAAAAAATGTCAGCTTCTATTTCCTCGTTCATACCCACAGGTTTGCTGCAGAGGGTAGCTGAGATTTAATCCCTTACTTGTCCAGATCTTCTCTGACTGGATAACTGGACTGTCTCTTATTCCGCTTCTTTGTCAGGTTGTGCTGATGTTAACCTCACCATGTCTTCTTTCAGTCACCTCAACTTCCAGCTTTGAGATTATAACAACTTAATTTAATGATTTTGCTGGCAATTAACTTCTCCTCATTCTCTGACCACCCTCCTTTTATCTTTCATATCCTCTTCCTGCTTTGTCTTCCTTCACTTCCACTTTCTCTTCTCTTCCTGTGGCACTGACCAACTGAGGCTCTGGAAGGCTGGGCATTTGAAGCTCTGGGAGGCTGACCAATGGAGGTTCAGGGGCACTGGGAAATACAGTTTCTGTGACAATCAACTTTTGAGGCACTAGAGGCAGGATGTCAAAGTCTTTTTTTCCTTTTGGGAGGTCTCCAGATGGCTACTCAAGTTCCCCAGAAAAGCGACCTTAAAAGTTCCTCAGCCTTAATAAGATGTTCTGTAAAGGCTGAAAATAGTAGTGAATTAGTGAACCTATTGCTAGTTAGCCGTTAGCAAGCCAACACAGAAGCTGGAGCATGCAGATGGCTAGCAGGACAATGAAAAGGCTAGCCGGTCGATGAACAGCTGACTCAGGCAGGCAGTGATTGGCTGGTGGCTAACTGACAGGCTAATTAGGTAGTAGACTTGTGGGCTGGTGGCTAGCCAACTGGAACACACGCTGATGGCTAGTTATCTTGAACCTAGCAGGCTTAGAGACAGGTTGGAGACTAGCAGGCTATGAGTGGGCAGGCTTGAGGTTAGCCGACTTGAAGCTAAGCTAAGGCTAGCCAGCTGTGATGAAGGTTGGAAGCTAGCTGGCTTGATGTTAGCAGGCTGAAGGCTACTGGACACTCTTGGAGATATACCATCACTGTCAAACATCTCTCAGTGAATTTTCATTAACATACTGACTAATTCTGGATCCTCCTAATAAATTTAATGGAAATACCTTGTCACAGCCTCACCAACAGATTCCTTTGGTGTGTAAAAAAGGTTGGAAAATTGATAGATGGTCTGCTGAGTCCATTGTTTGGTCAGGTAATACTGTCATGTTGTATGCACTCAGAGGAATGGAAATTCTTCCATTAGGGCCAAAACGACAGCGTAGGAAGAGAGGGATAAATTCTGCCGCATGTATGTCCGTGAAGGTTCTCAGTCAACTAGGTCATCTTAATCTCGGAGTGTTTAGTAGGAAGCAACCGCACTTCTTATCTTGTTTGAAGATGTTTCACCTCTCATCTGAAAGGCTTCTTCAGTTCTGAGGGTCAGTGCGGGAAACCCAGGTATTTAACCCAGAGTGGTTGGAGGCAATCAACCAAAAATGAACAGATCCGACTTAAAGTGTCAGCCACCCTCGCCAGTGCAAAAATACCTCCCTCCAATATCACCATCGAAGAAAGGAGAGCGATTTCCGCACTGAGCAAGGATCCAAGCATCTCCATCCTTTCAGCTGACCAAGGGAGATGCACCGTCATCCTCAAAACATCAGATTACTACACCAAGATAACCTTACTGCTGAGCGACCATGAGATTTATGAGGTCTTAAAATGGGACTCCACCAGCAGCGACAAGAAAAAGTGATAGACTACCTACAGAAACTGGAAAAAGACCACATCATTGACCGCCCTACCTATTACCGTCTGTACCCTGGAGAGACCATTCCATGCATCTATGGCCTCCCCAAGATCCACAAGGAGCGCCACTCAGACCCATTGTCAGCAGCATCAACTCGGTGACCTACAACATCGCCAAACACCTCTCCGGTATCTTTCCACTCTGGTGGGGAACACACCACAACTCATCCAAAACTCCATAGATTTCACAAAGAAGATACAGAACCTCACTCTGCCACCGGATGAAACCATGGTCTCCTTTGATGTCACTTCTCTTTTCACGTGCATATCCACCAGTGAGGCTATAGTTAGAAAACGTCTACAACAAGACAGCTCTCTACACATCAGGACTAACTTCAACCCTGACCAAATTTGCAACTTTCTGCACCTTTGCCTTTCCACAACATACTTCAAATAAGATGAAGTTTTTTATAGACAGAAACACGGCTGTGCCATGGGTTCTCCAGTGTCTCCTATCGTGGCCAACAACTCCCAGCCACTGGTTCAGATATGTGGATGACACATGGGTCAAAATAAAAACTCAAGAATTGGAGGCTTTCACCCGACACATAAACGCGGTGGACAAGAACATCAAGTTCACCAGGGAGGATACGAAGGATAACAGTTTGCCATTCCTGGATTGTTCGGTGTCTCTTGGTAAGGATGGTAACCTCAGCATCGAGTTCTACAGGAAGCCCGCACACACTGACCAGTACTTCTTGTTTGACTCCCACCACCCACTGGAGCACAAACTGGGAGTAATCCGGACACTACAAGACCAGGCTCCCTCAATCACAGAGCGAAAACAAAAGGAATTGTCACACATCAAGACAGTTCTCCAGACATGTGGCTACCTGAAGTGGACCTTTGTCAAATCGTCCAAAAGGCGCCACAAAGAACCACCCGAGGCAGAAAGTAAAAAATGGAAGAACGTGGTTATCCCATATGTGGCACGTCTATCGGAAAAATTCAGAAGAATCTTCCAAAGACACAAAATTCGAGTTAACTTCAAACCGGGCCAGACTTTAAGACAGAGACTGGTCCACCCCAAGGACAAAATACCCAGGCATAAGATCAGTAATGTTGTGTATGCCGTTCAATGCACAGAGGAGTGCTCTGACCTTTATATAGGGGAAACCAAACAGCCCCTCCACAGACGCATAGCACAACACAGGAGAGCCACCTCATCGGGACAGGACTCACTATACATCTGCATCTTAAGGAGAAATGTCACTCCTTTGAGGACACCAATGTCCACGTTCTGGACAGAGAATACAGATGGTTTGAAAGAGGAGTGAAAGAGGCCATCTATGTCCACTTGGAGAAACCTTCTCTAAACAGGGGTGGTTGACTAAGACACCATTTGTCTGCAACCTACAATGCTGTCTTGGGAGTCCTCCCCAGGCGGTTTAACCCTCATACACACCTGGAGCCATGTGATCCCAAGGTGTCACATGAAACCAGGGGTGAGGGGCAAACACTCTGGAATGATTCACACCGGGGCTCATGTGACCTTAACGACTCACATGATGCCTAGCCTGAGGATCGCCCCCCAGGCTGGATGTTTTCACCATTTTTGGTGATTGCCTCCACCCGCTCTGGTTTAAATACCTGGGTTTCCCGCACTGACCCTCAGAACTGAAGAAGCCTTTCAGATGATAGGCGAAATGTTTTCAAACAAGATAAGAAGTCCATTTGCTTCCTACTAAACACTCCGAGACTGCCGCATGTAGCACTCAGAGATCGCCGGACTATGTTAGTGGGTCTGTAATCTTCAAGGACAAATTCAGCTAGATTTACTGTCACTGTCAGGTTGCTACTGTGGGCCTCTTCCCCTTTTTACTGCCCCTGCAGAATCCCACTGTTGCAGGGGCCCATACTGCCCCACTTTATCCAGCCCCCATCTGAAGAAACCAGAAATCAGAATTTATACCCTTAAACTAAAACCTTAACAGTTAAAGGGGGAATGTGATGATTCACTGAGCCATTCAGATTCGTTGCCCTTTGTTATGTAATCAGAACCCTTAATAAGAGAAAATGAACAGTCAGAATTGTAGGTGGTCATGTGGTTCATGGAGCTGCTAAATAGTTCCGGTGGGTATTTTGAACCTGGGTTTTGAATGATTTACAGCAGGACTTCTATCGTAATAGTGGATTTTGGAACTAGAAAAAAGATATAAATTGATTTACAATATTGCTTGCCAACTTTTCTCAAGGGCTTAACAAAGGACTCAGTTTGCATATTCTCCATGCATGACTCTTAATGCCACTCCTGCAGCGGCTTTGGCGCGGTTGGTAGAGTGATTGTCCAGTGACTTGAGAGTTTGTGATTCAATCCCAGACCCTGCAGTTAAAATGTCCAAGTGTCCTTGACACTGATCCCCCAAATTGCTCCTGATGCTGCGCCATCATTGTACGGGTGTGTGTGAATGCAGTGTTTCCCCTATTTTTATAGCTTTTTGGGGGGTGAGAGGTCAGAAAGGTTTGGCCCATTTATCGAGATCCGCATGCAGGCTGCAAGATGGTCGTAGACATTTTTGTCTGCTTTTCTGGCGGTTGACGCGAAGACCTTCAAGGCTAATATAATGGTAGGCGAAACACTGGAATGGTTAATGCTCTTGATGAGCAGGTGGCACTGTCCAAGGTAGTCACTGCCACCTGTGTATGAATGTGTGTGAATGCGTTAATGGACCGTAAAAATTATTAGAAAAGTCCTATATAAATACAGGACATTTACCATTTACTATGCCCAAGCCACAGGAGTTAGCCTGTGGCTCCGGAGCATCAAGCAGATTGGCATACTGAAGCAAAGAGCTAAGCTTGCTAAATGCTCAGTTTTAGACTTAAAAGATGAACATAAGTCACTGCATCGCCTCCCAGCCACAGAGGACCAACGAGAAAAATGGTTACATTTTCAGAAAACGTTTGCACACAGCTATGTGCTAACCACTTTTTGCTGGACATTTTTACCAAAGCTGGATTTGCAGTTAAGCCAGTGCTCAAAGTCGCCGAACTGTTCCATCAATACAGGGTCGCGTTGAGGAGTCACAAGCTGTAAGTAACAGTACATCAGTTAACAGTTGGTCTGTGTTTTTTTTTTGTTTTTTTTGTGTATGTCAACGATTGTTGAAAAGAGGCTGTGAATACAGTGTCAGTACAGTATAGAGTATGCATATACACGTAGCTTAAGTTTTCTGTAGAGCTAACAGCGATTAGCACATAACAGTATGTTACAGACATGGATAACGTTTGGTATCCAGGTAATGGTGACGAGCACATCACAATACAGATGCGCACCATTCTTTAAAATAGCAGGCTACATGCTATTTACCAGTTATTAAGTAACTGTGAGAGAAGCTATCAGAGCTATTGAATGAAACATACCTGTAATATCTGAAAGACAGAGAGATCATCATTACACAAATTAATTACTGTTTTTCCTTTTTTTCCAACAGATTTCGGTAAATTCAGCAAGAGAATCAAGATATGAAGACAAGTATTTTATAATGTTGTTATTTATACACGCCACTTCATAATGTAACTTGTTTACTTGACTGGAGTGATTTATTGTTTTGAGATTGGTAATCAAGTATTTGTACAAGCTGAGGCAACAAAATGAGAAAGTGACTCTTCCTCGCTCTCTATATGTTCTGTATGATCTTTAAGGTGTATGCATTTAAACAGCTGGGCTCTAGGGACCAAGATGGTCAGTCAGGCATGCTGAAGTACTTTATTCCTCTCATAATTCCTTTTATAATTTATATGAGAATTAACAGAATTAAAATAGTTCACATTTTTTTCACAAATGATAAAAAACATATTTAATATATAACAAAATATTTCATATTAAAATATTTGGTATAAGATATACAGTATGTATGTCCAATTTAAAACAAAATTTTCAATTTTTGTAAAATATTCACCTTGAATTTAAGAATATTTTATAGATTTTAACCTCAATTAATGCATGATATCACATTGATAACTGGTAAAATCCACAAAAACAATGTCAAAGAGATGATGCATGCATGCGCATGCATACAAAAAAAGATCCTTTTATCAATTAAAAGGCATTCAGGTTCAGTTTATATAACACTAATTCTGACAGAGTGGTGATATTCCGAGCTCAAAGCCTGTCAAGCTACAATTTTCTTGGTAAACAGATTCTCATAAAGCTGCTTCCGGTTTTTATGCACTTCTGCATAAATATCAGTGCAGTGCAGAAACACTCTTGTTTGTCAACAGCAGTCAAAGTTTTGATGTTTTTCCAAGTTGTGTCTTCCTCCCTCGCAAGAGCACACCAGCGTGGGGTGGGAAGAGAATATGGAAAGGTGAGCACTCAGAGCAAAGTTAGCATTGCTGGTGGAGGGAGCAGAAACAGCACAATTAGGCAGAGGGCTGGGGTTCTGAATCCGTCTGTCAATCTCCCGCTCCATTTTCCCCTTACTCATGAACAAGACCCAGTGAAAAAATTTGTATTTCCTGAAAGTGGGGCGAAGAGAACACTAAGGATTGCAAAGACTAACATCATTGTGGTTAGGATTGACAATTGCTCCCAGCTGTTCTGGGATTCCAAACCAGGTTGAAGTCACCTCCCAAAATAAGTGCTCTATCTGAGTGAGCAGAGAGTGATATGTAGAAAACATGAAAACAGAGGGCTCATTGGTATTAGGGCCGATATTTTGGCAATGCTCTATTCTTTTTTTTTTTCTTATCAATATATGAACCATTTTAACTCTACCTTCTGAATCTCTAACAGCATTCTTGTGTAAAATTGACTTTTCTTTTTATCATAAGGCAACACCTCTTTGGATTTATAGCATACTAAGTAATAAGGAGTCATGTTATTGTAACACTGTTATAGACATGAGTTGATACATATTACTTTTTGTTGGAATTTTGCATTTACTATAGTCAGGGGGTGCTTTCTCAGTGCTGCAGCACAGTTGACTGTTAATATACAGCGTCATTGCTCCTGCGATGATAGGCTAGGATCCACCGTCGCTAAAGGATATGTCCCACTGTGTTTATATCATTACAACAGTCAGAGATTATGGGAGGAGCTGTGGTTGATGATGGACCTCCTGGGGTCAAAGCACCAGATGGCGGCTGGGGTTGGGCAGTGTTGGCTGGCTGCTTCATCATCACTGGCTTCTCCTATGCCTTCCCTAAGGCTGTCAGTGTCTTCTTCAAGGAGCTGATTAGAGAGTTTGATGTTGGCTACAGTGACACTGCCTGGATCTCATCAATTCTGCTTGCCATGCTGTATGGTTCAGGTAAAGCATAGCACAAACTATATGTCTGATAGTGATTAACTAAGAAGTGTTGAAAACAACAACAAAGAACCTTAATTATTATTCTATGTTTTCATATTGAGTAATTGACCATTTCTTTCTTAGGCCCTCTGTGTAGTGTGTTAGTGAACAGATTTGGCTGTCGATCAGTGATGATGGTTGGAGGGTTTCTAGCTTCACTGGGAATGATTCTGGCCTCCTTTGCCACCAGCATCATTCACATCTACATTGGTACTGGAGTCATTACAGGTACAGTAACAATGTACATGGAAACAAGACATATAACACTGAAATGTTTATGCATCCTTTTTAATACCCTATTATCTTTAAAAGCTATAGGAAGTATTAATTTGATGAGACATTGATATTTAAAAATAGCATCTATTTACCACTATGAGACAATGGTGCAGTGGTTACCACTATTGCCTTACAGCAAGAAAGTCCTGGGCTCAATTCCAGGGTCAAGGTCTTCCTGTGTGGAGTTTGCATGGTCTCCCTGTGGGAACTCCAGCTCTTAATTGCCCACAGGTGTGCGTGTCTCAGGACAGATATGAATAGGTGACTCGTCCAGGGTTTACCCCACTTTTGCCCAATGATGCTTGGACAGGTTCTGTAATGTTCAGAACTAGATCCAAGCCATCAACCACACTGGTATAATGACCTACGATACTGATACAGGAAGCTCCTCACCATACATGGAGGGTTTCCCCCAAGTCCAGCACCCTGAGATGTATGATAAGCTGAAAGGCCATGGAGGGACAAGCCCCTGCAGAGCTTGTACCACATCAGATAAAAGAAGTGAATGATATTTAGAAAACATGCCATTATCAAGAAAAGACTGGTCTGAAGGACAGCACAGAGGCAAGATTGAGGGTGTACTAAACCAGACAGAACACCAGGTTCAGACTGTGCCAAAATGCCCCTGAGACAGTATAGCACATAATGGTGGGAAGCAAGATACAGGCAGGTACAGCATATTTGCAGCACCATAACCAAGTGGCTGGCATACTATACAGACAGATCTATGCCAAGTATAGGCTAGAAGTCCAAGGATCAAAATGGATGGCACTTCCAAAGGTGATTAAGAACGACTAAGATCCTGTGGGACTTCCAGATTCAGACAGTTAGGTGGCTAATCAATCAAACAATGTGGTGGTCAATAAACAGGAGAGCAAGGTAGTAGTGAGAGATGTTGCAATCCCAAGTGATAGCAACATTAAGAAGAAGGAACACAAGAAACTCAAATAATACCAAGGTCTGGAAAAGAAGTTTGAAAAGATGTGGAGAGTGAAGGCATCAGTTCTGTCAGTGGTGATTGGAGCACTCGGGGTGTGACACCCAGACTGGGAGAGTGGCTCCAGCAGATTCCAGAAACAACATCTGCAATCTCCAGAAGAGCACAATCCAAGGAACAGCTAAGATACTACACAGAACCCTCAGGCTCCCAGGCCTCTGGTAGAGGACCCGAGGTTTAATGAGATACAAGGCCATACACATAGGGCCTATCCTTCATGTTACACAGTGGGACCTCCAGGGAGGTCCTCCATGTTTCTACAGCAGAGTGTGTGTGAGGAGATGACGATCTGTTTGACTGTGAATCCCCAGCTCCTCCTCTCTGTGACAGCACATCTCACATCACCTTTTTTAGTGGTTTCCCGATTCCTTGTCTGTCCCCGACTTTACATAAGCCTTATTCTCCTGGTAATTTCTTCTCTCTTGCCTTCTTACCTGTTTCTGTACCTGCTACTCCATTGAAATTGCCTCCATCAGTCCCCCTTGGTCATCTCCTTGCTCAAATCCTCCTGCTCTGCCCTCGGCAATATCGATCTAGACCTGCTCTCCCATGTTATATTATAGGTAGTTAAGGTCAAAGAATAATAGACTCCACATTGCTGACACAGAGTGATAATGATATCTTTGTTTGATTGGAAAAATAATATAAGTACATGGCCGAAGAACTTAGTACAACTTGTTTGTACAACATTACTTAATAATGTGTAAACAATTTTTATGCAGTGTTTTGCAAAATAATTATTCTGTAACATTGCCTGTGTCTCTGCAGGTCTGGGTCTGGCATTGAATTTCCAGCCATCTCTAATAATGCTGAATCGCTACTTTAATGAGAAACGTCCTCTGGCCAATGGTTTGGCTGCAGCAGGTAGCCCTGTGGCACTGTGCTGTCTTTCCCCTCTGGGGCAGATTCTCCAGTACCAGTTTGGCTGGAGAGGAGGGTTCCTCCTACTTGGAGGGATGCTGCTAAACTGCTGTGTCTGTAGTGCCCTCATGAGGCCCTTGTTGCTCCCCGAGAAATCCCAGAGGCTGGACACTCCCGCAGCTCCAGAGGAAGAAAAGAAGCCCCAGCCAAAGAAGAAATTGTTGGATTTTAGCGTTTTCAAGGACAGAGGTTTTGTCATCTATACCGTTGCAGCATCTGTTATGGTATCGGGCTTGTTTGTGCCACCTGTGTTTGTGGTCAACTATGCTAAAAGCCTTGGCAATGAGGACACAAAGTCGGCATTGCTGCTTACCATCTTGGGATTTGTTGATATGTTTGCTCGGCCTGCTTCAGGACTCATAACAGGGATGAAGTGTGTACGGCCCAAAAGTGTCTACCTATTCAGCTTTGCTATAATCTTCAATGGTTGCACTGATATCATAGGATCACAGGTACCAATGCAACAATGTGTTCTTTTGTTTATTGCTAATGAATGGACAGAAACATGCTTGATTGTCAAAACACAATTGAAATAACTGATAAAAAGTAACTGATTAAATGTATATCACTTAACATTAAAAGAAATAATATAAAGGTAAGTAACTCTGGTTATAGTTAATCTCACTGATCAATGAGGCCTTTTTCCATACCAATGTATACTTAAAACCTGTTGTCAGTTTCTTACATTTGTGGATTCTCTCATTGCAGGCAAATGACTATGTTGGATTGGTAGTCTTCTGTATTTTCTTTGGCATGTCTTATGGCATGGTTGGAGCGCTGCAGTTCGAAGTACTTATGACTATTGTAGGGACAGAGAAGTTCTCTAGCGCCATCGGTCTGGTCTTGCTGATGGAAGCTATTGCTGTGCTAGTGGGGCCACCTGGAGCAGGTCAGATCATTGAAGCAGTGAATGCTTATCTTCTCTCAAAATGGCAAATTCACTTACAAGTTTGTTTATTAAAACTTTGATATATTTAAATATAATTTTCAGTTTGTACAAATTTTGAAGACTTGAAGACCTGAAAGTTATTATTAAGACTTATTGCCCAAAAGGATCCAAATGTTGAAGGGTCTTGTTGGGCACAAAATATTGGATCAGTTTTAATGACCATGTTATGACAGATAGAGGACATATAATCAGAAAAAATGGTGAGATAAATGGAACAAGGTTCTCACAACTACTGGAGATTTTTACTGAGGAATTTGTAGTTCACCGTTTTAAACCCAAAGCCAGGGCTGTGCCTCAGTAGATTGCTTTTACTCTAAACTGTCTCCCTTTCAATTATAAGTTCTAGTCTCTGTCCCTCCAAGTAAGAAATGCAATACCTGGACAAATCACAAAAGCTTTTAGTCAATAGCGATTAATGTCTCAACAGGGAAATAATTACAAAATCAAGTGAACTAACTCAACAAACCCTGTTCTAGTTTTTGAAGTTTAGTTACATTTAACTGTATACTTATTGTTTTTGACATCTTGACATGACGCATTGCAAAGGGCAAATGGCATTACAAATCAAATACTGCAAAATGTTGGTGTTATGCATGAATCAGTAAGCATGCCTTGTTGCATTAATGTTTTTTACATTTAGAAATTCTTAGTATATGGCCTCATTAACAACATTTCAACTGTAGCCGTTGATGAAGGCAGTGACAGATAAGACAAGACCATAAACCGAGGCTTACAGTAGCTTTATAGTTATTAGTATTTACACAAAAATTGACTAAATCCAAGTTTTTTTACTAACGCCACTTTATTGTCACCTTGATTTATTGCCTTTTAGTGTTGTCAGTGGTTTGACAAGAGCCAGTAAAAATCATGCTAATATTCTTGTATTCTCTATCAGGTCACCTTTTGGATGCCACCCATCAGTACATGTACATCTTCCTTTTGGCAGGCTGTCAGGTCACACTGTCAGCCTTTGTCATCTCCCTGGGTAACCTCCTTTGTATGAGCAGGAAACAGAAAGACTTGGAGACTAAGATGGCTGTGTCTGCTGCAGAGATGGAGATGCTTAACTGTGGAGTGAAAGGCAAGGGCAATGGCAGAGGTGAAGAAAGACTAAAGGAACAGGATAATGGACAAGTTGGGGCTCTGGAACTGGGAGAGATGATGATCTTGAAGGAGTTGGGGAAGGAGAGTAGTGGAGGTGAAAACACACTATTATGAAGAATAAGAACCCTTGTTTTCTGTATTTTCTTTACAGAACTCATTTAAATGTATTGTCCATTTCCTAATTATTTCAATTAAACTACCAAACAACCTTCACTCAAAGT
>KV751381.1:3007829-3066374 GCA_001698575.1 Mola mola | reverse complement strand
AAAAATATATATATATGTATAATGTAATTTGTAATTTTTGTAACAAAAATCAATATTTGGTACATGCAAATTCCATTTTTTGAGTAACAGTGTCTTCATATTTTGGAGAGCTCGAGAGCAGAGCATTTTTGAAAGGCCTAAAGGATACTGAAGCAAACACTGTCTGAGTCAAAGGAGGTTGTTGTTAGTGAAAGTGTTGATGAATGGATGCCAGCAGAAGAAGGAGTAGTTAAGTCTAGCTAGTTCTAGTGCTAGTGGAGCTGAGAATGTTGAGGGAGCTGAGGATGCTTAGAGAACTGAAATAGTTCAAGGAAAGGAAAAAAGGCAAAATGTCTGGAAAACCAAAGATAACCAGTTTGGGGGAGATTTACCACTGAACCAATTTGGGGGTAACCAATAATTTATTCAGTCCAGAATTTGAAATAAAAAGAAGTGTAGACTTTCAGCTTTAATTTAACAGGTTTTACAAAAAATATGGCATTTACTGTTTAGGAATTACAGCCAAATAATAGAGAATACCTCCATTTTCGGGTGTTCAAAAGTATTTGGACAAACTAACATAATTTCAAATATAACCATAGTTTTTAATACATGATTGAAAATCCTTTGCAATCGATGACCATCTGAAATCTGGAGCCCATGGACATCACCAAATTCTGAGTTTCCTCCCTAGAGATGCTTTGCCAGGCCTTCACTGCAGCCGCCCTCAGTTACTGCTTGTTTGTGGCTCTTTTTGCCTTAGATTTTTTTTTTTTCAGTAACTGGAATGCGTGCTCCATTGGATTGAGATCAGGTGACTTGGCCATTGAAGAATATTCCATTGCTTTGCATTTAAAAAGTCTTGAGTTGCTTTCGCAGTATGTTTAAGGTCAGTATCCAGCTGTACTGTGAAGTGCAGTCCATTCAGTTTTGTAGGATTTTCCTGACAGTCAGCAGAGAGAAAAGCCCTGTACACCTCAAAATTCATGTTGCTACCTCTGGCAGCCATATACGGCCATGCCATAACACTGCCTCCACGGTATTTGACACATGATCTGCAACCACTCCATCCAAGCCACATCCAGCTTCCAGCTCCCTACCAATGTATGTGCAGGCACAAGAAGTGGAACGAATGCTAAGCATGGTTACCCACGGAAAGCTCCTGGACCCGACGGTGGTTCCTGGGAAGGTGCTCAGGGCCTGTGCAGATCTTCACCACAATTTTCAACCTTTCCCTGACACAGTGCACCATCCCATCTTGCCTGAAGTCCGCACCATCATCCCGGTACCCAAAAAAATCAGCCAGCTATCGCCCAGTAGCACACACACCACTCATCACCAAGTGCCCTGAATGGCTGGGCCTAAACCATATCAAGACTTGCCTCCCTCCCTTCTTTGACCCTCACCAGTTCGCTTAAAGAGCGAGCAGATCGACAGAGGACACAATAGCCATCACATTTCACACCGCGCTGAGCCACCTGGAACACCGGGAGAGCTATGTCAGGATGCTCTTCATTGACTATAGGTCGGCATTTAATACTATCATCCCTGACATGCTGGTCAACAAACTGTCCGACCAGGGACTCCCCACACACACCTGCTCCTGGATTAAGGACTTCCTCACAAACCGACCCCAGACAGTCAAACTAGACCCCCACCTCTCCTCCACCCGGACACTGAGCACGGGCTCCCCACAAGGGTGTGTGCTGAGCCTGCTGCTCTACTCTCTGTACACCACTGACTGCAGACCTGCCCACCCCAGCAACACCGTCATTAAGTTTGCACATGACGGTGGTGGGACTGATCACAAGGGGGAGACAAGTCTGCCTACAGGGGTGAGGTCCTGAAACTGTCTGAATGGTGCTCAGCAAATAACCTATCTCTGAACACCACAGAAACCAAAGAAATCATCCTGGACCTCAGGAAACACAAGGCAGATCAACCCCCCTCTTCATACAGGGTGACTGCGTGAACCCTTCCTGGTCTGCAAACACCTCAGCTGCCATCAAGAAGGCACAGCAGCGTCTGCATTTCCTGAAAGTGCTCAGGAAAAATAACATATGTGAGAAGCTGCTGGTGACCATCTACCTCTGTATCATTGAGAGCATCCTGACCTACTGCATCAGGGTGTGGTTCTGCCACTGCACCGTGGCAGATAGGGAAACACTCCAGATCATCGGCTTCCCCCTTCACTCCTCTTAACGACTTATACTCGTCCCGCTGTCGCACCAGAGCTGAGGCAATCACAAGAGACAGCACCCATCCTGCACACCACTTTGACCCGTTACCCTACAGGTACAGGTGATTTTGATAGTACCGGTCCATCAAAACCAGGGCAAACAGACTCAGAAATAGCTTCTTCCCACAAGCCATCACTGCACTAAACACCCCCCCTGCCCACACACACACACACACACACACCAACACCACTCAAGGACAATGTGCAATATTGACAGAGACTGACTATATTATTATGTTTTACTGACCATATTTACCTCATATTTTTTATTTAAGTATTGTTGCTTGTACTTGTTATTCGTAGTTTATGTTGTTTGTCATACTCTGTTGCTGCTATAATTGCATTGTACACTTGTACAATGACAACAAAAAAGGGTTCTTAATCTAATTGCGATGATGAGTTATGCATTGGATCATGAGCTGTTCCAGAACTTGAGTGGCCTTACTGTTCTTGAAAGTTACCAGTGGTTGTACTTGTGTAGATTCTTCTATATTTACAATCATCAAGGTGTCTTTTGATTGTAGGCTTTGACAAGGATATATCTACCTTCTCCAGTGTCAGGGTCCGCTAGTGTAAAGTGTCTGTCTGTTAGGGTCATTCGGTGTTTCCTGTTTTACTTTGAAGTTCTGTTTGTGTCTTACTCCCCATGTCCTGTCAAGTGTTGTCCCTCAGGTGTGTCTGATTATTCCCTCTCCCTAATGTGTCTCACCTGTGTCCAATTGTCTACCTCTCCCTCGTGTACTTAACCCCCGTGTTCCCTTCCTCCTTTGCCAGATTGTCTTGTCTCCTTGTGAGTCTCTTTGTGTCCCATCTATATTCCGTGTTTCGATTACCGAGTTTGCCTTATCCTTAATCTGTACCTTTGCATAATTGGAAATCCTGGTTTTGACCTTTATTAATAAAACGACTACCGATTCAGAAAGCTCCTTGTGTGTCTCTGCATTATTGGATCCCACAGACCTGGTTCCTGATAGTACAATCTGGCCAGAAATGGATCCAGCAGAGTCAGACCCAGTTCGCTCAGCCCTTAAGACGCAAGGCGCACGTCTCCGCTGGCTAGAGAAGAAACTGGGGTTTGTTTGCCAGGAAATGTTAGAAGCAGTAATACGCAGTGAATCGACGTGCGCAACATTGACGGAAAAATTAAATCTCGTCATTGATCAACTGCAGCAACCGTCTGCTTCTCCAATAGTTCCTAAAGGTTCAGAAGCTGCGGCTGAGCCTTCTGCTTCTACTGTGAGTTTGCACTCTCTCCACCTTTCTAGTCCTGAACGTTTTTCGGTAGAGTCTGGGGATTGTCGCCCCTTTATTTCACAGTGCGAACTACATTTTGAGTTTAATGCCTCTTTTTCTTCAGACGGATCCACGATTGCATTAATAATTTCTCATTTAACTGGTTGAGCCAGATCTTGGGCTATCAGCCATGTGCAATTCCTTGCCAGAATTTGTTAAAAATTTCACACAAATATTCCAGTCGACATATCCGGGCAGAGAAGCAGCCAAAGCATTGGTATCTTTGAGGCAAGGCAAACACTCAGTAACTCAGTAATCCATTACGCCGTTGAATTCCGCACCATAGCCGCTGACAGCGGTTGGAATCAACCTGCGCTAATAGACGCATTCCTGAATGGCTTGTCGGATAATCTCAAGGACAATATGACTCCAATCGATTTACCAGCTGATCTTGAGGCAGTGATTAATTTGGCCTCTAAGATAGATAAGAGACTCCATGAACGTCAGAAGCCTCGGCTTCCGCAGGATCACTTCCGGTTTGCTCCTGTTTCCCAGCAACAAGTTTTTTTTCTCCAGATCCCCACCTGCAAGTTTTTTCCCCTGCTCCTTCTGACGAATTATTTGATATACCTGAGCCATCCAGTGAGTTACCAGAACCGATGCAAAATCGGCTGGACCTGCCTCACTCCATTGGAACGGCAGCGGAGAATGAAGGAAGGAAGGTGCATTTACTGCGCACAGTTGGGACACTTCCTCGCCTCCTGCCCTGTTAGGTCTCCAACACCTAACGCTGCCTCGTCGTCTTTGGTGAGTCGAACCAAACTACCTAGCAGGTATCAGAGACCTCTCACTAAAGTAATGCTCCAATCGAGTTCTGATTCCCTAGTTCTCCAAGCATTAGTAGACTCCGGAGCAGACATTAATTTAATGGATGTCCGAGTTGCTAAGAGACTTAAGATGTCCCGGGTAAAACTTTCTCAACCTCTGTCTACATCAGCCCTAGATGGTAGATTAATGTGTAAGGTTACACACCAAACGTCCCCAGTGACACTAGTGTTTGACGACGGTCATCAGGAGAAATTGAACTTTCTACTTTTTGAGTCTGTCAATCACCCACTCATTTTAGGCCTCCCATGGCTGCTAAAACATAGATTGGTCCACCGGAAGTGTTTAAGAGTGGGGAAAGAACTGTGGTGAACACTGTTTTTTGGACAGAAATTGTCCCCAGGAGGGGATTTCTGAGGAAGTAGAAGTGTGATCTCCATGAAAGCCCAGTTTCTGTAATGGGGTGTGTTGTATCCGATGGATACAACACACTCACCATACTGTCAGGGTCCACTAGTGGAAAGTGTCTGTTTGTTAGTGTCAGTTGTTGTTTCCTGTTTTACTTTGAAGTTCTGTTTGTGTCTTACTCCCCATGTCCTGTCAAGTGTTGTCCCTCAGGTGTGTCTGATTATTCCCTCTTCCTAATGTGTCTCACCTGTGTCCAATTGTCTACCTCTCCGTCATGTATTTAACTCTCCGTGTTCCCTTCCTCCTTTCCCAGATTGTCTTGTCTTTCCCGCGAGCATTCCAGCATTTAATCCTTGTGAGTCTCTTTGTGTCCCAACTATATTCTGTGTTTCGATTACAGAGTTTGCTTTATCCTTAATCTGTACCTTTGCATAATTTGAATTCCTGGTTTTGACTATTGTTAATAAAACGACTATCGATTCAGAACGTTCCCTGTTGTCTCTGAGTCAAACAGAAGTCCAACACCAATTCAACATCTGGAATCAACTGGAGACCTTTTGTCTGCTTCAATTGTCTTGAAGTAACAAGAGACCGTTCCATACCCGGCCATGAAACTACTTGTCAGTCAATTGTCCAAATACTTTGAAGCCCCTGAAAATGGAGGTATTCTGCATACAACCTCCATAAAATATTATAAATGTCATATTTCTTTGAAAGCCCTCACCCTCAACAAATGCACGTCGATCATCATCAAACTTACTTTTTCTGGTGACACAGGTAGTCAGGGGTGGTTGTTTGATTTGTGGACGGCAGAGTTATTTTCAATTATGTGATATTCTAACTTTACCTTGCAGAGTTTTGCACTGAACCCTCATTTTCATTTATTTTGTTGAATGAGTTCTACACAGAACTTGACAGCTTTAGTAGTCTTTACATTGTTAACCCGATTCTTTTGTTGGAAGCCCAAGAACAAACCGGAGTTTTCTTAAGTTTTCAGATATAATCTTAATTTGTATGGCAGTGCTGGGCTCGGAGTGACGGAGCTCTCGCAGGATCTCAGTCAGAGTGAGCCCCGATAGTTAGAAGCTTTGTACGTTTATCTTCTTGGGCTGGGCTCTGCCCCGTACAGAGGTTGGACTTTCACGTAACCGAGTATAATTGGCCAGTTACCCGGACATGGACAGGCCAACCACTGTCCGTGCCTTGTCCTTGGAATGTATTATACAACATATGTGAGTGTTGTCTGGACGTGTCTTGCTGACAAGATAAAGAAGTTACGTCTAGCACTTGTTTTTCTGCTATGCAGAGCTGATTCCAAATGGTCAAGCTGCTCTATAAATATGAGCTTTCCCCGTAGATTCAGTGCAAGACAGGAACTATGGGTCAATGGAGAATTACAGGGTAAAACACATTAGGTTAATACACTGAAAAGCATGCTATATTCATAGCCAATTCTAACAACATGTTTCTGCTCTTTTTATAGTTAGATGTAGATTGTAGTTGTACTTGGAGCTCTAACAAATGCTATACTGACCTTGAATGGAAGAGACCTCGCTATAATCAGTTTACGAGAAGTCACACATCACCAGTTATTGCGTTATTTAGAGGTGACAGCAGAAACAACAGGAAAATATTTATTTTCAATGGCTTTTTTAAATTAATTATTTTTTATTTTTTGCATTTTTACTTCTTACAGGATACGTTGGTTCATTGGTACATTCGATCTGATGGCAGGCCAAATTTGATCTGCAGGTCCCATTTTGAAAATATCTGCCTGCTCCATTAGCAGCTGTGTATTTCTAATAAATAACAGCATTTTTTATAGGGATTGCCGGTGGGTGGGTAGTATTATTAGTAGTATATTGTATTTTTTTCAGTATCAATTTGACTGATTCAAAAATAAAAGGGATCTCAGTATCAGGGTGATATTGACCACAGTCCTCATCTGTATTAGGTATTAGACAAAAATCAAAATCTGTGGTCTTACCTGCTTCTAGTTGCCAGTATTAAAGGATAAGTATTATTTACACCCATGATTCTACATTTGTATTCTATGATGCCTTTGTTTACTGTACGTTCTTGGGATGCATGTACGCATTTTGGTCACCAGAGGATGCTGTGCACCTTTCATATTATGAAACTAGATTTTTATACCCTGTCTGAGATTACTCTGGGCTTCACATAAGAAGTCACTATTTGTTTACTACATGTAAACTGAGAAATATCAGACATCAGATGTGCTTTTAGCACTACAGTTTACAGAAAAAGTCCTTTAAAGAAACATCATTAGTAAAAGCATTAACTGGATTAGGAGTTTAGAAGTTTAGATTCTGGGCCACATATAAGGGAGCATGAAATAACTGTGCAAACAGCAGTAAAAAGAGTGTTTTGTGAAGTGGAGAACAGGGGGCCTCTGTGGCAGGCCAACTTGTCTGTTGTTAAGGGGTGGGAGTTTCCAGCTATACATCTGGGGGGGAAACACCACAGGATGTCCTTTTCCTCATTCCTAAATGATAAAATGATTACGTGTGTTACGATATTTCTTGTAATTCTATTAACTCAGATGGGTTAACCTGTTAGAAATGTGTCATTGATCTGCTTTGTTGCAGTGATGCTTCAAATGGGCTTCTGCAAAGATGGAACCATGGCCTGTAATAAAATTTAACTTCACATACAATGTTGAAAATAGTTCTAGTGATAGTGGAGTTTCCAGTAAGTAATTTTTACAATACCCAACACCCTTTGCCTGACATTGTTCTCCTCTCAAGACCACCTCCAGTAAATGAACCCTCACTACAACCTCTTCAGCATATTACTTTTCTATTAGACTAGACTGAATACTGCATTCAAAAGACATCTTTAAATTGATTTATTAACTGTTGTATTTAATAATAATCATCATTATTTTTGACGTGGTAAAAGTTAGCAAAGAATTCTTCCAGCAGACATGTAGCAACATTAGCTTTTAGTTAGAGTAATATTCTGTCAACAGTTAAACTAATTCCATAATTGTCTTCTTGATCTGCTTTGCGCTCATCCAACTCCTCGGGACATATGTTGGAGTTAACCATGTTCTCTAGGCATTCATAGATTTGTGTATTTAGGAACATTTTTGAAAATCTATTCAATCAAGTCAATAGATTTATTGATGAAAAAATATGTCTTTGGCCAGAATAAAAATCTTTATCTATCTGTATGACCATCAACCATCGTCAGTGCTATTGCTATAACAATTGCCATGTTCTTGCTTTACATTGATTGTGGGTCGTTCTTACATGTCATGGATGTGTGGGATATGACATGTGGGACACTGCGGTGAATGCAACAGTTAAAGTTTCAACAGATTCATTGAACAGCAAAGTACATGCATACACGGTGAGCAGTACTGACCAGACCGGGGTTATCTTTTCAGAAACGTGAGTGATTTTGATTGAGGCATAAAGGAAAGTGTTTATGTCTTTATTAGACTAAACAGTTAATAAACTTGTTAAACATTGCAAACTCACATATCTCTCAGCTGGCTGTTCCTGTCATCAGCAACCACATTTAGCTGTGTCTATGGAGTTCAATACAATAAAATTGAGCTACTCTTGCCCGTTTACCCAACTCATGCTTAGTTTTTACTAACTTTATCTGCCTACATTATGTTGTTTACGGTGGAGGTTGATGATCATGATGATCAAATCAAAAGATTGCATAGAAATGCACTAAATGCTGTACAGCTGAAGAAAACCAAGTTGATTCTTTCAGTAAGTCACTTAGTTCTGCCTCTCTCAGAAGCTTTTGCCACTTGATCATTTTATTCTGAAAATATTAATAATTGCAACTTACAGTTTGTCCGTTACACACAGTTTCACATTGTTCTCAACCACTTTAATTCATCTAGGAAGGACTCCCTCCTATGCTTTCGTTTGCAGCAGATGCTCAGCTAGCTGTAAGTATTGTTACTGGTCATCAGTGGAGGTGAACAGAGCTCATTATGAAGCTCTATGAAGGAATGAGTGTGACAGCTGCTGGGGAAATCCTACTACACCATCAGGTCACATGGTACACACAGTCTGTCCCTCCAATCCCTCCACCCCTCCACTAATGCTGTGTACAGTGAGGGAGGAAAAAAGCAGGAGGGTTTTAGAGGAAGGAGGAGGAGGAGGAGTAGGTGGTGGAGCAGCTAGGAGGGAGAGAGAGCACTGCAAGCAAGAGGAGGAGAAAAAGGAGAGGGCTGCGAGGATAGGAGCGTGGACAACAAAATTAAGAAGTGGGAATTACAGACAGGCTGAGGGAAGAAGAGGAATAGAGGATTGCTGTGTTTCCATGAGCGACGCTACCGTCACAGAGGAGATGTGACCTGGAGACTCAAGTCCTATTGAAGACCATGGCTCAAGTGAGAAAAAAATAAAACACATACACTACTCATCCCATTTCAGTATTTGAATGCACAGTCAGTTTGAATATGACTGGAATATGCACACTAAGATACAGTTGACCTGACGTTTTTGTCAACCATAGCAAATCTTGTCCTTTCCATGTCCCATTCTTACTTGCCATAAGAGAGTGTGAGACCTTAATGAAATTGCAGCAATGTTCATGTGAGGTTGTGTCTGAGGAATTAAATTCATGTCTTGAGTCTCTGAAGAACATTGTCGTCTCAGAAATTCTGTACTACTAGATGGATGGATGCCCGGCTTGATTACCAGAAGGGTAAAGCAGGGAACCGGCTCCAGAGTGTCTGTCTGGCACTTTAAGTAATTCCAATTTTGATTTACAATATCAATCACTGATATTGTTTGATATCATTGATATTGAAGTTGCGCTGAAATGTGAATTCTCCAAACTTTCTGTGAAGCCAAGCCAGCTGCATTGTGACTGTGAAAACTTCAGGATATCCTACTCATGCTCTTGTGGACAGTCAGACACATTCCAATGGTCTTTCTGTCGTGACAATACGAATAGAGTACTTTGATTCATTTTATTGATATGAGGTGATTTTCAGTAAGTTTGAACTGATCACATGTCATAAGAGGAACATATCCAACATCCAGAACTTCATTTCAGATTTCAAGTTTATAGTACAGGTTTTTCTATGATTCCTAGTTTGTTTTTCCACTTTCCACACTACCATCTCTTATCAATTGATAATAATAAATAAGACTAGTGATTTTCTAAATTTTCAGACATGTTAAGTGGGGAGTTGGTTCGCAAACACATTCTGCTAGTTAAATACAAGGACATTTTTTTTAAGTAGTAATAGTTTGTTAATGTGACAAAATAAATGATGGTACAAAAAAGGACTGTAATGACTGAAATGCAAACTCTTCAGCCCACTGATTGTGACACTGTTCTGGACACGTGGATTTGTAATGTGGAACTGTATCTGTGAAATGAAGGAGTGACAGATGTTAAAAGCCCTTTCACAATCTTTAGTCTGTTTGAAATGGTTAAATTCATGTTGTTTGTGAAAACATAATTTCATATGACTTGTACAATTACATTTCAGTCACTTATTAGAAATTAGAATTAGAGAAAAATGTTTGAATTAAATTGATGAAATTATAAGACTTAGCTGAAATACTTGATTAAATAGTAAAAAATCTCCCACAATTCTGTCTTCATTCCAGCAGAAACCATGCTAGGATTAGCCTATTAAAGCTGCCCTGAATCACTATACAGCAGCCACAGTAATGGCCAGCGATCACTTTCATTTTTAAAAATAGCAGAGCTTAGTCCCTTGAATGTCTCTGCTGCTGGACTACAATTTATTCATTTTACTTACAAGTTTTAGATTTTTTTTTCCTTTCTGTTTGTTTTTATTCTGGAAATGTCTTTGATTTATTTCGGAAAATGAAATGCCATTTAGTAGTGGCATTTATTTCAGTGTTTTCATGGGATTGTTGGAACACTGAAGAAAACAATACATAACCAAGGCATTCAGCTGTATCAGAGCTATAAATAGAATGATGAAAGCCTTTTCCAGGGCCGCGCGTTTGTGTCTGTGTGTGTGTGACAGACTATCATATTGGTTCCCTGTGTCTTTTGATTCTCTCCACCTGCGTTGACTAAATGAAATAGACATTGTATTGAACTTTGCTGTATCAAATGATTTGTTTTCATTTTGGGTTTACACTTAAACTTTAAGTCTAGTTAAACTGGATTTAGAAAATGTATTTCAAGTTTGTGAAACTGTCATAAATATCCTATGTCATTAAATATGGTTAGTCAGACTCAGAATCAGATTTATTGAGCAAGTTTGTGCAAGGAATTTGAGTCAGGTTTAACTTTGCTTTCCATCCATCCATCCATCCATCCATTTTCTGCCGCTTATCCTGTTAGGGGTTGCGGGGGGCTGGAGCCTATCTCAGCATCTTCGGGCGAAGGCAGGGCCTCCCTGGACAAGTCGCCAGTTCATCGCAGGGCCAACATATAGAGTCAAACAACCATCCACACTTACATTCACACCTATGGGCAATTTAGAGTGACTAATTAATGTACAAAATACACAAAATAGAATAAAGTAAAAGTATATAGACTAAAGATAGCAATCTGTGTTCATTGCAATGTAGGAATTGACGTGCAATTATAAGGAGTATGTATTTTGAACAGACGCTACAATGAACAGATGAGCAAATAAGCATATGTGGTCGAGAGTTATTGCAAAGAAGTTTTCTTGACTCTCTGTGACTGGTAGGAGTTCTACAGAGTGATAGCCTGGGGGAAGAAAATGTCTCTGTGTCGTTTGGTCTTGGCATACAGCGTTCTGTATTGCCTACCAGAGGGGAGGAGTATAAATAGTTTGTGTTCAGGGGTTTGAGGGGTCCGTAAAGATGTTACTTGCCTCTTTCCTTTGACCATTGACCAATGCAGGTCCTAGATGGAGGGCAGGTCAGCCCTGATCATCCTTTCTGCAGACCTGATTGTCCGTTGCAGTCTGTTCCTGTCCTGTTTGGTGGCCGATCCAAACCAGACAGTGATGGAGGTGCAGAGGACAGACTGGATGATGGTGGTGTGGAAGGTGATCAACAGCTCCTGTAGCAGGTTAAATTTCCTGAGCTGTCGTAGGAAGTTAAACATATTCTGGGCCCTTTTCCAGACAATGTCTATGTGGAAGTTACACTTCAGGTCACGAGAAATTGTGGATCCCAGAAACCTTGAGGTGTCCACAGTAGACACTGTGCTGTTGAGGATGTTGAGCGGGGGTGGTGTCAGGGGGCTTCTCCTGAAGTCCACTATCATCTCTACAGTCTTGAGTGGGTTCAGCTCCAGATGATTCTGACTACACCAGTGGACTAGCTGTTCTACCTCCCATCTGTATGCGGACTCGTCACTGTCTTAGATCAGACCAATGACTGTGGTGTCGGCTGCATACTTTAGGAGTTTCACTGAGGGGTTCCCTGAGGTGCAGTCATTGGTGTAGAGGGAGAAGAGCAGTGGGGAGACACTAGTGCTGATGGTCCAGGTGTTAGCACAAACTCTTAGGCTGGAGGGGGACACACTGTCAGATCCCGGAGCGTTCCTGATCTTCTGTCTCTGAAAGAGCCCACGCACATCCTCGTCACAGATCTTCTGTACAGACGGGGGGTGTACAGGTAATCCTTTTGTGTGGGCGAGAGGTGTCAACGAGTATTTAACCTCGAGTGGGTAGAGACAATCGCCAACAAAGAGGACGTGTTCGAAAGCAACAGTCTTGGGGGGGTGGTCCTCTGGTTAGGCATCATGTGAGTCGTTAATTTCACATGAGCCTGGGTGTGAATCACTCGGGAGTGTTTGCCCCTCACTGCTGGTTTCGTGTGGCACCTTGGGCTCACATGGCCCCAGGTGTGTATGGGGGTTAAACTGCCTGAGGAGGGCTCCCAAGACAGCATTGTAGGTTGCAGACAAATGGTGTCTTAGTCCACCACCCCTGTTTAGAGAGGGTTTCTCCAAGTGGACATAGATGGCCTCTTTTACTCATCTTTCAAACCATCTGTCCTCTCTGTCCAGAACGTGGACATTGGAGTCCTCAAAGGAGTGACGTTTCTCCTTAAGATGCAGATGTACAGCTGAGTCCTGTCCCGATGAGGTGGCTCTCCTGTGTTGTGCCATGCGTCTGTGGAGGGGCTGTTTGGTTTCACCTATATAAAGGTCAGAGCACTCCTCTGTGCATTGAATGGCATACACAATATTACTGAGCTTGTGCCTAGGTGATTTATCCTTGGGGTGGACCAGTCACTGTCTTAAGGTCTGGCCCGGTTTGAAGTTGACTCGAATTTTGTGTTTTTGGAAGATTCTTCTGAATTTTTCTGATAGACCTGCTACACATGGGATAACCACGTTCTTCCGTTTTTCCCTTTCTGCCTCGGGGGGTTCTTTGTGGCGCCTTTTGGACGATTTGACAAAGGTCCACTTAGGGTAGCCGCATGTCTGGAGCGCTGTCTTGATGTGTGTCAATTCTTTTTGTTTTCCCTCTGTGCTGGAGGGGAACCTTCTGGGCCCGGTCTTGTAGTGTCCGGATTACCCCCAGTCTGTGCTCCAGTGGGTGGTGGGAGTCAAACAAGAGGTACTGGTCTGTGTGTGTGAGCTTCCTGTAGACCTCTACCCACTCGGGGTTAAATACCTGGGTTTCCTGCACTGACACTCAGAACTGAAGAAGACTTTCGGATGAGAGGCGAAACGTCTTCAAACAAGATAAGAAGTCCAGTTGCTTCCTACTAAACACTCCGAGATCAAGATGACCTGGATGACTGAGTTTCAGGTTGTCAGCCAGACTGAGGTTTTCAACAGGGTGGGGTCATGGTCTCCTGTAGTTGGTGATTCGCTGGAGGCCTCTCCAGACTGAGACAGAGTCGTTAGCTGAGAAGCTTTTTTTTAGCTTCTCCCTGTAGCTTCTCTTAGGTACTCTGATCTCCTATGTCAGCTTGATGGCCTCCTTGTTCTGCTTGTACAGGGCCCGGTCCCGACTTCTGTATTCTTTCTCCGTGGCCTGGCGCAGCTTCCTAAGAGTTGGTACGAACCCTGGTTTGTTGTTATTGTATGTGCAGATGGTCTTGGTCTGCAAGTTAATGGGGGGGTAGGGATCACCATAGCTCCATCCCCCCAATCCCTGTTGCACAGACCCTGGTTCCAAATTACATCACCAGCATAACATGGCAGTATTCATATCCAGGAAGTAGAGATACAGCAGCCATCTTTATTCCTGTGAATAATGATGACACAGAGTAATATTATAACTGGGGTGTCACCAGTGTTACAGACTTGTCTATATAATGCCACATTGTGATTGTTTTGTTCCCCTACTGGCCATTGGGACAAAATGGCAGCAACACTGACTTCCTGCTTTATGAATAATCCATGTTCGCAACAACAAGTGTAGATATACAGTAATGTGGGAAGGATAATATCCAGCTGTGTGGTCAGAAAAAATAACATTTGCCTTGTGTATGATTGGTTTTGAGTTTTTGAATTGATATTTTGATCGTTAAACTTTCCCTAATGCACGACAGGCCCATCTCTTCAGATGCAATGTCTACATTCCAAAACAAAACAAATTATCGGTAACGCTTGTGGAGTCATTTGCTTTCCACTTATTTCCTGTGAAACGTGTTCTCATGACCAAATGTAGTTTAGAGAACAGACAAGTCAGGGGTTTCTCCTGGTGAAGGATTGTGTAGTGTGTGAACTGTCGCCAGTAGTTTGTTCTAAAAACGATCAGGACGGCAAGTCACATGTTGTGAACTGCACCGTGATGCAACCACTTTGAAAGCGGTGTGTTATAAATTGGTGATTTTACCCACAAAGCTGGTGCACTAGTTTGTTCTTGGAGATGTTATGCTCGCTTCTTCATTACATCGCTTTTCTTCTGTCCCTAACAACATACTGTGTACCTCCTGAGCTTGACACACAGGATAGTCTCTACTCTGTCTTCTATTCAAATTAATCTGTCTCTCGCAAACCCCAGATTTCATGGAAGTGCAATATTACTGTCATATTTCCTGAAGACTCTGGGGGCAGCTCCTTTTGGTTCACAGCTTCTTAGTAATGTTGCCAAAAATATTATTTGCTGTCAATTAATGTTTTGCTCTTGCCTGCAATAGGAAAAAACAAATGATCTACTAAAAGTTTGTTGACCGGTTATCATAAAAATAATTGAACTTTAAGAAAATTATGTTATGTTAAATAACATTATGTTAAATGAAAATATGTTTTAACATCCAGTACTACTATTTTGCTGAATGAATGGACCTTACAGTACATCTTTGGCATTATGAGGCAGGTGCAAATAGCCTGACAACGTGCCTATACACTGAATGTCCAGTCTTCTAAATCTGTGGTTGCCAACTTGGGGTCCAAGCTCCCCTTTAGGGGGCCACAAACGATCACAAGTCCATCAGGCAACAAAATCACCTAGATTTTTAGATCAAATCAGAATCATGCTGCATTAGTCTAAAGAAAATCCATTAAAATCCTATTTATACAGGTGATTACTATGACGATCGACCATTACTAGGGTAGCCATTATGAAAACACGAATTGTGAGAGCTGCTGTCTTTAATAGTCTGTGATAAGATATGTGGATCTTAGTTTCCACATAAGCATAAGCATCCTATTAGCATGAAAATATTTCACTTTTAATGTTCTTTGCTCTGTAGTAAAGATAGGCCAGTGTGGGAAACCCTTGTAGAAGTGTATGTGGGTGACTATGATGAGTGCTGGTATGGTTTAATCCAAAAGAGTGAGGCTGTTGTGCAACAGTATGTGGGCTGCTGATTGGATGAAAATGGGACCTCACTTCTCCTCTGATGGTTTGGTGTCTGTTCAAGAGGAACATTCACAGGCTTAACCAAATTTCTATTCAACTTGAACTACATTGGAATTATCTAAACAGGCAAATTACTGTGAGCAGTTCTAGTAAATAAATGTGCACAATGATTAGAGCAGTTTTCTTTCAGCCATAAAACATAATTTCATCAATTGTGGTTGCTTAAAAAAATAGATGAAAAGAGAAGTATAACTATGCAAAAAAAAGTATTTTCTACATACAAACCATTACAAAGGATAGAAACTTACAAAGAAACCCCAAAATTATAAGATAATAGCTGAACATTTTGGGACATATTCATATGCATATTCGGAATTTCAAATGAGAAATATCAGCCTTTTTCAGTTACATAGGAATGAAGAGCATTTTTATCTATTATGTCTTATGCTATAATTTTCAAAAATTACAACATCTGCATGACATGCACTTTTACCCAAAAGAAAGAAAGAAGAAAGCAAGGATGGCTCTAATCTGAGGGATGAATTTGATGCCACTTTGCTGCAGCGTGATACACTTACTGTCTCTCACTTTTTTATACAAGTTTTTTTTGACAAAAACTGACCACTGAGAGAAACTTGACTCAGATACAGTTCCAGAGAGCAAATTAAGTAAAGGGATGTAACTGTGTGGTCCCACTGTGGCTCAAGTAACTGACACCAATGTGAGTTGATCTATGAAGAGGATTCAGTCAGTGATTCACATGTGATTGGGAAAGGACAACCGAACACGTCACTTACATGAGTGAACTGTGTGTGCGTGCGTGCGTGCGTGCGTGCGTGCGTGGTGAAGACTATCATATCAGTACTGTCTTAAAACAAGTTTTCCCTTCCATTAGCAGCAAACAGTTAGCTTGACCCCTACTGGTCAGTTGACTTTCTACATGTTCTATCTATAGCTTCAGTGGTGAGGATTAACTGGATTAGATATTTAGCGTAAGCTTTTCATGTTGTAAATAGACGGCTGGGTCTGTCCTTCCCCAACAGAAACGCACACACATCAGCCTCTTTGTTGCTATGTTACTGTAAGCCACAACATAACAGAACCGAAACAAATTTTTGTCTATTTAAGATTTGAAATAAAGATTTCCACAGATTGACAGATTTTTTTTATATTTACTTTCTACTACATATGTTTTTTTTTTTTTGTTGATTTCTTATCTTGGAAAATATTTTTTGTTTGGCACCACGTGGTAAAACCATGTTGGTTTTACTGCTGGATTCTCCATATGTTAGATGTAGACAATAGACTCAATTGATAAAAATATTTCAGCAGAAGGGTGTTATGTGTTAATAAATTACTCATTGGAATTGAACTCAACTGTGGACCCGAACCGGGGGCAGCTGTGGCTCAGATGGTAGAGTGGCCGTCCAGTGATTGGAAGGTTCCTGGTTTGATCCAAGACCCTGCAGTTTACAGGTTGAAGTGTCCTTGAGCGAGACACTGAACCCCAAATTTTGTGTGTGTGTGTGTGTGTGTGTGTGTGTGTGTGTGTGTGTGTGTGTGTGCGTGTGTGGCGCAGAGACAGATGCATGCCACCAGTGTATTAATATGTGTGTGAATGGGTGAATGCAAAACATGTGGTGTAAAAGCGCTTTGAGTGGTGAACAATGACTAGAAAAGTTCTATATAAATACAGGTCATACACCATTCTTATCAGATAAACTTGGACTATTTTTACAGATTTATTAATCTGAAGATTTTAAATTCATTGTTATGTAAACGGAAATGTAATTTCTGTCATTACTGGTAGATAGCAACCCTGACTTGATGAGTTCATGATGAGGAGTCAAAGGTGTGGGAGTGGACTTGGCAAGAAGGTTAAAAGGGTTGTAACATAGATGACCTAAGGATTAAGCATTGGTAGTGAGTACCTGTTCATTCCTATTAAAATTGCTTTTTCGTGTGTGATCCTTCTCTGAGTAGCTTCCACGTTGTTGGGCCTATAACAATTGTGCATAAAGACTTGTTTTGTGATGACTCACTCAATTTACCCCCGTGCTTTAGCCCTATTGTTAAGGCATCCTAAAACACAACTCATTCAAACAAGACCAAAACCAAATAAAGCTCACCTAAACAATCTATCCACAGAGTATGATGTACAAATATTCTAGCTATACAAGATGTTCTTGACTGGTTGCATAAATCCAGTGCGTTAAAATGGGTAGTTCAGAAACTATAGGAGACATCATGGAGGAATTACTTTTGATAAAGGTTAACTCCGGGTGGGTTCAGAGCATCACAGAGTACAGGAGGATAGGGACTAGGGGATGATGTAGGATGTGGATGTGTGTCTCCACTAGCCCCCTGCAGATTAGTGCAGCCCTAATCTGGCCTTGTTCTGATTCTGATTCCTCCATGAAATACACACACACACACTAACAATCACTTCCCAACATTATGTCTTTATTAAATCCTTGCTGATATTAGGGCACAGGGGTGTTAAGATCAATTTGTCAGGGCTGGTGTACTGAATGGCAACATTTTGGAAAACCTTTGTTTTGATGTTTTGGCATCAACAATAAAACCTGGAAATATGCTCTTATAGAAGACCTTACACAGTAATTCTAATGAATCATCAGTCATTCTAGTCTCATTTGGGGTAATATTGGAATTGAAAATGTAAACAAAATCAATATATAAAGGTTGAAGCATGGAGTCATAGATGCATCATTTAAATTGTTTGTAACCAGTCCATTTATCTTCTCTGTCCCACCATAACCTGCCCACCTCTCTATTCCACTATAACCAGTCCATTTCACCTCTGAGTTTCACTATAACTAGTCCATTTAGTCTCTCTGTCCCACTGAAAGTAGTAGTTTAAAAAAAAGTTACAAATTCAGAAATCCCCATTGAGGATCCAGAGTGACATTCTAGCTTTAAACTCTTCTTTAAACTGAATCAGTATCGGGTGGGTCAACTTCGTCACTGATAGCAGTCAAGCAAAAGCCCAAATGGAACAATGAAACCCAGATAAACAATCATAAAACACTAAACCTGTCACCTGTGATGGGAACAAAGCCTAAAGAAAACAGAAGTCTCTTGGATCATCAGAAAGACTAAGAACTCTCTTCTCTGTATACAGTACCAGTCAAAAGTTTGGACACACTTTCTCAGTCAATGGTTTTTCTTTTTTTTTTTTTTTTCTACCATTTAGATTAATACTGAAGACATGCAAACTATGAAGGAACATATATGGAATTATGGAGTAAACAAAAAGTGTTAAACAAACCAGAATATGTTTCATATTTTAGATTCTTCAAAGTAGCCAACTTTTGCTTTGATGACTGTTTTTTTTCCCCCCTCCTTCTCGTGCTGGTCACCAGCTTGGTCACACATTGCAGTGGGATGGCATCCCACTGCAGGTGGCAGGCTGTTGTGGCTGTGTATGGTTCTTCCACATGCTACTGAGGCTTCTGTTTGTTAAATTACTAATATGTCTTGTTTCTTCAGACTTCAAACCTCCACTCCAATAAACAACACCAAACAAATACTCAATAGCAGAATAAACTGTTTGGTATTGGCAGAAAAGATTTGTCAAGTTTTTCATGTGCGCAACTCACATACTCAACTCTGTTGCTCAATTCACAAATGCAGTTTCCTTACAAATGTGGGACCATTTTAAAGGGAAATAAACAGGCTTTCCAATGGTATAAGATGTATTGCCAAGAAGCATTGTTACAACAAAGAAATAATCAACCAAACAAAAATTTCTTTACTTTTTTGTGCTAAGTTTATCTGAATATACCTGTATATACAGTATATATAGTATGGACATATAGTGTACATGCCTGTGCTGCTAGAGAGACACAAACATTTTTTTTGTATGTGTGAATATGCTTAGTCAAATAAATCTGATGATTCTGAACACTTGTTCAGGTTGTAAAAAAAAAAAATCAAGTCAATCTAGGCAATGGAATAGTTTTTACTTGTAAGTAAAACGATTGATTGAGAGATTATTTGCACTTACGAGTTAATTTAAATTTGAATCGGTGTGTTTTATCTAAAAGGAAGGTACTTGCTAGGTGATTATCTTATTTCAAGTACTGATATATTTCGAGACAAATAGACCCATACTTGGCAAGATTTTGAGTTTCGTAGTGTTTGTACATTTACATAAATTTAATGTTCTTTTTTTATGGTTTGTGTAGATGGTTTGTAATATGGAACTACACGTAATAAACGGAACAGGTACAAAACTTGGTCTCCTCTGCTTCTTGCCCTTGTTGCTGCCTCACTGTCTCCAGGTCCGCATGCTTCAGGCTTCTCTCCAGAGTCCCATGCTGCCATGCCCTAAGCTTTTTGCTGTGTTAGAAAGCTAAAACTTGCATTTAGGTCATCATAGATCATTAAAGATTTAGGTCATTTGACTGACAGTCGAAATACTTTACTATTGTTAAAACCATATTGTAAAAATCAGTGTACCAATTAACAAAATAATAGCTAGGATGTATACCATTCTTGCTTACTTTGTGTGCTCACATCGTCACTTGACATGATGCATTAGCACTTAGGGGAATATTTCTTCATTTGCCCTTGTCCTCTGGGAAGCTTCAGGGTGTTACATCTGGTTACTCAACGAGGCTGGGGCAAAGCCAGTGGAGAGGTGTGGTCTAAGCTTGACATACATGCCCTTTTCCTTTGTTTGGACACGCTGATGCTCTAGTCTGACATCTAGTGGCAAAATCTCACATATAGTACCTTTATTTAGATATAGATAATATCAAGCTGTTGAATATTCTTTTCTGTGTTAATCAAATCTTATGATATAAACATTTACCCTTTATTTTATTTTGTAACTTGATTTATTTATCATATGTGCAGGTCTGTGGGAGCACTAACTATAAGCTTTATTTAAAAAAGAAACGTTTTAAGCCTACTCTTAAACATAAGGAGGGTGTCTGTCCCTCAGAACTGACCTGGTTCCAGAGAAGATGGGCCTGATAACTGAAGGCTCTGCCTCCCAAACTATTTTTGGAGATCTTAGGAACTACACGTAAGCCTGTTTTTTGTAAGCGTAGTGATCTATTTGGATAATAAGGATCTGTAGGATCTCTAAGTTACAGTAAGTGGGTGCAAGGCCATTTGGGGCTTTATAGGTAAGAAGAAAGACTTTATTCTAGATGTTTCTTGATTGTATTCATCATGCATTAGTGTTTCAACATGTATATAGGTAGCCCGGTGACGATAATAGACGTGCTGGAGCTTATAATTACAAATGATGAGAATATGATAGACGATATTCGGTATTTGAGCCCTTTAGGTAAAAGTAATCATTCTGTCTTGTTTGAAGTTATTCGTTATACAAAAACATTAAAAAATTTTCATACAATAAGGCTAACTTCAAAGAGGCAAGAAGGGAGTTGGATCAATTTGGTTGGATACAACAAGAAAGCTGTTAACAATACAATGAAATTAATTAAAGCTAAGTTGCATGAAGTAGAAGACAAGTTTGTTCCAGTAAGTAAAGTTAGACTTTTCAATAAAAAACATAGATTCCCTTTAGATGATATTACCATAAGGAAAATCAAAGGGGATGAAAAATCTTACGAGAAAGGTAATAAGAAGTAAACACCCAGAGGAACTACAGTAAAACCAGAGAGTCAGAAATTTAGTGGGAATAAGAACAAGATATTTAAGATAGTTACTTGAATAAGAAATAGTAAGAAAGTTTCAACAGAATCTTAACAAGGCTCTGCCTCCCAAACTATTTTTGGCGATTTTAAGAACTACAAGTAAGCCTGTGTTTTGGAAGCGTAGTGAGCTATTTGGATTGTAAGGCACTATAAGATCTCTCAGATACAGTGAGTGGGTGCAAGGCCATTTGGGGCTTTATAGGTAAGAAGAAAGACTTTATTCTAGATGTCAAAGGCAGACAATGTAGAGAGGCTGAGACAGGAGAAATATGATCTCTTTTCCTTGTTCTGGTCAGTGCACATGCAACATCATTCTGAATCAGCTGGTGAGTCTTTAGAAACTTCCTACTGCAGCCTGATAGCAGAGAATTAAGAGAATCCAGCCTGAAGGTAACAAATTTGTTACCAATTTTGTTAAAATCTTTCCACATCTTTTTGAGTGATAGTGCGAAGGTGCAAAAAGGTGCAGGGAAATCGCTTATGTGGTTGTTATAGGATAGATCCTGATCAAAGATAACTCCCAGATTTCTTACAGTAGTGCTGGAGGCCCAACAATTCCCATTTAGAGTTATTATATTGTTTACAATGGAATTTTGAGATGTTAAGGATCCAGCATAATAACTTCAGTATTAGCTGAATATAGCATTAACTTCATACATGAAGTTAATGCTATATTATTAATAAATTGCTTTTTTTAAATCTTAAATTGCTGAGTGATTTCTTGTGCAGAAATAAATCCCTGACAGTCATGAATTCATCACTTTAGATTACCGAGATTGATTGTCTGGCCTTTGGGCATGGCCAGGTGGTGGTTTATTGACTTGTAATCATTTCTTTTACAAACCCCATATATCATAAAATGTTTCAAATGGCAGCATGGAGCATCAGCTCCATATGATACAATTTATAAATTGAACACAATATCCCTCATAAATCATTGTGAATGAGTGTCCTTTGATCAGGCTAGGGCTCTGGAATGCAATTATTTGAGAAACAAATGCTGGAATTGAAATTGAAATTGGAGAAAAAGTGTGATGAGAAAAGAGTTGTGGAAATCACACAGGAGCTGGAAAAACATCACGCCAAGTTGGGTTAATGTGGAGAAAAATGCTGATGCGAAGGGAAAAGCATATGCCTTAACAGTGTTCTAACTGAGCGAGGTAGTACAGGAAAGCCAGAGTGTTAGAAAATTAATGAGAATAAGAACATGATATTTAAGATACTTGAATAAGAAATAACAAAAAAAGTTTCAAGAGAATCAAACATCATTCTGAATTATATTAATAAGAAGACAATGATTAAAACATCAGTAGACCTGTATACCAATCAGAATGATACAAACTCCCCAAAAACAGATAAAACGATTTTGAGAAGGCAGATTACTTAAGAAGTGTCCTGGCGAAAGAACCTGAGGGGCACATACCTGAACTGTGAAGAATGGAAGTGCAGCAAGATTTTGTATAACTATGAAAGACATAAGACAGTTTTCGCATAGTATCAACATTTATAAATCACTATAGACTCAATACATTTGAGGATTTTAGAGGAATTGGCTTGTGTGATTGGTGATCCTTTATATTTGTTATTCAATCAGTCATACGAGAAGTCAGTTTCATCTAGTGATTGGTAAGAGGCACAAATCGGTGGAATTTTCAAAAATGGAAATGAGTGATTTGCAAAAAATTATAGGCCAGTCAGTTTGACATCTGTAATATGTAAGACAATGGAGACTTTAATTAAAACAACAATTGTTGGTCACATGTTGAGTATGGATGTATTGCTGGATGTCAACTACACTTCAGCTCCTCACAGTTCTTGATACGTGGTCTACAGGTTTGGATAGCGGACAATCAGAAAATATATGGATTTTCAAAAAGCCTTTGATTCAATTACTCATAAAAGAATATTGTCGAAACTAAAGTGCTATCATATAGACAGATGAGAGAGTTATAAATTTAATACAGGACATTTTGTATAACAGGAGACAGCAGGTGGTGGTAAATGGTACTAAATCGGGCTGGAAATCAGTGATCTCAGGGATCCACAGGGATCTATGCTCGGCCCTGTACTTTTTGATATCTTCATCAATCTACTTAAAATTATAAAATCTGATGCATATCTTTTTGCAGAAAAAAAAGAAATACACAATAATTTATAAACACACAGACACAACCCGACAAGGTGCGGTTCGAAGACTTCTATAATGGTGAATAATAACAAGGACTTGTGTACCCTGCCCGGAGGAATACCGGGACCCCGCCCTGGAGCCAGGCCTGGGGAAGGGGTTCGTAGGCGAGCGCCTGGTGGCCGGGCCTTTTTCCATGGGGTCCGGTTGGGCTCAGCCCGAAAAGGAAACATGGGTCAGCCCACCACCCACAGGAGGAGCCATTGAGGTCCGGTGCTATGTGGATTGGGTGGCAGTCAAAGGCAGGGGCCTTGGCGGTCCGATCCCCGGTTGCTGAAGCTGGCTATCGGAACATGGAATGTTACCTCTCTGATGGGGAAGGAACCTGAGCTTGTGCGTGAGGTTGAGAGATACCGGCTAGATATAGTCGGCCTAACCTCAACGCACAGTTCAGGTTCTGGAACCAGTCTTCTTGAGAGGGGTTGGACTTTGTTCTATGCTGGAGTTGTCCCAGGTGAGAGGCGGAGAGCAGGCGGGGGCTTATTAATAGCTCCCCGGCTCTCAGCCAATGTGTTGGAGTTTACCCCCGTGGACGAAAGGGTTGCTTCCCTGCGCCTTCGGGTTGGGGAACGGGACCTGACTGTGGTTTGTGCCTATGCGCCAAATAGCAGTTCAGAGTACCCACCCTTTTTGGAGTCCTTGGAAAAGGTACTGGAGAGTGCCCCTACTGGGGACTCCATCATCCTACTGGGAGACTTCAACGCTCATGTGGGCAATGACAGCGAGACCTGGAGGGGTGTGATTGGGAGGAACGGACTGCCCGATCTGAACCCGAGTGGTGTTCAGTTATTGGATTTCTGTGCTAGTCACAGTTTGTCCATAACTAACACCATGTTCAGCCATAAGAGTGTCCATAAGTGCACTTGGCACCAGGACACCCTAGGTCGACAGTCAATGATTGACTTTGTAGTCGTATCATCTGATCTGCGACCGTATGTGCTGGACACTCGGGTAAAGAGAGGAGCAGAGCTGTCAACTGATCACCACCTGGTGGTGAGTTGGATCAGGTGGCGGGGGAAGAAGCCGGACAGACCAGGTAGGCCCAAGCGAATAGTGAGGGTCTGCTGGGAACGTCTGGCTGAGGACCCTGTGAAAATGGTCTTCAACTCCCACCTCCGGAGGAGCTTCAACCACATCCCGGAGGTAGTGGGGAGCATGGAGTCTGAGTGGGCCATGTTCCGCGCTGCCATTGTCGAGGCGGCTGCTCGAAGCTGTGGTAGCAAGGTCGCTGGTGCTAGTCGTGGCGGTAATCCCAGGACCCGCTGGTGGACACCAGAGGTGAAAGGGGCCGTCAAGCTGAAGAAGGAGACTTACAGGTCATGGTTGGCCTGTGGGACTCCCGAGGCAGCAGACAGCTACCGGCAGGCCAAGCGATCTGCGGCTCGGGTGGTCACTGAGGCAAAAACCCGGGTGTGGGAGGAGTTTGGTGAGGCCATGGAACAAGACTTCCAGTCGGCGCCGAAGAAATTCTGGCAAACTGTTCGGCGGCTCAGGAGGGGAAAGCGGAACCCCGTCCACACGGTCTTCGGTGTGGGAGGGGAGTTGCTGACCTCAACTGAGTCTATAGTTCGGCGGTGGAAGGAATACTTCGATGGGTATGGGTGTGGGTGATGGATGTGTGTTCCAATTACTGGGAGATCACACTCCTCAGCCTCCCTGGGAAGGTCTTCTCCAGGGTGCTGGAGAGGAGAGTCTGGCTGCTAGTTGAACCTCGGATTCAAGAGGAGCATTATGGTTTTTGTCCTGGAACACTGGACCAGCTCTATACCCTCGCGATGGTACTGGAGGGGTCATGGGAGTTTTGTGTTTTGTGGATCTGGAGAAGGCTTATGACCGTGTCCCTCAAGGTGTCCTGTGGGGGGTGCTCCGGGAGTATTGGGTAGATGGCTTTTTGTTACGGGCCATTCGATCTCTATATTGTTGGAGCCAGAGCTTGGTTCGCATTGCCGGCAGTAAGTCAGACTCGTTCCCAGTCAGGGTTGGTCTTCGCCAAGGCTGCCCTTTGTCACTGGTTCTTTTCATAATTTTTATGGACAGAATTTCTAGGCGCAACCAAGCAGCGGAGGGAGACAAGTTCAGTGTCCTCTGGATTTTGTCTCTGGTATTTGCAGATGACGTGGTCCTGCTGGCCTCATCAAACAATGACCTCCAGCTCACACTGGGACGGTTTGCAGCCGAGTGTGAAGTGACGGGGATGAGGATCAGCACCTCTAAATCTGAGGCAATGTTTCTCAGCCGGAAAAGTGTGGATTCCTCATTTCAGGTCGGGGGAGAGTCGCTTCCCCAAGTGGAGGAGTTCAAGTATCTCGGGGTCTTGTTCACGAGTGAGGGGAAGATGGAGCGGGAGATTGACGGATGGGGGCAGCGTCGGCAGTGATGCAGACGCTAAAGTGGTCTGTTGTGGTGAAGAAAGAGCTGAGCCAGAAGGCAAAGGTTTCAATTTACAGGTCAATCTATGTCCCAACTCTCACCTATGGTCATGAGCTCTGGGTAGTGACCAAAAAAATTAGATCGTGAATACAAGCGGCCGAAATAAGCTTCCTTTGCAGGGGGGCTGGGCTCAGCCTTAGACATAGGGTGAGGAGCTCGGACATCCGGGAGAGGCTCAGAGAAGAGCCGCTGCTCCTCTGCATTGAGAGGAGCCAGTTGAGGTGGTTTGGGCATCTGGTCAGGATGCCTCCTGGACGTCTCCCTGGGGAGGTGTTTCAGGCATGCCAATCTGGGAGGAGACCCCGGGGCAGACCAAGGACACGCTGGAGAGATTATACCTCTCAGCTGGCTTGGGAACGTCTTGGTGTCCCCCCCGGAGGAGTTGGTGGAAGTGGCCGGGGAGAGGAACGTCTGGATCTCTATTCTCAAACTGTTGATAAGCGGCGGAAAATGAAACGAAAACGATAAAGTTAGAGTCAAAGGCTCTGGAATCCCTGTATGTGCGAGTGTCCTAACAGAGACAATGTACAAATGTCTGTGTGTGTGTGTGTGTGTGTGTGTGTGTGTGTGAGAGAGAGAAACACAGTACAAGGCCAGTAGAGGGTGTATGAGAGTCTCTCTCTACACTCTAAACCTCTTTGACTCAGTTGACTTTCTCTCAGATGATTCTGTTCCCTGTTATTATGTAATGACTCATTGTGTGTGTGTGTGATCATGTGTATACACATGTTTGCACATGCTTTCTCCTCTGTCCCCAGGGTTCTGTCATCCATCATCAGCATTGGAGTTTTGTTTCTCGCTTCACTGACCAGGAGTGCATACACACACACACACACACACACACAATTCCATGATCTAGCACATACAGAAAGACAACTTGATAAATGTAGTAAATACATCCAAACTAACTATACTGATAAAACATAAAACTAAAACTGAAAGCAGTTTTGAGTGATCCCTCACATCCCCATCAAGGGCATTAGCTACCTCCCCTACAATGGAGACCATTTGGTCAATGTGACACGAACTGTCACACAGTTTTCATAATGCTTTAAAGAGAATTTCATGTGATGAAAAGAGTATAGTCAGAAAATACTTACTTCCTTTTTCCAGTTGAAAACCCAACAAAAACACATTAAAATGGCATAAACTTTGTTCAGGGTGAGACATGAGTGTGTTAAATTTTAGATTAATTGGACAATGCAAGTTAGAGAAAATTCTTGTTTCATGGCAAATTGGCAAAGTGTTGCAATGGTGATGGCCTTGAATGAGAACTCGCATTATACTATAGTCACCTACTTAACAAAGCATTTCAGACCAAATTTGAGACAGATCTGGCCAACCTGTTGGGAGGATAAGTTCATTAAAATATCTAATAAATTATGGCCTGTGTCTAGAAGGTGGCACTGTGACCATAATTGATTATTGCCATGTAGATGTTTTCAGGGTGGGACACTTGTTAAACAAAAAAAGTTTGGTGCAGCTAGGATCATGCATAGTGGAGCTATTACTAGGGATGGGTACCAAAAAATGATATTAAAGCCAACAAGTGGTATGGTTCAGTATAATCTTGGGAACTATAAGATCATTGCAGACCATTACCTGGCGGCCGGGGTAGTCTGACCGCACCAGCTATATAAGTAGCATGACATCAGAGAAACGAAATACAGTGTATCCTGATGAAGAACCAGCAAAAACAAAACAGGAAACAAAGGAGGACATTCAGCCTTACTTCTTGTTTCTTGTCGACATATGGCTGTTTATCACAAAAGGTAGACAGGGTCTGTTTGAGAAAAGGTTGTACATCGCCAGGAGAAAGACGGCCTAACCGTCACAGGGAAGTAACTATTCTGTCAACCTATCACCGAACTGATTGGTTGACATTTGATTGGTACGGTTTAGCTCTGGTTGATACCCCAAGTGAAGGCTGACAAAACTTGTATGGTTTGCTTTTTAAGGTTGTCTGGACCCATCTCCGGGCCAGACACAGCCCACAGACCCACCCTTACACACAAGCAAACATAGACGGACACACACTGATCCCCAAGGATTGCACAGGAACATACTGTGACATAGCCAGTAAGGCTGTGCTCCTCCATGCCAGATGCACAACCCCCAGGGATCCCACCAGACTAAGAAAGACAAGCTACTGACCCAGGGCCAGCAGCAGTCCAGGGGGGCAGGAGACAGTGGCACGCGCCCCCCACGACCCCTAACGGGACAAGCGATAGAAAATGAATGAATGAAAGAATGACCCTCTCATCCAGACACAGGGTGTATGTGTGGTTTAGACATGAGAAATAGGTTGGTGATGTTTTGTTTCCTCAGTATATGATCAGTCATTTCACCCAACATCCACCGCTGGGACTTTTATAAACTACTTTTTTTTTTTAATCTTTTTTTTTTTGTTTTTCAGATGTGAAATGTGTGACAACAGAGGTTTGTTAAACTCTGTGTGTGGGTGTGGGTGTGGGTGTGTGTGTGTGTGTGTGTGTGTAGCAGTGGAATGGTGTGGGTAGATGCTGCATGGGTCAGGGTTGAAAGATTTGACCATTGCAGGCCAGTATACGTTGTAACATTGTTGTCCCACAAAACACAATGGAGGAAAGATGTTATGTAATGTATGTGTGTGAGACACTGAGATGGAGAAGAGAAATTTACACACGGAAACATCAGGTTATAGCTGGATGAAGAGAGATGGATGAAGCAGATGAAAGCTTGCAGAAATTAGGTGGGATCAGGTGCTGCATTCTGCTCTTAACTGTAAATGTATGTGTTTGAGCAGTGCAATGCAGCATTCGAAGAGTGCAGACTAGTAAGACCAGTCTGGGCTCAAGCTGGTGCCTTATTCTGGCTTCACATTGCACCTGAGAAATAGCCTGATTTATTCTCTATAAGAATGCAAGGCAGAAAATGATGATGAAGAGTGTAAAGTTCTACAAACTACTGTATATATACAGCATATATATTTTAAAATCTAGAAGCGTAAAAACAAGCTGTGATCAAAACATTGAAATATCACCACCTTATAAGCTGATTAGAAGCTAGAGATGCACTGATCCACTGGCCAGGGTGGCCAGAACTGGCTGATTTTCAGCGTGCTTGGTCCATACTGGAAACTGGGCTGGGTTAGAGCTAGGGCGTAATGCTTAATGACCTTTTAAAGTGTCATCAAGACAAAAAGTACTGCCAATTCAATAGGCTGAATGAGTCAATTTGTCATCTTTGCACAGCAAAGACCCTGTGTAACCACTTTGGATAATCATAACAATTCATCACAATGTTTCAGTATGTGTTTATGTAGTTATCAGTGCACATGTTCAGAACTGCTTTTCACACTGTCTACATTTTCTGTTCAGGGTTTCTCCTATCATTGTACAGGCCTGGCTGGGCACCACTCCAACTACGCTACCTGCCAGGCCACCATCAGGACAAAAGTAAGGTTTTTTTTAGATATATTCAAAATAATGTTAATTTTTCACTCACTCGTAGGGCTGGGTGATAATACGATACATATATTGTGTCGATCAATACATATTTTCCTCTATCATTTGTTTCATCACTTTAGCAAAGCAGTGCCTGTGACCTGACTCACAGCATCTTTTTACAATATTCAGCTCCCTCTTTAGACTTTCTACATGTGATCAACAAAGCGTCAATAAAGAGACACAGAGAACCCAAGCAACAATCATAGTAGTGTTCATTTCATTAATAAAAGTAATGATAAAAATATTCCTCAACAACGTTTTTTACATGATGAAGACAAGATGTTGATGGGCTAAAAATAGATCATTGATAACAAAAACTTTGACGAGATTTACGTAATTTGTTTTTGCGAGAAACACTGCTGTTGATTAAAAAAAAATGCAAAACATGACATACTGTACATACTACTTCCTTGTTATTGTAGTTATTCAGTTTGTGCTGACCATAGACATACAGTATGAAACACTTAATAATCACTGCTTTTGATGTTGCTGAAATTTACAAAAATATTAGAGCATGACAGAATCACCTAATCACCTTTGATTGGCCTGAGACCCCACAGGCTTAATGGAGATTGTTTGGAATTAGACAGGGCATTCAAGTGGCTTAGAGAGTAAAAAAGAAAGCAGCAAGGATCATCTCTATTATCTTTTTTATGGAACAGTACACTAGTGGGCAGCAACAAGACTTGATCCTGAGTTCTCTACATATAGATCCAGACCTGGGTTACAAGGAGGCAGAGATATTTTTATAAGAGCATTTTGGAAATTAATGTAGGATCTTGGAGGCATTCATTAACAAAGCTTTGAGTTGGCTTACAATCAAGAAAGACAATGATGAAACTCTCAAGGTACTTGCTCACTTCATCACCAGCAGTGGTAATGCAATGATAGATATGGAATTTATGGAGTAGTTTAATAATCTTGCTAAACATGTTTGCTATTGTTTACAAGCTTCCAAATAAGTTAGGGGAGAAGTGGAGAAGTGTTTACTTGGATATTCCGGTTCAACATAGACATAGGCTTAAAGATCAAAGTTTGAAGATCTTGTCAAGTTTACCAACACGCATGCCAAGGAAGGCTGGGCGATAAGGCAATCTTGAAATGGGATTTAGATAAAATGTAGGTTGATAATGATGGTAAGCTTACACTTTTTAATTTTACAGACATAAAAAAGAACATAATTATAAGAGGACTTTGTATGAGGTAAGGAGCTCTGCTCTTAGTTTTCTTTAGGCAGTAGTGGGCCCTGCTACTCTCTCAACCAAGTGTAGGCATTTCATGCAGTGTGAATGTGTATTGTGAATCCTTTTTCTACATGAAAATCTTAAAGAAAACACTTCGTGCGCAACTTTGGAAAGGTGTGTTCTTCAATTTTTTTATGTTAATGAATTATATATTAAGGTCTAACAAATTAAACCTCTGTTCTTTTAGGCATCAGTATACATCAGCATACATACTGTGGTCAAGCACTTTTGACTTAAGACTTAAGGATTATTTGACTAGCGGAAGCGCTCCATACTATGCTCAAGCATGGTACAATTCTTTGTCTCTGAGACAGTTTGAAGAGGTGTGTTTCAGCACGGTATGCTAGCTTATGCACAAATACAAGCATGGTTATGCAATGCGGACATGACATTATAAATGAATGCCTCCCTTACCTCCTGTATGCAAAAACAGGTCTGTTGAATAATTGATAAATCCAAAAATGTGAATCTGCTGTATCTAAACAAAGGCTCCAAATTGGGGATTGGCATTTCAAGCACAAATGCTACTCATTATTCAGAGGGAATTATTCGATCCGGCCCCAACTTGGACAACATGCATTCCCAAACCCTGTCACAGAGGGTATAATGAATGGACACAGACAGAAAGGAATCAAATCATACCAAATCAAATCAAATTGTATTTGTATAGCTCAAAATGCTAATTTACATATCATCTCACTGGGCTTTGACAAAGTATACCGATGTGACGTCATCTGCCCTTAGATCCTCTAACTGGGTGTGGAAAAACTTAAAAAACCTTAAACAGGGAAAATAAAAAACCTAAGGACGGACAGATGGGCAATAGATGTCATTTGTATAGAACACAACAACATAACAATAACAGTTTACTATGATTGTTTGAGTTCATATGTGTCTATAAATCCAGATATAGTATGGGTATAGTATGGGTATAGTATGTTGGTCCAGAAGTCATTGTAATCCATGGGCTAGGCTAGGCTATCCAGCCTAGGATCAAAGTCACAGGATATCCTGTCCTAATTTGACCAGTAGGCATCAGGCAGGACCACAGCAGCAGCTCTCACCGTGACCTAGAAAGACCTGCAGGATGATAAAGCACAAAGACTCCAGGGAAGAAGTAAAGTTAGTATAAGGATATGGACATTTAGAGGAGCAGAGATGGAGTTTGAGTCAGAGGGGGCAGAGAAGAGAGCTCAGTATATCATGGAATTTTCCCCCAGCAACCTAAACCAGTAGCAGCATAACTAAGGCTAGATAGGACAGCCCTAACTATAAGCTTTATCAAAAAGGAAGGTTTTAAGCCTTCTCTTAAAATCAGAGAGTGTGTCTGCCTCCTGTACTGAGACTGGAAGATAGTTCCACAGGAGAGGAGCTTGTTAGCTGAAGGCTCTGCCTCCCAATCTACTTTTGGAGATACTTGGAATCACAAATAGCCCTGAATCCTGGGAGCGTAAAGTTCTGGATGGTTGATAGGGTACTATGAGCTCTTTAACATAAGATGTTGACTGACCATGAATAGTTTTGTAGGTGAGGACAAGGATTTTGAATTATATTCTGGATTTAACGGAGCCAGTGCAGGGAAGCCAGTACAGGGGAAATATGGTCTCTGATCTTAGTGCCAGTCAGTACACGGTCTGCTGCATTCTGGATTAACTGAAGAGTCTTTAAAATTTTATTATGGGAGCCTGAAAAAAAGAATAACAGTAATCCAGCCAGCCATCAGATCATTTTCCTTCCAAAACTGGTTGGAATTAGTCCGGGTGGAGGAGAGGTGAGGGCCGAGTTTAAGTGTCTGGGGTCTGTTTGTGAGGAAGTGCCCGGGGGCAACAGTCCCCGGGTGATAGCTCTAAATCCAATTGGCTAAGGTTAAACCTTGCTTTAATTATAGATTTTAGTTGCAGATATTCCAGGAATTTGTATTTTTTTTATTGAGACCATATAGTGCTATAAGTTCATTAATTAATTACATTGGAGGATACGGTCTAGATCAAATCAAATCAAATCAAATTTTATTTGTATAGCCCGAAATCACAATTTACACATTATCTCACTGGGCTTTGACAAACTGTACAGATGTGACATCCTCTGCCCTTAGACCCTCGAACCGGGTGAGGAAAAACTTAAAAAACCCTAAACAGGGAAAATAAGAAACCTCAGGAAGAGCCACAGAGGAGGGATCCTTCTTCCTAGGACGGACAGACGTGCAATAAATGTCACTTGTACAGAACACAAAAACATGATAACAACAGTTCATTTAGAATGCATAAAACATCCATGAGTCCCAGAGTCTGTGGATTCTATGAGTCCAGATGTATGGAAAGTCTAGTGATCCAGACGCAGGTGGACTCTGTTGGTCCAGGAGTCATTGTACTCCATGTAGGAAGATCTGGGTGTTGCTGAGTCCAAGAGTATGTAGAATCTGTAAATCCAGGGATATGTGAGGTGTAGTGGTCCAGAAGCAGGTGTAGTCTATTGATCCAGAAGCCTTTGTGATCTGTGGGTCCTGATTTGCACTTGGAAATCCAGCCTAGGATCCAAGTCACAGGACCCAACTCACAGGATCTCCTTTCCTAATGTGGCCAGGGGGCATCAGGCAGGACCACAGCAGCACCTCCCACCGCGACCTAGAAAAACCTGCAGGATGGTAAAGCACAACGACTCCGGGGAAGAAGTAAAGTTAGTGTAAGGATATGGACATTTACAGGAGCAGAGAAGGAGTCGGAGTCAGAGGGGGGAGAGAAGAAAGCTCAGTGAATCATGGAGTGTTCCCCCAGCAACCTAAGCCTATAGCAGCATAACTAAGGGCTAGATAGGCCAGCCTTAACTATAAGCTTTATCAAAAAGGAAGGTTTTAAGCCTACTCTTAAAATCAGAGAGTGTGTCTGCCTCCCGTACCAAGACTGGAAGATAGTTCCACAGGAGAGGAGCTTGATAGCTGAAAGCTCTGCCTCCCATTCTACTTTTGGAAATTCTTGGGATCACCAATAACCCTGCATCCTGGGAGCGTAAGGTTCTGGATGGGCGATAGGGTACTATGAGCTGTTCAAGATAAGATGGTGACTGACCATGAATAGCTTTGTAGGTGAGAACAAGGATTTTAAATTCTATTCTGAATTTAACTGGGAGCCAGTGCAGAGAAGCCAGTATGGGGGAAATATGGTCTCTGATATTAGTTCTAGTCAGTACACGCGCTGCTGCATTTTGGATTAACTGAAGAGTTTTTAAAATTTTGTTAGGGCAACCTGAAAATAAAGAATTACAGTAGTCCAGCCTGGAAGTAACAAACGCATGAACTAGTTTTTCTGCATCTTGTTGAGACAGGATGTGCCGGATTTTAGCAATGTTACGGAGGTGAAAGAAGGCGGTCCTTGAAATCTGTTTAACATGTGATTTAAAAGACAGCTCCTGGTCAAAGATAACACCCAGGTTTCTGACAGTGGTGCTGGAGGCCAAGGCAATGCCATCCAGATTAACTATGTTGCTGGATAATGAGTCTCTAATGTGTTTGGGGCCCAGCACAATGACTTCAGTTTTGTCAGAGTTTAACATTAAAAAGTTATGAAACATCCAGTTTTTAATGTCCTTAAGACATGACTGTAGATTAGCTAACTGATGGGTTTCATCTGGCTTCATTGATAAGTATAGTTGTGTGTCATCTGCATAACAGTGAAAATGTATGGAGTGCTTTCTAATAATTTTACCTACAGGAAGCATATATAGAGTAAATAGTAATGGTCCAAGCACAGAACCTTGTGGGACTCCATGACTAACCTTGTCATATCTTGATGATTCATCATTAACATGAACAAAATTATATCTATCAGATAGGTAGGACTTAAACCATCTTAGAGCAGATCCTTTAATGCCAATTTGGTGTTCCATCCTCTGTAGTAAGATGTGATGATCGATAGTGTCAAAAGCTGCACTAAGATCTAATAAGACTAGTATAGAGATAAGTCCTGCATCAGATGCAGTGAGGAGGTCATTTGTAACTTTTACCAATGCCGTTTCTGTGCTGTGATGCTTTCTAAAACCTGACTGAAACTCTTCAAATAGACTATTATACTGAAGAAAGCCACATAGTTGTTTCGCTACTGCTTTCTCTAGAATCTTTGAAAGAAAGGGGAGGTTGGATATTGGTCTATAGTTGGCTAAAACTTCTGGGTCTAGGGTAGGTTTTTTTAGGAGCGGTTTAATTACAGCTACTTTAAATGACTGGGGCACATAACCTGTTACAAGGGATAGATTGATAATGTTTAGTAGTGGATTTCTAATTAGGGGTAAAACCTCTTTGAGCAACCTAGTAGGTATGGGGTCTAGTATACAGGTTGATGATTTAGATGAAGATAATGTTGTCGTTAGTTCCTTAAGGTCAATTGGATGGAAGCTTTCCAAACACACATCAGGACTAATAACAGCCTCTATAATTCCTGTTGCTGAACTGGAATCTGTGGAGTGTAGGATATTTTCTCTGATAAGTCTAATTTTATTATTGAAGAAGTTCATAAAATCATTACAGGTGAGGGCTCTAGGAATGCATGGTTCAATAGAATGATGGCTCTCAGTCAGCCTGGCTACAGTGCTGAAAAGGATCCTGGGCTTATTCTTGTTTTCTTCTATCAACGCTGAATAGTAGTCTTTTCTTGCTCGGCGAAGGGCCTTCCTGTATACTTTAAGGCTATCCTGTCAGGCCATGTGTGGCTCTTCCAGTTTAGTGGAACGCCATTTCTTTTCAAGTTTATGAGTTTTCTGTTTTAACTTGCGAGTGTTAAGATTATACCACGGAGCTAGTCTCTTTACTGGTTTTGTTTTCTTTTTAACTGGGGCAATGGAATCGAGTGAAGCACGTAGAGAGCCGGCAGTGAAATCGGCAAGGTGATCAAGCTGGGAGGGGCTAAATTTAAGATATGACTCCTTTGTTATTTTGGGATATGGCACTGAAATTAATGCAGAGGGAATCATTTCTTTAAAATTTTCAACAGTGTCCTCAGATATCCATCTGCTATAATAACTAGTGACTCTTGGTTTATAGTTGATGAGCAGAAATTCAAATGTTAGAAGATAATGATCTGATAAAAGCAGATTTTGCGCAGAGACATTTAAATGCTCAATTTCAATGCCATATGTCAGAACAAGATCAAGGGTGTGATTAAAAGTGTGTGTTGATTCTTGTACACACTGACAGAAGCCGAATGAATCTAATAGTGAGAGAAATGCTGTACCAAGGCTGTCGTTTTCAACATCTACATGGATATTAAAGTCACCTACAATAATGACTTTATCTGTTTTGAGGTCCAAACCTGAGAGAAACTCTGAAAATTCAGATAAAAATTCAGTGTAGGGTCCAGGTGCTCGATACACTATAACAAACATAATTGGAGTTTTCATGGTTGGATCGGAAATGCTAAGAATGAGATTTTCAAATGAACTAAATTTTTGTTTGGGCTTAGGGTTTATTAATAGGGCAGAATTGAAAATGGCTGCAACTCCACCACCTCTGCCAGTGTCTCTGGGAATGTGTGTGTTAATGTGACTGGGAGGAGTGGATTCATTAACCCTCCGGGTACCCAACTCTCCTCTCCCCTCCGGGGTTAGGAGGGGGGTTCAATGTCTCCTACACGATGTCTTTGTCATCCCTTTGTCATACCATGTTGTAAAGTTTATAGATTTTTTGTTTCGCAGGATGTCAGGAGTATTCCAGATAGTCGTGAGTTTCCAATGGATGAGTGGAGACCTATTTGTTTGAAGAAATTTCCACCGGGCTATAAGGGAGGTGCTAATGTTAATATTCTTGAAGCAGCTATGTTGTCGGATAATGGGACTAATAAAGGGCAGATCTGGAATTTGGTTCTCTTTACACAGTGTTTGTTCAATATCTAAACATGCTTGGTCTAATGGACTCTGCTTGATCCATTTTAGGATATATTGTAGTCTATTGGCCAGGTAATAGTTATGAAAATTTTGTAATTCCAAACCACCGTGATCTTTAGTCTTTTATAGAGTTTTTTTTAACTTATAGGTGGTGGTTTAGTTTTCGATAGAAATTTGGAGATGCTAGAGTCTAATGACTTGAACCAGGCCAGGGGAGGTTGGCTTGGGACCATTGAGAAAATATAATTAATTTTTGGCAAGACCATCATTTTTACTGTTGTTACTCCTCCCATAAGTGATATGGGTAGACTCCCCCATCAAGTGAGATCATCCTCTATTGTTTTAATTAGGGAAGGGGAATATAATTTAGCCGTGACAGATCAGACAGCCTGGCAAAGATATTGATACCTTGGTAACTAATGTTCCCTGACTGTAGCGGGGCATTTAACGTACTCTGAAATTCCGAATTTATAGGTAGAAGAGTTGATTTGTTCCAATTAATAGAGTAATTTGAAATATTTGAGAATTTATTTATGAGTGTTTAAATTTGTGCTCTTTGAAGCAAAAGTAATACATCGCCAGCATAAAGGCTTATGTAATGGTTCACATTTGCTGTTTTAATACCTCTAATATTATTGTTTTGCCGAATTGCGGCTGCAAGTGGCTCAATAAATATGGCAAAGAGGGAGGGGTAGAGTGGACAACCCTGCCTGGTGCCCCTTTGGAGGGAAGCTTGGAGAAGTTTGATCATTTGTTCTAACACAGGCACTGGGTGAACTCTATAATAATTTGATCCATCCTAGAAAATGATCCCCCAAACCAAATTTTTGTAATGTAGTGAAGAGAAATTTCCAATTTACCCTGTCAATTGCTTTTTCTGCATCTAAGGAGACAATTACTGCATCTCTGTTCCAACTGTTACAGTAGTCTATCAAATTAATTAGTCTGCGTGTGTTTTTATTGGAGTGTCGGCCCTTGATAAACCAAGTTTGATCAGGGTGTATAATGTGTGGTGTTATTTTTTCAACACTTCTGCCAGCGCCTTGCAGATAATTTTAAGATCTGCATTTATAAGTGATATTGGACGATAGCTAGATGGCAGTGCAGGGTCTTTGTCTGGTTTGAGAAGGAGGCTAATATTTGCACAATTCATATTAGGAGGGAGAATGGAAGTTTCCTTAATTTCCATAAGCATTCTGTAGAATACTGGTGCGAGCTCTGGTCAGAATTCTTTGTACAATTCTGTAAGAAACCCATCTGGTCCTGGAGCTTTGCTGTTGGGCATGTGTTTAAGGGCTTCTTGAAGTTCCTCCATTGAAATAGGTGACCCCAGAGCCGTTATTTGTTCAATATTTAATTTCGGAAGTCAACTGTGCTCAAGAACGCATCTATGCTAGAGTTAAATGGGTTAATCTGTGATGAATACATTTTTTTTTAAATCCCCAAATGTATTATTCATTTCTTCTGGGACACAGGTTGTTTTCCCATTTGAGTACTTCACTGAGGATATTGTTACTTTTTCTTTGTTTGATTGAGTTGGTTTCTCTAGGAGTTTGTTGGATTTATTGCTGGTAAGATATATACACTGGTGTACAGTGACGGTCCAGGGGGAAAACAGTACATTGCGACGTGTGTTGTGCGTTTTTTTTTTTCTATTTCTCCAAAAGAAAAAAATAACAGTGGAAAAAAAAAAATGCTTAGTTACCTTATTGGATGGATGCCCTCCATGCTGAGGGGAGGAGTGTTGTTAGTAAAGCCAAGGGATGATCTCCGGATCAAGGAACAGCTGACCGTTGACATACAGTTTGTCCACATTGATGACAGCCCGGCGCTCCAGAATTTCATTCGGGAATTGATCATACACACTGAAGTCCGTTCCTCTCAGCTCCCTGCCCTGGCTCTTCACCAGCTCCTTCTGCTTGAAGTGTTCAAAGTGTTTGAAGTGTTCTGTCCGGTCTCTTTCCTCTGAGGCGATGGACCCAGTGGAAGGCGATGTCTTTCACAGTGTCCGTTGGAAGTTTCAGGTGTTTCTCCAGGAACTCCTTGATGGACATTTCAGGATCTTCATCAACCCGCTCTGGAATCCCGGAGAAGACCAGGTTGTCCCGCATGCTGTGCTCCTGAATATCATCGATAGACTCCTTCATCTGTTTGTTTTCCCCCCAAATCTTCATCATTCCCTTGGTGAGAGATTTGACAGAGTTTCTGAGGAACTCGTTCTCAGCTGTCAGCGAAGCCACCTGTTGCTGACTAAATTCCAGCGACTCACGTAGCACCTGAAATTCTCTGCGGATGACTTCCACCTGAGCAAGTCGGGCGTCAAAGCTTGCTAACTTCCTGTCAATTGACTTCAGTGATTTCTTCATTAAACCTATAGTTACTTTTTTTTCACTTTATGCAGTTCTGCTAACTACTTTAGCCTGTTTCTCTTCCTCTCTTTCTTAGTTATTTCAAATGTTTAGTTCTTCTTTTGCCTCCTTTAGCAACAATAATATGTATAATGTAGTTTATTTTTCCTGTTAGAGCAATTTCAATTTAGCTCTGCAGCATGAAAAGTAGATTGGTAGCTTCCTTAACTAGCCATCTTCCAATAGTAGGTGTGGACCGGGCTAGTTTAGTTGCCCTTAACCGTCCCTCAGCCATCCCTCAGCAACCCCTGAGTAGCTGGAAAACTAGGGTGGCTGCTGGGTGACTGTCAAAAGGAGGCGTACTTGTAAGCCACAGGCCACAGTTGACCAGCCACCCTGCATGTTTGTATTCTTGTGGGATAGAACAGATGACGTGGAATCAAATTTGAAACTCTTGGCAGAGGATAAATGTAAATACTGTAAAATTATACGCAATGCAGCAATAAAAAACCTGGCTAGAGTTGATGTGTACACATACCAAACTATGTCGGACACCATGATTTTCCCTAGACCCCCTGCCTAATCTGACCAATGATATTTAGCTGCATGTTATCACTCAGTCCCTGGTTGTGGTGGTGTCCATCAACAGAATCACAGCAAGTTCTTTTTTTTCCCCTGTGTACTTCATCTTTCTTATAATACTGTAAAGTGATTTTCTGAATTAAAAGTGACTGACAGCCAGTTCTGGCAATTAATTTGTGAAATTAATTTTTGATTGACAGGAAAGTCTCTAATTGGTCAAATTAAAAAATGATTGACAGTTTCCCTGCCCAATCCAAGTGACTTTCTGCAAACAGAGTTATTTCAACATTTATCAGATTTGTCATTTAGAATGTTTTTGATGTATAAAATCCAATCACATCAAATTTTATTTGTATAGCCCAAAATCATAAATTACAAACTGTACAGCTGTGACACCTTCTGCCGTTAGACCCCGAACTGGGTGAGGAAAAACTTTAAAAAAAAAAAAAACCAAACCCTTAACAGGGAAAAAAAAGAAACCTAAGGAAGAACCACAGAGGAGGGATCAGAACAGAACAACATGGCAATAACAGGTTAGTAAGAATAATTAATGCGTCTCAGGGTACGTGAGAGCTATAAATCCAGATGTATGAGAAATCTATTGATTCAGAAGCAGGTGTAGTCTGTTGATTCAGTCGTTGTAGTCAATGTATCCAGGACTGAGTGTTGCTGACGAAGTCAGCGAGTCTAAGAGTAGGTGGAATTTATAAATCCAGGGGTATGTAAAGTCTAGTGATCCAAAAGCAGCTGTAGTCTGTTCATCTGTCTGTCCAGAAGTCATTGTGATCCATGGATCCAGATTTGTGCTGGGCAATCCAGTTTAGGATTTAAGTCACAAGATCTCCTGTCTTAAAGTGGGCATTTGGTGTCAGGGAGATGGTAAATGTACTATCAGGCCTTTTATTTTTTGTGTGTCCTTGATTATTAGGCATGGTAAATAGGCTAACTTTTTGGCTATTGGCTATTAATTGACCTTGTTTTGTTTTTTCATTTTGACGTTCAGATACTTTCTGTCTTATTTGTTATTATTAAATTGAGAAAAACTGGAGGATCCATCTGCAGAACTGTGTGGATGAAAATTATCTGTGTGCCCTAAATGTTATAGATTTTTCCTGCTCCAACACCTGATTCGAATAAGAAACTTATTGTGATCCAACGACCATCCAGTGATCAGCTGAACAAGTGGGTAGCTGAGATGTCGGCTGTATTCTGACACAATTCTTAAAACTATGTGATGTGAATCGATTTTAAACTTGTAGGGTTTGTTCCACTGGCAGCTTTAGTTTAAAGCTGCTGTAGGTACTTTTATAAATAAAGATAAATAAATAATTAAATACCTTTTTGTCATAATTGCTAAAATGATGATCGCTTGATAATAGAAAAAGTCCAGCTCCTCTGGTCCCCTCTGCTTCTGCTAACACCATTTTTTTTAGAAACAAGTCGCTTTCTGCAGGGAGGCCAATCAGAACGTCCGATGAGTGTCTTGTTCAAGTCTGTAGCTTTAGTCCTCTTTTCTCTCAAACTTACCAAATGCAGCTTTAACAGCTGTTTAAAGCAAAGTCCAAAGACTCAATGGTTTCTCTTCATGCAGCACTGTCAGTGCATTAGGTGCTATTAAACATTAATTCTTCCTGGCAGTTTTGAATTTGGTGTTGACTATTGAAGGTAACAGTTAAATGACTACTCAAAGTAATATTTCTATAAGAATACCACACTTCGTGTTTTGGTCAAAGTTTAGAGCCTCACTTTTCTTGCTCGCGGCTGCCATAGCGTATTTAACGTCAACTAAGTTGAACTGCTGTAGCCAAAAACTAATACGCGAATAATAAAATGTTACTCGAATATTAACCTTACTAACGAGTCCCCGAATACTCATACCTAATATATCTAATAGAGAAATATGAAAACCTGTTCTAAACTGAAACACTGGAGTGAAAAGCCTGCTGTCATGAAAGATGAGACAGTAATTGAAGGATAAAACTGTACACTCTAGGTAGGGATCCCGCCATAATTGCAAAATAGAGAAATCACAAAAAGGTGTCTGCGGAGGATGGCAAGTTACTTTCACTATCGCATGTAACGTCACCTCTCCTCCACTCATGTTCAGACGGAAGCACTAGAGACTGCACTGGTTCTAATTGAATACTACGTTGGATAATTCTGGCTTTGTGCCAAATCAAAAACTCAGACGAGCTAATATGAAAAATATGCTTAAAACCACCCCTGCAGCTGCAACCGCACTCAAGAGTGTTTGGGCCGATACTGAACTCACCTGCTACCTAAAAGAGGACCCAATAGATTCTAATGCATACCTTGCTACCTAGTGCTGCAGGGAACATCATCAATCCTGTTTGCTCACAAAGTCACAACTTCACAAGGTCAATAAGTCGGTTTTCCTTGCACGAAACAAGAACACAGCAACCCAGGTATATACAGTAGTGTTCAAAATAATAGCAGTCCAATGTGACTAACCAGATTAATCACTGTTATTAGTATATTTTTTATTGCTACATGGCAAACAAGTTACCAGTAGGTGCAGTAGATTCTCAAAAAACCAACAAGACCCAGCATTCATGATATGCACGCTCTTAAGGCTGTGCAATTGGGCAATTAGTTGAAAGGGGTGTGTTCAAAAAAATAGCAGTGTGGCATTCAATCAGTGAGGTCATCAATTTTGTGAAAAAACAGGTGTGAATCAGGTGGCCCCTATTTAAGGATGAAGCCAGCACTTGTTGAACATGCATTTCTCTTTGAAAGCCTGAGGAAAATGGGTCGTTCAAGACATTGTTCAGAAGAACAGCGTACTTTGATTAAAAAGTTGATTGGAGAGGGGGAAACTTATAAAGTGGTGCAAAAAATTATAGGCTGTTCAGCTAAAATGATCTCCAATGCCTTAAAATGGAGAGCAAAACCAGAGACACGTGGCAGAAAACGGAAGACAACCATCAAAATGGATCGAAGAATAACCAGAATGGCAAAGGCTCAGCCAATGATCAGCTCCAGGATGATCAAAGACAGTCTGGAGTTACCTGTAAGTACTGTGACAGTTAGAAGACGTCTGTGTGAAGCTAATCTATTTACAAGAATCCCCCGCAAAGTCCCTCTGTTAAAAAAAAGGCATGTGCAGAAGAGGTTACAATTTGCCAAAGAACACATCAACTGGCCTAAAGAGAAATGGAGGAACATTTTGTGGACTGATGAGAGTAAAGTTGTTCTTTTTGGGTCCAAGGGCCGCAGACAGTTTGTGAGACGACCCCCAAACTCTGAATTCAAGCCACAGTACACAGTGAAGACAGTGAAGCATGGTGGTGCAAGCATCATGATATGGGCATGTTTCTCCTACTATGGTGTTGGGCCTATTTATCGCATACCAGGGATCATGGATCAGTTTGCATATGTCAAAATACTTGAAGAGGTCATGTTGCCTTATGCTGAAGAGGACATGCCCTTGAAATGGGTGTTTCAACAAGACAATGACCCCAAACACACTAGTAAACGAGCAAAATCTTGGTTCCAAACCAACAAAATTAATGTTATGGAGTGGCCAGCCCAATCCCCGGACCTTAATCCAATCGAGAACTTGTGGGGTGACATCAAAAATGCTGTTTCTGAAGCAAAACCAAGAAATGTAAATGAATTGTGGAATGTTGTTAAAGAATCTTGGAGTGGAATAACAGCTGAAAGGTGCCACAAGTTGGTTGACTCCATGCCACACAGATGTGAAGCAGTTATAAAAAACTGTGCTCATACAACTAAATATTAGTTTAGTGATTCACAGGATTGCTAAATCCTAGAAACAAAAAAGTTTGTACAAAATAGTTTTGAGTTTGTAAAGTCAATGGCAGACACTATTTTTTTGAACACACCCCTTTCAACTAATTGCCCAATTGCACAGCCTTAAGAGCGTGCATGTCATGAATGCTGGGTCTTGTTGGTTTTCTGAGAATCTACTTTCTACAATCTAATTGTTTGCCATGTAGCAATAAAAAATATACTAAAAACCTGGATTAATCTGGTTAGTCACATTGGACTGCTATTATTTTGAACACTACTGTATATTTGAGACTTTGTGCTTTAGGGTACAGCATATTCTATCATATTCAATGCCTTTTTTTTGGTCATTTTTATAGTTTTGAAAAATATAGCCACTCCACTTTATTAAGATGTGTTATTATTTTGCATTAAAATTTTAGTAATATATGCCAGATTTTGGCACTAGATGTCAGGCTAGAGCTTTAGTTTGTCAGAGCAAAAAAAGCAGCTGTGTTGGCAAAGCATCTGCCACACCTCTCTGCCTGCTTGCTATGCCTCAGCCCCCGTGTGCCACCAGGTCTATCACCCTGGTGCATCCCCGGAGGACAAGAGTAAATGAAGTAATATGCCCCTTCGTGTTGGTGGATAATTAAAGTGATGATGTAAGTAAACAAACAAAGCAAGAACTATGTACATTATACATTTTATACACTATACATTATGTACAATATAGTTTTTAATATTTGTAGAATTTTTCTTCTATCTGCTGAATGCAAGTTTTAGCTTATTAGGTATCCAGCTAACAGCTAAGTAATGACTACAGTGTATTTCTTTTGGGTATTTTTTTTAAACTTGTAATTACATTGCACATTGTGGTTTCAAAAACATTAGTGTTTTCTTTTGTTAATTGCAAATTTAAAACCTGTTTATTTCGGTTTCGTCAGAATTTGATGCCACCGCATCCACCTCAGGTCATTGGAGCCAGCAATCTTGGTGGAGAGGAGGAAGGGGATGCGGCAGCAGGGGACCCTGAGGCCAAGTAGCCCAAGGCGTGAGGCCCTGGAGGCAGTGAGGCAACAGCAAGAGTAGAACAAGGTTGGTACTTGTGCCATTTATAACATCTAGTTACGTATGACAAATCATCTACACAAACCATTAAAACCCATGCTATATTTATGTGAATGGATAAACACTGCAAAAAAATCTAAATCTTACCAAGTATGTGTCTATTTGTATCCTAAATATATCGGAACATAAAATAAGACAATTGCCTAAAGAGTAACTTGCTTTTAGATAAATGCAGTATATCTTGCTTCAAATTAAAATTGTAAGTAATAAAAATATGCCCATGGATCGTCTTTTTTTGTTTGTTTGTTTACAAGCAAAAAAACTACTCCACTGATTTTTTTTTTTAACAACAAAGTGTTTAGAATCAGATTTATTTGGCCTAAAGTTTTTACACATACAAGGAATTTGTTTCCCTCTCTTTATGGCTCTCTAGATGTGCAGTACATACATACATACCATATATTATATACATATAAACAGAAAATACTGTATACACAAACACAAACAATATACAGTGTTGTTTTAACTTTGCTATATACAGAAAAGACAATGTAGATATTATTTCCAAAAAACATTGTACATTTTATAGAGATATATACATATTAAACACTCAGAAAACAAGCAAACACATATACAATTTATGCATATTTGTACACTGTGTCAATTTATTGCAGTTAAACGTTTGATATGAATGAAACTGAGATAAAAGTATCACAATTTACTGTTCTCTTACTGAGTTACTGTCTAATTTTTGTATGAGATATTTTGACTAGAAATAAGACAATTACACCTGATATGAGATAAGACATTTTGCAGTGAATTAGTCCAATCTGCCAATGTAAACCCTATCCAAAAATAAAACCCTGATCTACATCGCTTTCTTTCTTGTTCATATTTCACAGATGTAGCTTCCAGAGATGACCCTGGAGGAATGGAGAGAGCTCGGGAGGGATCTTTTGGATCACCAGCCAGTGCTGGCTTTGAGATCTCTGGGATCAGTAGCACTTAATGTCCTATATACATATGAAACACATAGCTAATTGCAACATCAGGGCATCAAAAGCCTAACAGTGTTGCAATCTGGTAACGGCACCCCCACTTTTTATACAATTTATTACTATTATTAAAATTACTTCTCTTTAGAGTTAATAAAATAATTTTCATATGAATAAAAATGTTATGATCATTTACCTTTACATACAGAACATTATACAATGCATACCACATGAAAGAGATTATTAAAGTGCATAGTGATGAATGTGTACATGAGAGAGTGAGTGAGGGAATTATAATTTGTAACCCTGAACACTGTAACTGTGCTGTAGATTCCTCCAGATGTGATACGTTCAAAGAGACTATGACCCATGTGGTGCTAGACATGAGGAAGAAGGCCAGGGGCTTGTACATCAAGTGTCCGCCAGTTCTTTGGTTGACTTTCAGCTCCAAAATAGTAATAATAAAAAAAACAAACTGAAAAATCAGACGATGGAAATTGTTCATCATTTTTACTGTTCGCAGAATTTTACATGATATAATACGTAATATTCCCTCCTTCATATAACATGTAAAACAAGTTATTCATTACATACCAAAACTTCTGAGTTGTTTTTAAGCAAGCCTTCGGGGGGTCATTTGGTCCTTGGTGTTGGTCCTTCTTTTTAGCAACCAGGAGGCTAAAATGTTGAGTTGTCTTAAATGTTATTAATGCCGAAGAGTGTTTTACATACCTGAAAATATAAGGTCAGGGCTTCACACATCACACTGAAATTCTCCTGGGGAGGGACACAATTCTTGACAGGCAGGCATATTTCGGTATAATGGTGGTCACTACTGAAAGCAGAAATGTGAGTTACAAGTAGAAGACGCCTTCTAGTTTGTTGATGCCTAGGGCCCGCCAAACTGCAAACGCAATACCAGTGTTGACTCTTGTCTACTGCCTCTCTTTGACTGCAGCCTTTTAAGTCAAAGAATGCATTTTCTTTAGTGGAAGAGATGTTGAAATGTTCTTTGAGCGCTGCACACTGCACTCCATGTTCAAATTCTGTTAGTGGTCATGCCCCAACCTCGTGCTGTTAAATGCAGGGAAGAGACCAAAATTTCACAGGAAGGGATTCACATTCACGTCCGGCCAGTGTTGCTATTTAAAAAGAGAATTGAAAAGCTCAGATATCAACAAACAAAGGGCAAGTATGGCTGCAGCCTATGCTTGGGATGCCATTAGTTGTTGGGTGCTATATTAAGGTTGAAAAACTTTCATATAGAATCTTTTAAATTTAACCTAAGCAATTTATTTTTTTTTTCTTTATCTTTAAATGAAATTAAAATTTTACAATAATAAATTTCATTTGGTTTATGTAACCTTAGTTACATAAAGTTAGTTATATCTTAGTTCTATCTTAACCTAAAAATAACATGGAGTAACCTGGTCTTGTTGCTGCACAGTGTTCTGCAATGAATAAAAGGAAAATCTGTCTTTTTTAAAAGATGTGTAAGCAAGTGTGGGACCAAAGAAATGCACTATGAGTTAAAAGGTCATCACTGTAGGATAATCTCTTCAAAAAAGAGTGCCAAAATAAAAATGGTGGGGTGGGGTGCAATAATATTGCATATCACGCATACATATATAACCCACCCTTAATCATTACAAGGGAAATTCCGTCACCATAACAGCCCTAACTCTGGGTCCATTATTATTAGTCTTGCATTAACTGCATGCTCTTTGAGTAAGAAACACATGACCTGACCTTATATTGTATATTATAGAAAATTCCCGTTAGTGAACACTGTTGTGTGTATGTGCAGTGTCTAAAGGAAAACCATAAAGAATATTTGGAGGTTCGCGATTACAAAACCAGGTATCAGACTTGTACCACAACTTCTGTTTATGGGGTCATTTATATATTGGGCTAACCAAACAAAAACATAGAAAACAGTAAGTAGTCAAACATTACTGTCACTCTCTATTGTGGTTTTGCGTTTCTTTGACTCCAAAGATCAAAGGATCATAATCCACCGTGTTTCCTCCCAGTAGTACTTGCACCCACAGTGTACGTATGCTGATATATAGAGGAGCTGGAAAGGATGTGGGGAGTAAAGACACCAGTGGTACCAGTGGTGATAGGAGCACTCGGGGCTGTAACCCCCAAGCTGGGAGAGTGGCTCCAACAAATCCCAGAAACAACACCTGAGATATCTGACCAGAAGAGCGCAATCCTAGGAACAGCTAAGATCCTGCACAGGACCCTCACGCTCCCAGGCCTCTGGTAGAGGACCCGAGTTTGAAGGAGACACAAGACCGTCCACAGAGAGAGGGCGAGTGGGGAATTAAAAATTTTTTTTTCTTTATATATATATAGCACGTAACAGCAGGGTTAAAAATGGAGGCAGGTACGGCATACTTGGAGCGCCATAACCAAATTATACAGGAACATCTGCACTGAGTATGGGCTGGAGGTTCCTGGATCAAAGTGGAAAACACCTCCAAACGTGATTGAGAATGACCGAGCTAAGATCCTTCGAGGCTGTAACCTCCAAGTTGGGAGAGTGGCTCCAACAAATCCCAGGAACAACATCTGAGATCTCTGTCCAGAAGAGCTCAATCCTGGGACCAGCTAAGATATTGTGCAGGGCCCCAGGCTTCCAGGCCTCTGGTAGAGGACCCTAAGCTTGAAGGAGACACAAAACCACCCACAGAGGGCAAGAGGGGAATTTTTTATACATATACTGTATGATTGCAGTATATACACAACTTTTGAATTTGATGCCTGTAGCATGTTCAGAACAAAGGTTGGCACAGGAGCATGCAAAGACTGGAGCAGTTAAGTACTGTGTTACTTTACCTTTTCTTCTAACAACACTCAGTGAGTGTCTGAACTGAAGACAGTCATTTTTGAAGGGCTGAAAGTGAATTTCGTTCCAATTCCTGCCTGACGTACAGCTTCAGTTGCTCAGCAGTCGGGGGTTATGTTGATGTATTTTGGGCTTCATAATGTGCCTTATTCACACTTTAAACAATGTCCCAACTTTGTAGAAGTCAGATATATATAATCACTTCCTCTTACTATACATGATTCAGCCAAAATATATACCAGCTATAAGTACTACCATCTTGTTTTGTTGAAAATATTCAGTAGTGATTGAGGGGGGGGGCTGCGCTATTGAATTTCTGCCTATACACCCTAATAGGGCAGTTGGAATAAATTTTGTGGTTCAAATATAATTTGAATAGTAAAAATCTCATTAATATCTGAATTCTTTGTGTTTTTAGTTTTATAAATCTGTTTGCTACCATTCCTGAAGATCACCTACTTGTCTTAGCCTACTATTGAAACAAATGAAAGGTGGTGCAATCCTGGGCATGTTACCGTGAGAGAATATCTCTGCTCCCCATACATTGAACTCATAGCCGTGAGTATGCGCCCATATTATTTGCCACCAGAGTTCTCCTCTGCCATGTTGATTGGTGTTTACATTCCGCCATCAGTATGTCCATGAAAGCCATCAGCTGTCAGCTGACCAGACAGCAGCACGTGACACTATACACAGCACAGTTGCTAGGCTACTGAGTCAATGCCCCAAAGCATTTGTGGCCATAACTGAAGATTTTAATCATGTTAACCTGGACTCTACTCTCCCAACCTCTCACCAGTTTGTTGACAGCCCCACACAGGGAAATAAAACACTAGACCTTCTGTATGCAAATGTTAACGATGCATACAGAGCCACTGCCCTCCCCCCACTAGGTAACTCAAACCACAATCTGGTCTCATTAACACCTCAGAATGTTCCTGCAGGTCAAGGGCAGACTGTTTCCATAAGGAATGTGAAGAGGTGGACACAAGAAGCCAAAGATACCCTGCAGGACTGCTTTGATACCACAGACTGGAACGTGCTCTGTAAACCACATGTGGAGGACATTAACAGTATCACTGACTATATCTTGGCCTATATCAACTTCTGTGAGTATACCATTATCCCTTCCAGAGCGGTACATTGCTATCCAAACAACGGGCCTTGGATCACTAGTGACCTGAAGCAGCTGCTTAACAGGAAGCAGAGAGCCTTGGGTCTGGTGATAAGGAAGAGCTGAAGAGGATAAAGCTCTAGGTGAAACTGAGAGAGTGCAATGACTCGTATATACAAAACCTGGAGAACAAACTTCAGCTGAACAACATCAGGGACGGGTGGGTGGGTATGAAGCAAATCACGGGCCTCAAGAGGAATGACAGTCAGCAGGGGGGCAGCTTTGAGAGCCAATGAGCTGATTTTTTTTTCAGTAGGTTCAGCACTGGACCCTCTGATGGGCCCTCACACACAGGAGCAGACTTTGCATCCTCTTAGACATTTAACTCACCCCCTCATTACCGCCACTCCTGCCTGCTAAGCACCCCTTGTCCCAATGCCCCTGTACCATCCCCCACAGGATTCACTTCACCCCCCCACATGAATGTGACTACGGATCGGGTAAGAAGACAGTTGGTGAGACTCAACCAAGGCAGGGTGGCAAGATCCTCAATTCCTGTGCTGCAGAGCTATCGGGCTACCTGCAGTACATCTACAACCTGAGTTTGAGGCAGGAAAAAGTACCAGTGTTATGGAAAACATCTGGTTTATTACCAGTACCAAAGAAAGCCACCCCATCTGGCCCCTAATTACTTCAGACCGGTTGCCCTGACGTCACGTGTCATGAAAGTACTGCAGAGACTGGTTTTAGCCCACCTACTACCACAGGTGAAAATTTCTCTCGACCCAATTCAGTTTGCTTACCAGCACCATGTGGGTGTGGATGATTCTGTCATCTACATGCTGCAGCGTGCTCATTCGTGGTTGGTAGTGGCAGCCTGTGAGGATTATGTTTTTTGATTTCTCGAGTGACTTTAATACCATCCAACCCGTTTTGCTGAGTTAGAAAGCTGCTCAGGATGGGTGTCAGCTATTCACCGTGTCCCAGTTATCTGGCTATCTGTCAGAGAGGCCCCGGTTTGTGCGACTTGGGACCTTGCTCCATGATGTGGTTGTCAGTAACACTGGAGTGCCCCAGGTGACATTCCTGTCTTCTTTTCTGTTCACATTGTACACCTCAGACTTTCTGTACAACTTTGAGTCATTCCACCTGCAGACATTTTCTGATTACTCTGCGCTAGTGGGGTGTTTCAGAGCAATACAGGGCACTGCTGGATAGCTTTGTTGATTGTGGAGCGCTACAAGTGCCTGGGTGTACATTTAAACAACAGATTGGACTGGAGAACCAACGCGAATGCTGTGTACAAAGAAGGAGATGAGCAGACTCTTTTTTTTCTGAGGACTCTCAGATCCTTCAATTTGCGAAACAGGAAGCTGGAGATGTTTTACCACTCTGTGGTAGTGAGTGCCATCTACTTTCCTGTTGTCTCTTTGGGGAGCAGCATCATTGCCAGGGACGCCAGCAGAATTAACAAACTGATATGGATGGCTGGAACCATCATTTGACAGCAACTTTGAGTCTGTGAGGGACAGAAGATCACTGAACAAACTGCTCTTCATCATGGACAATCCCACACACCAACTCAACCTTTACAGAAAAGCGGAGTTTCTTCTCCAACAGACTTATTTAGCTCCGCTGTCACAAAGAACGTTACAGTAAGTCATTCCTGCCGTTCACCATTGTGCTGTACAACAGCTCATCTTTGTGTGACAGATGAGAGGGCTGTCTATCTGTCTATTCATCTCAAGAGTCCCACAAGGTTCTGTGCTTGGACTGATACTGTTCATTCTATAGATGCTTCCTTTACGTAATGGTAACACAATTTTCAATGCAAAGCATATGATACACAATTATGATTATCGAGCCAGTTACCTCAATCAGTTAGCTAAACTGCTGGCATGTCTTAAGGACATAAAAACTGGATGGTTCACACCTTTTTTACTAACGTTTTTAACGCAGACAAAACTGAAGTAATTGTTCTAAAACAACACAGTTAATCTGTGTGGCATTGTCTTGGCCTCTAGCACCATCATAAGAAATCTTGGTGTTATCTTTGGTGAGCACATGTCTTTTGATTTTATATTAACCTGGTTTCAAAGACTAGTTAGCCACAAGCAGAGGAAATCAGATACAGAACTAAAAGTAATGGATTACCTGTTGAATACAGTATATCACTACAGTGATCCCAGTGTCATTATTTTGAACTGAGGCCTGCAGTATTTTGATGAGCTTAGCAAGTAGGCTACAGCTGATAGCTCAGTGTGAAAGGCACTATGTAATTAATGTTACATACCTTCCATTGGAATGTAAATATGAGATTATTATAACATATCCACTGTTCAAAGTGGTGACATCAGGAAATTACTACTGTATGAAATCAAATCAAATCCAATTTTATTTGTTTTGCCCAAAATCACAAATTACACATTGTCTCACAGGACTTTCACAACTCTTACAGATGTGACACCCTCTGTCTTTAGACCCTCACACCGGGTAAGGAAAAACTTAAAAACCCTAAACAGGGAAAATAAGAAACCTCAGGAAGAACCACAAAAAAGGGATCTGTCTTCCTAGGACAGGCAGACATGCAATAAATGTCACTTGTACAGAACACAGCAACATGACAACAACAGACTAGTAAGAATGTATGAGTTCATTAGTCTATAAATCCAGAATTCTCTTGACCCAAAAGCAGGTGTAGTGCTTTGATTGAAGAGTCATAATGGTCCATGTATCCAGATCTGAGAGTTGCTGATGAAGTAGGTGGGTCCAAGAGTTTATGGAACCAATAAATCCAAAGGTATGTGAAGTCTTGTGATCCAGACGTGGGTATAGTCTGTTGGTCCGGAGTCTATATAATCCATGGATCCAGATTTGTGCAGGGCAATCCAGCCTAGGATCCAAATCACAAGATCTCTTTTCCTAATGTGGGCAGTAGGCGTCAGGCAGGACCACAGCAGCAGCTCCCACCACTACCTACAAAACCTGCAGGATGATAAAGACTCCCGGGAAGAAGTAAAGTTAGTATAATGTTTTGTTAGGATATGTACATTTAGAGGAGCAGAGATAGAGTCAGAGTCAGAGGGGGAGGAGAAGAGAGGAGCTCAGTGTATCATGGAGTGTTCCCCTGGCAACCTAAGCCTATGGTAGTATAACTAGTGGCTAGATAGGACAGCCTTAACTATATATGCTTGATCAAACAGGAATGTTTTAAGCCTACTCTTAAAATCAGAGAGTGTGTCTACTACTCATACCAAGACAAGAAGATCAAATCAAATCAAATCAAATTTTATTTGTATAGGCCCAATTCACAATTTAAACATTATCTCACTGGGCTTTGACAAACTGTACAGATGTGACATCCTCTGTCCTTAGACCCTCGAACCGGGGGAGGAAAAACTTAAAAAGAAAAACCCTAAACAGGGAAAATAAGAAACCTCAGGAAGAACCACAGAGGAGGGATCCTCTTCCTAGGATGGACAGATGTGCAATAGATGTCAATTGTACAGAACACAACAACAAGATAATAAAAGTTTACTTAGAATGTATAAGACATCCATGAGTCCCAGAGTCTGTGGAATCAATAAATCTAGACACATGTTTACTCCGTCGGTCCAGGAGTCATTATAGTCCATGTAACAAGATCTGAGTGTTGCTGATGTAGTCACTGAGTCCAAGAGTATGTAGAATCTATAAATCCAGGGATATGTGAAGTGTATTGATCCAGAAGCCGTGTAGTCTATTGGTCCAGAAGCCATTATAATCTTTGGATCCCAATTTGCACTTGGAAATCCAGCCTAAGATCCAAGTCACAGGATCTCCTGTCCTAATGTGGCCAAGAGGCATCAGGCAGGACCATAGGCAGGACCACAGCAGCACCTCCCACCGCGACCTAGAAAAACCTGCAGGATGGTAAAGCACAAAGACTCCGGGGAATAAGTAAAGTTAGTGTAAGGATATGGACATTTACAGGAGCAGAGAAGGAGTCGGAGTCAGAGGGGGGAGAGAAGAAAGCTCAGTGACTCATGGAGTGTTCCCCCAGCAACCTAAGCCTATAGCAGCATAACTAAGGGCTAGATAGGCCAGCCTTAACTATAAGCTTTATCAACAAGGAAGGTTTTAAGCCTACTCTTAAGATCAGAGAGTGTGTCTGCCTCCCGTACCAAGACTGGAAGATAGTTCCACAGGAGAGGAGCTTGATAGCTGAAAGCTCTGCCTCCCATTCTACTTTTGGAGATTCTTGGGATCACCAATAACCCTGCATCCTGGGAGCGTAAGGTTCTGGATGGGTGATAGGGTACTATGAGCTCTTTAAGATAAGATGGTACCTGACCATGAAAAGCTTTGTGGGTGAGGACAAGGATTTTAAATTCTATTCTGAATTTAACTGGGAGCCAATGCAGAGAAGCCAGTATGGGGGAAATATGGTCTCTGATATTGGTTCTAGTCAGTACACGTGCTGCTGCATTTTGGATTAACTGAAGAGTTTTTAAAATCTTATTAGGGCAACCTGAAAATAAAGAATTACAGTAATCCAGCCTGGAAGTCCCAAATGCGTGAACTAGTTTTTCTGCATCTTGTTGAGACAGGATATGCCGGATTTTAGAAATGTTACGAGGTGGAAGAAGGCCATCCCTGAAATCTGTTTTACATGTGAGTTAAAGGACAGCTCCTGGTCAAAGATGACACCCAGGAATCTGACAATGGTGCTGGAGGCCAAGGTAATGCCATCCAGATTAGGTAGGATTTAAACCATCTTGAAGCAGATCCTTTAATGCCAATTTGGTGTTCCATCCTCTGTAGTAAGATGTGATGATCGATAGTGTCAAAAGCTGCCCTAAGATCTAATAAGACTAGTATAGAGATAAATCCTTCATCAGACGCAGTGAAGAGGTCATTTGTAACTTTTACCATTGCCGTTTCTGTGCTGTGATGCTTTCTTACACCTGACTGAAATTCTTCAAGTAGACTATGATCCTTAAAAAAACCCACATAGTTGTTTAGCTACTGCTTTCTCTACAATCTTTGAAAGAAAGGGGAGGTTGGATATTGGTCTATAGTTGGCTAGAACTTCTGGGTCCAGCGAAGGTTTTTTTAGGAGTGGTTTAATTACAGCTACTTTAAAAGACTGGGGAACATAACCTGTTACAAGGATAGATTGATAATGTTTAGTAGCGGATTGCTAACTAAGGGTAAAACCTCTTTGACCAGCCTAGTAGGTAAGGGGTCTAGTATACAGGTTTACAATTTAGATGAAGATAATGTTGTTGTTAGTTCATGAAGGTCAATTGGATGGAAGCTTTCCAAACACACATCAGGACTAATAACGGCCTCTATGATTCCTGTTGCTGAACTGGAATTGGTGAAGTGTAGCATATTTTCTCTGATAAGTATAATTTTATTATTGAAGAAGTTCATAAAATCATTACAGGTGAGGGCTCTAGGAATGCATGGTTCAATAGAATGATGGCTCTCAGTCAGCCTGGCTACAGTGCTGAAAAGGATCCCGGGCTTATTCTTGTTTTCTTCTATCAACGCTGAATAGTAGTCTTTTCTGGCTCGGCGAAGGGCCTTCCTGTATACTTTAAGGCTATCCTGCCAGGCCATGCGTGACTCTTCCAGTTTAGTGGAACGCCATTTCTTTTCAAGTTTATGAGTTATCTGTTTTAACTTGCGAGTGTTAAGATTATACCACGGAGCTAGTCTCTTTACTGGTTTTGTTTTCTTTTTAACTGGGGCAATGGAATCGAGTGAAGCACGTAGAGAGCCGGCAGTGAAATCGGCAAGGTGATCAAGCTGGGAGGGGCTAAATTTAAGATATGACTCCTCTGTTATTTTGGGATATGGCACTGAAATTAATGCAGAGGGAATAATTTCTTTAAAATTTTCAACAGTGTCCTCAGATATGCATCTGCTATAATAACTAGTGACTCTTGGTTTATAGTTGATGAGCAGAAATTCAAATGTTAGAAGATAATGATCTGATAAAAGCAGATTTTGCGCAGAGACATTTAAATGCTCAATTTCAATGCCATATGTCAGAACAAGATCAAGGGTGTGATTAAAAGTGTGTGTTGATTCTTGTACACACTGACAGAAGCCGAATGAATCTAATAGTGAGAGAAATGCCGTACCAAGGCTGTCGTTTTCAATGTCTACATGGATATTAAAGTCACCTACAATAATGACTTTATCTGTTTTGAGGACCAAAGCTGAGAGAAACTCTGAAAATTCAGATAAAAATTCAGTGTAGGGTCCAGGTGCTCGATACACTATAACAAACATAATTGGAGTTTTCATGGTTGGATCGGAAATGCTAAGAATGAGATTTTCAAATGAACAAAATTTTTTTTGGGCTTAGGGTTTATTAATAGGGCAGAATTGAAAATGGCTGCAACTCCACCACCTCTGCCAGTGTCTCTGGGAATGTGTGTGTTAATGTGACTGGGAGGAGTGGATTTATTAAGACTTACATATTCGTCTTGGCACAGCCAAGTTTCAGTAAGGCAGAATAAATCAATATTGTTATCTGATATAAACTCATTTATTAATACACCTTTAGATGATAGGGATCTGATATTCGAGAGTCCACATTTAAGTCTCTTTACTTTGTAAACTGCCTCATTAGTGGTGTTGATTTTTATTAAGTTCCTATGTGAACTCTTATTTGATTTAGTGAATTTAGTGAATTTATGTGGACGGGGGACAGTCACAGTCTCTATGGGGTTGTAGGTGGATGACTCTAAAGGAAGCGCAGAGAAGCGTGTAAGACTGCAACTCTGCTTCCTGGCCTCAACTCTAAATTGTGAATTTGGCTGACTGATAAATCTGGCCATATTTCTAGAAATGAGAGCAGCTCCTTCCCAATAAGGATGGATGCTGTCTCTCCTAATTAGACCAGGTCTTCCCCAGAAAGTTTGCCAATTATCAATGAAACCCACGTCGTTTGCTGGACACCAGCTCGACAGCCAGCGGCTGAATGACCAAATGCGACTAAACATGTTGTCACTGGTCAGATTAGGCAGGGGACCAGAGAAAACTACGGAGTCCGACAGTGTTTCGGCAAAAGCACACACGGAATCAACATTAACTTTAGTGACTTCTGACTGGCATAGCCGAATGTCATTACTGGCGACATAAATTACAATCTTACTGTATTTACGTTTACTTTTTGCCAGCAGCTTTAAATTTGATTCCACGTCGCCCGCTCTGGCCCCGGGAATACATTTCATTATGGCCACTGGTGTGGAAAATGTCACGTTTTGCAAAATAGAGGTGCCAATTATTAGAGTTGGTTTCTCAGTGGGTGCGTCACTGAGTGGGGAAAATCTGTTGGAAACGTGAACGGGTGGGTGGTGAACCGTGGACTTCTGCTTAGGACTATGCTTCCTTTGAAAAGTCACCCAACCTGCCTGGTTTCCCAGATGCTCGGGAGCTGCTGGGGGGCTCGGCGGAGCTGCTTTCAGCAAATAAACTGCACTTAATACACGTACCATTATCACTAAAAGAGGCAGAGGAATAACTAAACATGTGACACACTGAGCAGGAGTGAAGAGGAGAGCCAGAGGGAGAAGCCATCGTTGTGCTCACTACCTGAGTAGTGAGTTGGTTAGCGTGACACAGAATGTTTGTAAGACTAGTGATACAATTCACTAAAATGAGACAGGGCTGAATGGTGCTTAAGTACAAGGGTGTACACTTTAAGTACACACCAGTTACACAATTAGTGTAGTTAAAATCCCTCCAGATAGTTCGCAAGGTGCTGCAAGACGACCAGACACGGGCAACAGGAAGTGATGAAATACGCTTACCGCAGTGGTGCAGAGCAGCTCCAATCAGCCAATACTGTACAGTGACATGTGGTGAGATGGTTCCACAGGAGAGGAGAGGAGATTGATAGCTGAAGGCTCTACCTCATATTCTACTTTTAGAGATTCTTGGGATCACCAATAACCCTGCATCCTGGAAGTGTAAGGTTCTGGATGGATGATAGGGTACTATGAGCTCTTTAAGATAAGATAAGATAATAGCTTTGTAAGTGAGGACAAGAATTTTAGATTCTATTCTGGATTTAACAGGAAGCCAGTGCAGAAAAGCCAAAAAGGGGTAAATATGGTCTCCGATGCTGGTTCTTTTCGGTATATGTGCTGCTGCATTCTGGATTAGTTGAAGAGTCTTCAAGATCTTATTAGGGCAGCCTGAAAAGATAAAATTACAGTAATCTAGCCTGGAAGTAACAAATTGGTTAAACAATTTTTCTGCACCATGTTGAGACAGGATGTACCAGATTTTAGCAATGTTACAGAGGTGAAAGAAGGCCGTCCTCGAAATCTGTTTTACATGTGAGCTAAAACACAGCTCCTGGTCAAAGATAACACCAAGCAATGAAAATGAATGGCTTGCTTTCTAATAATATTACCTAAAGGACTAACAATATTACCTAAAGGACTGCCAATTCATGTATAGAGTGAATAAATCTGTCAAAGCACAGTACCTTGTGGGGCTTTGTCATTAACATGAATAAAATGAAGTCTATCCAATAAGTAGCTCCCAACATCCACGGTAGTTTTTTTTTAGGAGTGGTTTAATTACAGCTACTTTAACAAACTGGGTCACATAACCTGCTGCATGAGACAGATTGATTATGTTTAGTAGCGGACTGCTAACTAAGGGTAAAACGATTTTGAGCAGCCTAATCGGTATGGGGTTTAATAGACAAGTTGACAGTTTGTTGAGATTTTTGTAATTAGAGCATGGAGGTGAATTAGATAAAAGGTCTCCAAATATGTATCAGGACCAGCCACTGCTTTTATGGTACCTTTTGTCATACTGGAATATGTAAAGTGTGGGATATTTTCTCTGATGGCCCTCAGTAGGCCTGGTTTACAGTGCTGAAAAGAGTCTTGGGCTTATTCTTATTTTCTCCTATTAATGCTGAATAATAACCTTTTCTTGCACGGCGATGGGCCTTCCTGTATGTTTTAAGTCTATTCTGCTAGGCCAGGTGTGACTCTTCCAGTGTAGCGAAACGCCATTTCCTTTCATTGAGATTTTACCATGGAACTTGTCTCGTGATCTTTTTTGACTATCAGATAAGTAGTTAAACAAACAGACTGTCATTATCACATACCTCTGGATTTATAGACTCATGAACTCATACATTCTTACTAATCTGCTATTGTGTTCCGTGCAAGTGACATTTATTGCACATCACTGCACATCACTGACCTCATTCGCAACAATGAGATCTGGATACATGGACTACAACAACTCATCCCTCATACATCTGGATTTATAGACTCATGAATGTCTCACATTCTTACTAGTCTGTTATTGTCATGCTGTTTTTCCTCACTCGGTTCAAGGGTCTAAAGACAGGGGGTGTCACATCCGTACTGTTTGTAAAAGCCCAGTGAGACAAGTTGTAATTTGTGATTTTGGGCTATGCAAATAAAATTTGATTTGAAAAGACAATTTTTGTTTGTATATACTGTAAATTATATATAT